>JAYESA010000015.1:138158157-138478157 GCA_036927795.1 Iris macrosiphon | reverse complement strand
TGAACCTAATTCCAATTCCTATGGGTAGCCTCAACATATGGGGTGGTTCCTAATGATTAAAACACATATTTAGAGTCTAAACAAAGAGAAAAAAAATTAAATTGTACCTATTGGAAGATGGATTCCTAATGAAACTTTCAAATTGGGTGAAATAAGCCTTCAACTTGTAGATCATTCCTCCTCCTTGTAGATCCTTACTTCCTCCTTGTAAATCCTTACTCTACTAGCCTCCAATGATGATTTGGAAAGGAATTGAGAAGACATTTGATGTGGGAATAAAAAAATTGGGAAAAGAAAATTCTAAATCTATATTTGTAATGAAAATGAGGAGAGAGAATTTCTCCCTCCTATATAACAAAGCCGGCCACTTAACCCCCTCCCCAAGCTTCTACGTAAAGTCTAAAATACCCCTTGGGGCCTCTCATGAAGAAATAATTAAAGATGGAAGGTTCTAGTCTAATGAGTTTAGTTTAATTAATCATCCTCCTAAAGAATGGGCTTATAATTTGGCTCAATTTTAACTAAATTTAAATGTTGGTCCATGGATCTAATCTAAACTAGTTAGATCCACTAACACAAATTCAAAACAATAAACTAATATCTAACAATAATTAAATAATATAATAATTAATACAACAAGTACAATATTTAATTAATTATGAAATGACCAAAATATCATTTCCTAGAAAATGTTGTAGTGACAATCAGTATAACATGATTTTATTCCAGCAAGTTTTGAGGATTTTTTTTTCCATATCAAATATACCGACGATATACCTCTGACATACTATTGATATGTCATCCGCTCAGGAAACAAATCAAATTTAAAAATATTTTTTGACGATCTAGATTGCTTGGCTTGGGAAAGCAAAAAAAGAGCCTATTAAGGTCGTCAAGGAGGTTTTTTTCCTCACAGGTTAAAGGTACATTTATGTTCTCAGTAAATTTTCAAAATTTCCACAAGTATAATTATAACTGAAATAGATAATGTGCAACACTTTATTTCATATGTTGATATTTTCAATAAAATGCAACATAAGGGGATTAGTAAAATTAAAACAATTTTTTTTGAATTTATTTCCTGATTTATTTTTTTATTATATAACAAAACAGAGTTGTATTTATTGAAATAGATAAGATAATAAAAAACGGCCAGGATTAACTGATAGAAATATTTTCTACAGAACAAAAACTGTCATGATTAAAACAAAATGGTCTTCCCCGATGTGTCATCTAAAAAAGTGTCGCGATTGTCTTTCTTGAGTTTTTTTTCCAGCAAGCATTTTGACTGTTTAATACAAGACATTAAAAGTGGGAACCAAACTTGCCTGTGTAATTGAAAACTCAACTCCTTTTCCAATTCTTAAATGTCGACATGAATTTTCTTGACAGAACTTTTCAACATATCTTAGTGTTCAGAATAAGCTGACGAGTTGCAACAGTCCCAAACATATTCGTTAATAGGCGAAGTGCTAAATTTCTCCAAGAAATGTTTATATATTTAGTGGCACAAACAATTTATTTAGACTGTTACAACTACAAGTTTTGAATAAATCAATCCTAACAGAGTCAATTAGTGAAAAGAAAACCATTCACCTCTGGTTCTCGTTCAAATTTCTGAAAGAAAGAATGACAATTAGCACATATAGACCATCTCACTAAAGCTTTCAGTTCACACATTAAAGTATTCTTGGTTTTGAGAAATAGCAAACCTTACAAGTAATGAACCGAGCATTAATCCAAGCTTCAATCAAGGAAATGATTATAGAACCTACATATCCTCATTCAAGACATCCCAATGAAGACATTCCAAAAAAAGATCATTCTGATACGTCATCGTTCTTGCCAATATCAACCATTCAGCAGTGTCTGTCACATATTAGTACTTAAATGTAACTAATGTTATACTTAATAAGCACAAGATAAGACATTAGTGAACTATCGATAAGCTCCATGGCTTGAAATAAATCCTGCTTACCGCGGATTTTTTTTTTCAACAATCTAGCCAAAAGCAAATTAGAGAACAATTATTCGACCAGTCCTCAACTTTTAATATAAAACTCAGGGTCGGCCCTGGGGCCATGCCAAAAGTGCGGCCGCACAGGACCACCAATTTTTGGGAGCCTCAAAATTATATATATATATATATATATATATGGTCAGTTTTGTAATTTAAGTCATCTCATTTATTCCCCAATCCCTAGACTCCACGATCCGCACAAGACCTTCAATTTTTCTATATAAATTTCTCTCTCTCTCTCTCTCTCTCTCTCTCTCTCTCTCTCTATATATATATATATATATATATATATTTTCCTTTCAAGTATCTTGAGGTCTCAAAGCACTCGAGAATACTTTAAAACATGGTTGATCTTAGGACTTATAAAAAAAAATCTTTCAACTTCAATGGTATCTTGAGGTCGCAAAGCAGTCTAGAGTCCTTTACAACTACCCGCGTTTAAATTTGCAGGAACAACATCCTTGTCAATCTCTCTAGAATGATGAGAATGATTGATCATAAATACGGAAGGCTATTGGCCTTATTGTATTCGTCCATCAATGTTCGCTCTTCCCTCGTATCTTTTGAACTTTGGTTTAATACTCTATTTCATCCTTCTTAACTATAAATGCCTAAGATTCTAGAGTTTCTTTCCATAATTCAATTTTAAGACCTATTCCTTCTCCAATCTAGCAAATATACACCATGGTACTATGAGTGTGCCTAGTTATTTCATCCATAACTAGCACGAAAGTTAAGTACTTAATGTTATTCCTTGATGTGAACCAATGATTTGTTGCTTCGCCAAAAACCAACAACATTCTCTCCTTATGTACTCTTATCACAAAACTTTTAGAAGTCAATAAAAAATATATTTAGCTCTCTTCTGAATTTTATTAATACTAGTGGGTAAATAGCTTCTCTACATCTCCCCGCCATAAAGAAATTAACCTTTCCGTGACCAAAAAAAATGGAATAGTAAACCTTGCATGTTCTTCAAACCTTTTCAACAAAAAAAAAAAATCATAAATTCTCTTCTGAGAAACCAATACATTTAAATTAACAATTTAGTTTTTAAATTCAACATATGAAATAAAATGATATAGCATTAAGATGACAAGGATCACATTTAGATTCGATGCTTGAGAATTTGAAAACATAATATAGAATTGTAAGTTGAACACATCAGTAACTAGTTAAAATTGGAGTTGTAATGGTTTAGGAAAAGTACAACCTCAGTTTAATGCGAAATTTATTACAACAACAAAAAAGGAAGTCACAAGTTGTCCAAAGAAGCAAAATGAAATAATAGCAAAGTAAATAGTATATTACTATAAAATATGAAGTAAAAATATTTTAATTTTTATTTATATATATATATATATGGCATAAAATATGAAGTTACTAAATAATATATTTTGTTAGATATATCAGTCGTCTCCCCTAACATTATAACTTGGCTCCAACACTGCACACGCCTACAATTACAATTGCATGCTTACAAATTTAAATATATCAACATAAAGGTCTAAGGATAATTACCTTCATCACTATCGTCAAAATCATCCATGCCATCCACGCCGCCCAAACCACCCATGCCTCCCATACCACCCAAATTCTAAGTAGATCAGACAAACTAAATCATCAAAAAGTTTCGTTGGTCTTGAATTAAATATTAGTCAAATTTTAGACGGTATTCATTGTTGGGCACGTCGCGAAAGCGTTTTGCCAACCCACCTGAGATAACCAACCAATCTACGAATGCCAAGCACAGATGAAGACAAGTATATGACGGTGATTACGTCACCTGGACAAATTTCAACCTTTATAACTCAGGTGAAATTACAAGATTGCAAAAAACTAATGTTGAAACCCTTTATCCTAATAGGTTCAACCCCCTCACCACACTTAAGAAGAAAAGCAGAAGATTACAATTAAAATTACTCACCAACCCGTAGCAATCTCCCTAACCGAAGTTGATGACTTCTCGATAAGATCTCCTTCTTTTTGCTGTCTTTGATGACGATGTCCTAAGAGCAAAGCACGGACTTTCTCTTAGATTTTCTGTGGACGAGCACACCGAATCTCAAACTTGTGCTTCTCCTTTGTGCCTCCACCCTCCTTCCTATTTATAGGATGAGAAATATATTTTAGGGTTAGAAAACCCTAAAAATAGCCAACCATAAGATCCAGCCGTCCACTAGTATCCAACGGTCCAAAATATAACATAAAAACTCCAAAACCTGAGCAGCCGCCGCCGACACCGAACTCGGACCAAGTTCTGTTCGATCCTGACAGAATGGTTCTAAAAACACCACACCGAGTTCGGTCCGAACTCGGCCAGGGACCGAGTTCGGACCGAACTCTGTCCCCCCTTCAACAGACTTGATTCCCAACAATATCCTCCTCTAGTTTGATGAGAGGTGTTGGCTCCATGGCTCCTCAACTGGACTCCATGCCTGTCGTCCCGCGACAGAAATCCTGCTCCTCCATGCCACCGATCTCCGATCTAGTTCAAGGCTCTAGCTGCAAGCTTCACGGATAATTTCATTACCTTCACGAGCAAGATTGCGTCCCTCATTACGAGCTTGTACACATGCTTCTAACGCTACTCGATTAGCTACTGCACCATGTGCATTTCCCTAAGGGTGTCCTAAAGTCCCTCCGCCGAATAGATTCTATTTTTCGTTATTTTTTCGAAATATAAAATTCTAACTAGTTTATCTTTTTTCTTTCAGATAAAAAAAGGCAAGGCCCTTTATCTTTCCTGGATCATTTAGTAGGATCATGAAATATTTCGACTTATTTATCTCTTATTTTATACATAATGGATTAACGAACTGCTAACGTCACTGTTGAATGCACGGCTTCACTTTCCTTACTTACGTAATAGGTTTACCAACCGGTACGAGAGTCGGGGTTCCGCAGGATTTTGCATCTTTTTGACGAGAGACCGGTTTCTTTTCCGACGGTTTCCTTGTGGCTTCTCCGATGAAAACAGACTAAGGATTACATTTCCTCATCATTCCACACTTTCACCCCCGAGTTGCTTTGCATCTTCCGTCGTCTCCAGCTCCTCGACCGTCATGTCGACGCTAGTTGCCATGTGTAGCATCTCCTACACCATTAGGATCCTGTCGATATCGATGATACGGCCAAGACCGAAGTCCCTGACGATCAACCTCACTGTGAGTCTTGGCTGCATGTTCCCGACTTCCGTCTTCCACCGGAACGTGTTAACGTTCCGACGAGCTTCTTCACCCTTGGCTGACCCAACCAAGCGGATGGTGCGCTTACCCCGAGATTCGAACTCCTGAATCTGCCCACCTTCGTGTCCGATCCTGAAGCTCCCCCATACGCATGCGTCATCGAACAGAACATCACGCACTGTGCATGCCGTCGATGACCCACAGCTTCCCCTGAACTGTGTGAATGATGATGCTCCTGTCTCAGATTGAGTTAGCTGCAAACCTTGATCTCCTCCATGGCCTCGAACTGCTAAAACCAATGTCGCTCCGTGAAGTTTAGGCAAACCACCAGTCGCCAAAATCGGATCCGTGGAACAACCCCCTTCTGGAAACCGACCAGCTGTCATGGGGATCGACAGACTGACCCTCAATCTTTGACTCATCACCATTCGTCGCTTTGTCTCGACGAACCAGATCCTCTGTATCCCTCAAAGTATCTCGAAGTCCCTACAAGATGGAGACGTGGGATAATTAAAAATTGGAGTCGAGTCAATATAGAGATATCTTCCACCATATTTTGTGAAGCAACATTGAACTCTTCTTCAATCAACTAGACACTTCGACATTCTAAAGGAGGGCAACCCCTCAACTAGCAAATTACACTTGAAGTAAATAATCCCTTCAACATACACTTTGTCAATGTGATACCTATATATCTATAGGCCCACTACAGAAAAGCAAAAATGCTAATTGAGAGAGACTACAAGGACAATAAAAAGTGTTTTGGCACACCTGTGTTAGTTTACGAAGGGTCCCACCTAGTTCGACTTGGAATTTCTAAACTCTCTCAAAAAATACTTCCAAATGTTTGTTAAAGCCAATGGCAAAAGGGGTTAATTTGATCGCTCCGTCGGTTTTAATCGCTACAAAACCTGAAATTTCAACTAACAAGCACGCAACGTGTCCAAGTTGCACCAAGACACTCCAAGAACAAACTAGGACACACTGAAATCAGAACATTTTCCGTGTTGGCAGGTTATGTATCACCAGGCAACAGAGTTTGACGTCCAATTAGTCAAGTTAGACTAATAAAAAATGACCAATGCCGATTAATTCCTTTGTAGAATACTGCTTACGCATAAAGACGTCGTCTTTCCCCAAATGTATCCGCAGCCAATCACATAGCTTAAGAGAATCGACTCCAAATAGAAAGCATCCCCAAATTTTCCTATAAATTGGTTTTGCTTGGTTGACTTGGTTTTTGTTTTGTTTTTGGCTGCTATGCAACGAGACTCCTCCGAGCCCTCCCTTATTTATTCCAGGAGATTATCCTCAAGGTCTTGTTGCACAACGACAAGCACGTCCTCTAGGAAGTATCCTCATTGGCCTGACTGAGGTACTTCTCAGGTGACGGCCGGTGCGAGCACTACTCAGTGGTATACTTCCTAGGGGGACGTGCTTGTCGTTTTGCAACAAGACCTTGAGGATAATCTCCTGGAATAAATAAGGGAGGGTTCGGAGGAGTCGGTCTTCGTTGCATAGCAGGCAAAAATCAAACAAAAATCAAGTGAACCAAGCAAAAAACAAGTGAACCAAGCAAAATCAACAAAAAACCAAATAACTAAGGCTAAACCGAACCGAAAAAAAAACCAACTTTTCCTTAGAATTTTTGATTTTTTTTTTTGTTTCTCAAATTTTCGCCAACTCAGTTGGCGAAATTTTGATTTTTTTTTTCTAATTTTTTTTTTAAAAAATTTAATTTTTTTTTCTTCCCGATTTTAGCCAACTTCGTTGGCGAAAATTTGATTTTTTTTAATACATGTCGGATTTTCGCCAACTGGATTGACGAAATTCCAGTTTTTCAAATTTTCGCCAACCCAACTGGCGATTCCTATCGTCATTTATAAATTTATCAAACTTCTATCGCTGTATTTAATTATTATAAAAAATTTATCGGTATAGTAAATTTTCTGAAATAGGAAAGACTGCTGTTACTTTTAGCTAACACTCTATTTATGGCAGTCAGCATAGGGTGTGAAAGTACCCAAGTGCCCCAGGGACAATCTTGAGATAGGACAACAAAGCCAGGCAACATGGTACTCTATTTATGTCTTGTTTTGTGTTGTAATTTCTATGTGGCATGAGACACAAGACAATAACTTTTCTATGTGACAATATTATATTCACACAAGACAATGAGATAGAAAAATGTTCTCCAATGCAAAATTATTGAGAAGACTATAAAAAATAATTTTTTCCAACTTCCAAAACTTTTTCAGTTCTTCCTTTTTTTATAAATATTTTTATTCATATTTGATGATGTGGAATAAAGTCATCGTGAAGTCCATTGTTTAGATCTAGACAACCAACTTCACATTGTCCTTGTCATGTCATTGACATGTCAACTTCACAACCAATTTCACATTTGCATTAGAGATGAATTTTTGAAATAATAAGTTATGAATCCTATGTGGCAACCATTTCTTCTAAACTCACAACAGGGTTGGAGATGCACTATATATATATATATATATATATATATATATATATATATATATATTGACTGTCCCTTCTTTTTCCAAAAAAATGTTTGGATAGGAAGTAAATTTTGTAAGAAACTAGAAATATATATATTTAATAATAATAATAATAATAATAATATTATTATTATTATTATTATTATTATTAACTCATTATTTAATTAATTTTTTAATTAATTATTGATACCTAATCTATTATTTATTGAAGTATTACTAATTAATTGTAACAATATGGTATTATTAATTAATCATAATAAATTATTATTATTATGCATTACCAATTTCTATTTTTATAGTTAATTTTTTAATACTTTAATATTAACTAGCATTATTATGTTATTTTATGCTATTAGAATTAAGTGCCTAAATTATTATATGAATTTTGGCATTTTAATATTAATTTTACTGATCACTTAATATTGATTTAGAAGTTTAATATAAGTTAATAGTAATTAATGAATACTATTTATTTTTTATGGATACATATATTACACAGATATATATTTGACATGATACATTTAGACATGACGACGTAGATCCAACATCTATTTTTTGTGTGTCCTAGTATATTTTGGAGTGTCAGTGCTTGTCCGATACAACACAACATAAACTTTGGGGTGTCCTTGCTTCTTAGATGAATACAAATTTAATAATAAATAAGTGTTATTAATTAATTAATATTAATTAAATATCATAATTATTAGTTATTTAGTGTAATCAATAAATGTTGAAGATTTTTAGAGGGGGGGGGGGGGGGGAGGTGGGAATTAAAGTTCCATCCCACATCCTCTCCCAAAAAAAAATGACGTGGGAATGGCAAAAAATGGGAGGGACAAGGCAGTGGAAAAGAACTCCTATGTACTACTATGAGCTTTTCCTCCCCACTTCCTTTCTTTAAAACATTTGAAGTCAAAAACTTGGCTTGCATATGCAAGAAAGTGGGAGTTCCTTCCCATTATTAATTATTCAAACAACCCCTCACAACGAAAAACATATGCCTAATGCACTTATTAAGTTCAGATACCGAATTCTTAGCTAGTATTGTAGTAGCTTCTAATTCATAGTTTTTACACGCTGCATCTTTCCATGTGCACGAACCACAATATGCTACACACACGTGTAAGTGTATATGATAATCTAATATATGTTATATTCAAAGCTCGTTCGTATATAGCCCGAGGGCATTATAAATTTTATATTTTCACTGTAAAAAGTCCATATGAACATCTTAACTGTGAAAGTGGAGAAACTAAGGCTCTGATGCCATGTAAAGTGGAGACTATATTGTGCTAGAATGGAATAAATTTTATTAGGGCTCTTGGCCAAATATTTATAGTGAATATAATGCTTGTGACATCACAAATGATATCACTAACCTAACCTAGATGAAAATACATAAATGCAAAAAAGTAAGATAAATAACTACTCTTCAACATTAACATCATCTAAACACCAGCTATACAGCCTTATTGTAAACAATCATCAATCATAGATAGTAGCTATTTTTTTGAAGACTATGAAGTCATTAGGACATAAGTTGGAAGATTTAGTTTACACTGCAGCTATACAGTAAATTTGGAAGTCATAAAGGTGCTACTTGCATTAGCAAGCATAAATTACAGACACAAAGAGCAACATTATGTCAAAATGGACCACACAAGGTTTCTGTGTTTCTCAGAAATACTATATCCAGAGGCTTTAATTGAGAGAAAATAAACAAAATAAGCTCCCATTGGACAAGTGCAGGATGTCAAGGCTAACTACAGCAAGCAGATGGTATAATGGGTGACAAGGAGATCTCCTTTTAAACATCAGGGTGCATTATCGGAACCTATTCAAAGCAAGTTAAGATATGCATGGTTCGGTAAGGTTAGTTGAAGGCAAGGCTCCAAAACTAGGGTTCTGGTATCTGTTTTGCACCACCCTATGAGTATCAGTTTTGGGCGCGAAAGTAAAAAATGATAGTAACTTATGAGTTTCAGAAGATACTTAAAGACTTGATTGAAAGATGAAAGAAACTTAATATGTTTCCTAGTAGACAGAGGCGGCCCTAGCACAGGGCAGACTGGGCGATGGCCCAGAGCCCAAAGACTAAAGGGGCACTAACATGGATGTATCTAAAATAGGACAAAGATGTACTATGGGCCACCATTAACTCAAAAGAGTTGTGGTGCAGTGGTTATCATGTTAGACTTACACATCAGAGGTCCTTAGTTTAAATCTGGTTGGCAACAATATTAATTTTGTTATATTTACTTTTATTTTTTTCTTAGAATTATGTGCAGGGGCCCGTTTCGAGAGTTCGTCTCGGGCCCCCATGAGCTCAGGGCCGGCCCTGCTATAATAGAACACTATTTCGGCAGGTAAAATTAATCCTACCGACCATTTTATAACGTAATTTTATCTAGCAATATACAAGTCGGTTACTTTCTGAAAACATACTCACTAGATCTAGGCTAACCTGAAGTACAAAGTAGTGTTTGCATGGGGCAGGAAGTCTCAAGGCAGAGTCAGGTCTGCATTGCAATATCAGTATTGGAATCCATAGTTGTCAAAGGATGTTTGAGCCGCGCGCCTAGGCGCAAGGCGTGGTGTAGCGTACATCTAGCGCCTCAAATACTTATCGCGAGATAATTTTCGATAGGCACTCATATGGCGCGCGCCTTTAGGGTTTGGGTATAGGCACAAGGCATAGAAAAAACGTGTCAGGCACTCATATGACGCGCGCCTTTAGGGTTTGGATATAGACACAAGGCACAGAAAAGACGCGTCATTTTGTTGTTGGAGATCCTGACGATCCTGAGCCAAGATGTCATGAATCTAGAGTGCATAATTCAACTTGGTTGTGGCACTTTCGGTATGGACACTTGAATTTTTTGGATTAAAAATAAGAACACTGCTTCTGGAAGAAAAAAAAATGGTGAAAGTGTTGTCGCACATTAAACCCCCTTCATGAGTTTGTGAAGACTGCATCATTGGCCAACAAGATCCTGAACTTTTTCCCCCTAAAGAGAGCACATGGAGAGGCTACTCAAGCTCTCCAGCTAGTTCAATCTAACATATGCGGACAAATTAATCAATGTCAACAGCAAAAGGTATTTCCCTACCTTTACTGATGATTTTAGTAGGAAGTTGTGGTTTATTTCTTAACTGAGAAGTCTGAAGCCATCACTGCATTTAAAAGGTTTAAAGCTCAAGGATTAAAAATAAGAACACTGCTTCAGGGGGGAAAAAAAATGGAGAAAGGGTTGTCGCACATTAAACTGATTTTTGTACTTAGATATTATGTATGCGGTTTTCTTTAAGAATCATTGGATTTCTTTTATTCAAGCATATATTGGTCTATGTTAATTCAGTTTGATTATTTTGTTACTTATTATGTAGAATAAATAAATAAAATTGCAAAAAAATGTGTCTTAATTCAAAAAGGTGTGCCTCATGCGCCGAAGCACAAGGAAGCCTTTGTGCCGTTAACAACTATGTCAAAATCGGTATCGGATGTTCCTATGAGTATCGGGATTAGCAGTATCGACAATATCAGTTGTTTTGGATCAAAGTATCAGATATTTTGGTATCAGAAAGTAAATAATTGTTAAAATTTTAGAAAAATATTTTATAGGCATAATTTTAAGTATTTTTTGTGTGTTGTTTTTTAGTAGTTTTGAAATTTAATGAAATAATAATCACTCTTGTCGACACGATAGAGGAATGAGTGAAGCATTAGTCCGAGCGATAGAAGAGAGAGTTTCATTCCACAGGAAAGTGTTGTAGAGTCCCCACCCTTGTCAGTCTAGTCACAGCTAGTCTTTCATTTCTTGGTTTACCTGTGATACATAAGTTTTCTTCATTTACATCCTTTTACAATATTACTATGCTTTTACACCTTCGTGGTTCGTCTTTTCTTTCAAATTTTTTTCCTACCACAATCGTCGTTAATATCAATAGCAGTTGGTATCTGATCGGGACATGCCAAACAATATCGGTGTTGGCCGTATCGTATCGGTATCGACCGATACTGCAAAATATATTGCATACTCAATGGAAAAGACATGAACATCAAGCATAGTGGTGTTTTACAAGACTTGGGGCACATATTATCCTTTTTATCAGAAAGAGGTATTCGTCCATAAAGGGAACTTGTCGTCATTATACCCTCATTTATGGTTTCCAAAAGTTAAGATCCGCATGCCTCATTAGCTCATACTGCTCCAGAAAGAATACCTATAGTTAAAAAGATAAATCCTAAACTAATGACACGATAACTCCAATAATCCAAATGTTGAGTTAATTGATATTTGTAATAATTTCGAAATAAAAGAAAAGTGGGATCTTTAAAAAAAAAAATTATGTTTTCATTCAAGTAGTGGATCTCTCCAAAGAAAAAGTGTATCTAATGTGCAAGTATATAATAAATGAACCTAAGAGCGGACCACAAAGAGAACATAACGAATAATTCTATAAAGCCTCATTGGTAAGTACATTGCAATTCTTGATATAAGGTTGTTGCAAGAGAGATTGAAGATGGAAAAGGCATTTGATCAGAAGATATTAATTATTCCGAATGTAAATCACTAGTGAATAAAAACAGTATAAAGATCAGTTCCTCTCCACTTTCCATATGCTTTCTAAAGGGGAGAAAAAGAAATGGAAAGAGAGCCTAAGTGGCATTAAATGGAAGGTCACCTCTTCAGTCAGTTTCCTTCTACCAAACAAATAAAATAGGGGACAAGTGTTTGTGGCGCCTTTCTCAAAACAAACATAACAATTTTTTTTTTTTTAATTATTAAGATTAGAAAACATAAGCACATAATAGGAAATATTTACTAACGGCACCATACTTGCAATGCCCTTGAAGACCACTCCTACAGTCTTATCATTGTCGAGAAACTCCTTAAGTAATAAAATTAGACACTCAAATTCATCTCATCATCAACGAACATTCCCCTTATTGGAATTACCATTTATTGAAAAATTGTTAGAATTTAAACTAAAATTTAGAATAAGTCATCCGTTCATTTTGTTTTCGGTTGAACTAGTAAGCTCTCTGTTGAGAGTTGTTCCTTTCTTTAGGAGAAATAATCTGCTTATTATAAGGCAATGGTTGTAGTTGGCTGGCCTATATAGCTCATAACAAAACACCCATTCAGAAACTCAATAAACATTTTTTTTTCTTTCCTCTAAACATTCTTTGATCTGTTCCGATCCTTATAGTTTTTTTTTTCTTTAATTGGTATCAGAGCAAGGATGAACGGATCAATTCAGCCTCAAATTCCGAAGTTCAGCGGGAAGAACTTTGATCAATGGAGCATCCAGATCAAGGCACTGTTCGGTTTCCAGGAGCTATGGAAAATCATCGAGCATGGGTACGTTGAACCGGCCGATCAAAGAGCACATGAAGCTCTCTCTCAAGTCCAGAAGGATTGTTTGAGAGAAAATGGAAAGAAGGACAAGAAGGCGTTATTCTTTCTCTATCAAGCTGTAGACGAGATGGTGTTTGAAAGAATCTCAAGTGCAACGATGGCTAAGAAGCGTGGGATTTTCTGCAGAAATCCTACAAAGGTGATGCGAAGGTGAAGAGTGTAAAACTGCAAACTCTACGAGGTGAATTCGAAACTATTCATATGAATTTTTTTGAAAGCATTTCCGATTATTTTGATCGAATTCGGTCTCGTGTGAATCAAATGCGGGTTAATGGTGAAAAATTGGATGATTTACGAATTGTTGAAAAAAATCATGAGATCATTAACAGACCATTTTGATTATGTTGTTGCTGCAATAGAAGAGGGAAAAGATCTCTCGACATTGTCAGTTGAAGGGCTGATGGGTTCTTTGAGCTCTCATGAACATAGGATGAACTAAAAGGCTGCATCCAGTTTAGAACATGCCATTGAGTGCTTCCAAACTAAGGTGGCGATGAACAACAAAAGTGGTTACAACAATGAAGAAGGTTCAAGTCAAGCAAATAGTGAAAAAATGATTGGCCGATACAGCAGTGCCTCAACAAAGGATAGAAACTCTAAGCAGCGAGCTACTGAAGGAAAATGGTATGAAAAATCTACAGTACAGTGCTTTCATTGTAAGAAATTCGGTCATTACAAATCAGAGTGTAGAACTAAGTTTTATAGAAACAAAACTCATCATGTTAACTATGCTACTGACAATTTGGAAGAGAAGGAAACTCTGTTGTTAGCCTGCAATGCCAGTGAAGAAGATCACATCAACAAATGGTATTTAGATACCGGGTGCAGTAATCACATGTGTGGAAAGAATGAGCTATTCTCCCACTTAGATGAATCTGAACGTGGGGAAGTAAACTTTGGAAACAAATCCAAAGTTTCAATTATGGAAAAAGGTAAAATTCTCATACGTTTGAAAAATGGTTCTCAAGATTATATATCTGATGTCTATTATGTTCCTAGTTTACATTAGAATTTATTGAGTATGGGTCAGCTTTCTGAAAAGGGACATAAAATCATTATTGATAATGGGGTGTGCACAATTAAGAATCGGCAAAACGAGCTAGTTGCTATAGTAAAGATGACAAAAAATCGCATGTTTCCGCTGTCATTGAAAACTGAATCAGTTAATTCTTTTAATGCGGTGGTTCTAGACAAAAATTGGTTATGGCATTTTCGGTTTGGTCATCTTAACTTCAATGGATTAAAATTGTTGTCTCAGAAGAATATGGTTACTGGCCTACCTTTGCTTGAATATACTAATCAACTATGTGAATGTTGTATTCTTGGAAAGCAACACAGGAATTCTTTTCCAGTTGGAAAGTCACGAAGGGCTACAAATAAGTTGGAGCTTGTGCACTCGGATATATGCGGGCCAATGGAGGCTGTATCACATGGAGGTAATAGGTATTTTATTACTTTCATAGATGATTACAGTAGAAAAACTTAGATTTATCTTCTAAAGCAAAAATCTGAAGCTTTTGAAGTGTTTAAAGAGTTCAGAGTTTATGTTGAAAAATAAAGTGGTTGTTCTTTAAAGACACTAAGAACGGATAGAGGCGAAGAATATACCTCTAATTCGTTTCTTAATTTTTGCAAAGAAAATGGAATTAAACACCAAGTTACAGCTAGCTATTCGCCTCAACAGAATGGAGTTTCTGAAGGAAAGAATATGACCATTGTTGAAATGGCTCGAAGCATGTTGAAAGGTAAGAATTTACCTAAAGATTTTTGGGCGGAAGCTGTTGCATGTTCTGTTTATCTTTTGAACAGGTGTCCTACAAAAAGTGTGCAAAATATGACACCTGAGGAAGCTTGGAGTGGTTATAAACCAAATGTAGAGAGCCTTCGGGTATTTGGGTGTGTCGCATATGCCCATGTACCAAAAGAGAAAAGGAGAAAATTTGATGATAAAGGTAAGAAATGCATTTTCATTGGTTACAGTGATAAAACCAAGGGATATAAACTGTTTAATCCAAAAACAAGTTTAGTGGTCGTAAGCAGGGATGTAGGGTTCAACGAAGACGCATCTTGGCAGTGGACTACTGAAGAGAAGAAACAGATGGGAATACATATAGAGGAATTACAACCAGTTGATGTTATTGAAATAGCACCACAGGTTCATAGCACAACAATATCGCCTGTTCCTTCTCCGGTTCATGTTGAACAGACTCGTACCTCGAATCGTAATCGTGTTATGCCAGCACGGCTACAGGATTATGTTGTAACAGATGATAATCATGTTTCTGATGAAGAAATTATAAATTTTGCACTGTTTGCAGATTGTGATCCTCTTACCTTTGAAGAAGCAGTACAAGATAAAGGATGGCTTAAAGCTATGGATGAAGAAATTCGGTCGATAGAGAAGAATGATACTTGGGAGCTAACTTCTCTTCCTAAAGGAAAAAAAATCGATCGGAGTCAAATGGGTGTTCAAAACAAAATACAAGCCAAATGGTCAGGTGGACCATTTGAAGGCCAGGCTAGTCGTGAAAGGCTACAAGCAAAAGCCAGGTATTGATTATTATGAAGTTTTTGCACCCATTGTTAGACTTGATACCATTCGTATGGTGATTGCTTTAGCTGCAAAAAATAAATGGAAGATACATCAGATGGATGTTAAGTCTGCATTCTTGAATGGCTTTCTCGAAGAAGAAGTCTATGTTGAACAGCCTACATGATATGTCACTGAGGACACGAAGACAAGGTTCTCAAGTTAAAAAAAGCCTTGTATGGCTTAAAACAACCACCAAGGACGTGGAACACACACATCGACTCATATTTCCAAGAAAATAGTTTTCTTAAGTGTCCGTACGAACATACTTTGTATATCAAATCTAACTCACATGGAGATATGCTTATTGTCTGCCTATATGTCGATGATTTGATCTTCACAGGAAATAACCCAAGTATGTTTGATGAATTCAGAAAGGCTATGAGTTGCAAGTTTGAGATGACTGATATGGGTTTTATGTCTTATTTCCTTGGAATTGAGGTTATGCAGACATATGAAGGGATATTCATCTCACAGAAGAAATATGCAGCTGACATTTTGAAGCGTTTCAAGATGGCATCTTGCAATCCAATCAAGACTCCAGTTGAAGCAAGGTTATCTTTGGATAAGATTAGGAATGGTGAGTTTGTTAATTCTACTTACTATCGAAGTTTGGTTGGTTGTCTAAGTTATTTGACCTCCACAAGACCTGATATTGTTTATGGAGTCGGACTCATTAGTAGATTTATGGAGACACTAAGCCAAAGCCATTTGCAAGCTGCAAGAAGGATTTTGAGATACATCAAAGGCACTCAAAGCCATGGTATTCTTTATTCATCTGCTGACAATTGTGATCTTGTTGGATATGCAGATAATGATTGGGCAGATGATATGGAGGAAAGGAAAAGCACTTCCGGTTAGGTGTTTCACATGGGTTCAGGGGTATTCTCTTGGTCATCAAAGAAGCAGCAAGTTGTGGCATTATCAACTGCGGAAGCGGAATATATGGCAGCAGCCTCTAGTGCATGCCAAGCTGTTTGGTTGCAGCGGTTACTTGAAGAGTTAAACCAGAAGCAAGAATCTCCTACAAAAATCTACTGTGATAATAAGTCAGCAATTGCATTAGCAAAGAATCCAGTGTTTCATGGTATAAGCAAGCACATCGGCATTAAGTATCACTACATTCGGGAGCTTGTTGAAGACAAGGAGATCGAGCTGGAGTTTTGCAAGTCTGAAGATCAAGTTGCGGATATTCTCATAAAGCCTGTGAAAGCTGAAGCATTTTACAGACTGAAGAAGATGATGGGCATGAGTTATTTTGATAAATTTGAGTTTAAGGGAGGCTGTTAGAATTTAAACTAAAATATAGAATAAGTCATCCGTTCATTTTGTTTTTTGTTGAACTAGTAAGCTCTCTGTTGAGAGTTGTTCCTTTCTTTAGGAGAAATAATCTGCTTATTATAAGGGAATGGTTGTAGTTGGCTGGCTATATATAAAGGCATTTGAGCTCATAACAAAACAACCATTCAGAAACTCAATAAACATTTTTTTCTTTCCTCTAAATATTCTTTGATCTGTTCCGATCCTTGTAGTTTTTTTTCTTCAAAAATAAAATTTAAATTTCAACTTTTATCATTAACAAGTTACTGGATCCTAAAATTTTCGCACCATCCTTCCAAAGTGTATGATAATTTTATAAAAATCTCTCTTTTCTTTATGCTAGCATCAAACTTATATAAGGATCACACTTATTTACCATAATAATAGCTACTTGGCAGATCATGATATGGACTTCGTTTACGAGCAACTGAATCAAATCACTGAGTGGGTTCCACAAAATGAGAGACGAACATCTATACAACCACAATACTAGATTGCATATGGAGAAAGATTTGAAATAAAAACATAAGTCGGGTATTATCTCAAAAAATATAAGTCGGGTACTTCCAAAAGAAAGATATATCACCATTAATGTTCTAAAAACTGGCCTAGTCGCCTTAGGCCCGCCTAAACGTCCACCTAGGCCCCCCGATCCCCAACTATGCATGTTTTTAGATTTTATAAAAAAATTATACAATTTTTAGTTAATTTTTTTTAGGATTTTTATTTCTTTTTTTGAACCGTGTCCGTCTAATGCTGACTAGGCGTCCGGTGTTCGTCCGACTAGCGCTTAACACCTTTTACAACCTTGATCCCCATATAGGAAATTCAATAGCAAGCTTTAGTCTACTTAAAATGGATATGGATCCTCTCCTCTGCAGAAATGCAGACCAGAGAACTCTTAGTATGTATCAGCCATCGGTTTCTACTGACAGCTGAGATTAAAAAATCTAAACCAACTAGACTTTTTTTTTTCACTTGTTCTTTTCTCCATTAACTGAAACATCATATCGATGGTTGGCCGAGATTACATCATCTATCAACCTAAAACAAAATCTACCAAGGCCTGAGATGTAGGGAAGAAAATAAAATATTGTAGAAACATAAAACATGGAGGTATTCCAGGTGCTCTCCAAGGTTGAGAACAATAATTAGAATCAAACAACTGTTGCTATTAATAAATCATGGAAACTAATGGCCGATGGATATTTTTATCAGAAAATTTGTTCTAGTGAAAATATTTTTAGATAAATTACCAAAAAAAAAATTTATTTTAAAAAAATTTAAAGTAATAAAAGCTTCCGCCATCACATATGGCGAAAAAGTAACAAATAACTTTTTAAAATCGGTGTTTGCATAAAATTTAACAAATATGTTCACATGGCACGGCGTGGCTCAGATGCTGACGTGGCATCAGTTGGTGAAAATCTGACAACTCCGATTTGCGGTTCGGGTTGGTGAGTGGTTGGATATATTTAATACGGTTTGACCGCGGTTTAAGAGAGTGGTTGGTTTAATAGGGTGGGTGAGTAGTTGGTGTGTGGGTTGTATAAGGAGGGAGGAGGAAGTAGTGAATCGACAGAAGAGTGGTATTCGTTTGGAGTGGAGTGGAGGAGGAAGTAGAGAAGCAGTAGCAGAGAAGGAGAACAAGAAGAGAGGTTTGATTTGTAATATTATTATTTTTTTAAGTAATATTTTTAACCATAATTATAATTGTTCTAAATAGTTGTATCATTTTAGTAGCCATAATCAAATTTTTATTATAAGGTTTGATTTCTAACCTTAGCCATAATTATAATTGTAATTCTTATCCTAGTAGCCATAATCATTTAGTATTAACTATATTGTTAGTCATTCTTATAATGGTTAGAATGTTATTATAATTGTTAGCATGATGAAAGTAGAAGAAATATTTTTACAAAAACCGAATAATATAGTTAATATTTAGCATGTTAATCATTTTTCTAAATAGTTGTATCATTTTAGTTATGATAGTTAATATTCTTATTAATTTTATATTTTTAATTAATTTCAGTATGATGGAAGAAAAACTATTAATTGTAATTTTAATTTTAGTTATAATCTAATACTACTCTTTAGTAAAATAGTTATGATTACACCATAATCATAACTATTTTGCTAATCTTAAGTAGTTAATGTTAGTGTTAGTAGTTAGTGTTACTACGTAATTAGTGTTACTACGTAGTTAATATTATGGTTATAGTTAAAATGATTAGGATTTAGGGTTAGATAAATGGCTATAGTTATAATATATTATAATATTAACCATTTTAACCGTAACCCTAAACCTAATCATTTTTCTTAACCCAATTTCTAGCAGTAAAACTAACTATGTTAACCTAACTCTAACCCTAACCATAACTATTTTTCTAATCATAATATCATTACTAACACTAACTATTTTAACCTTAACCTTAACCATAATCCTAACCCTACAATTTTTCTAATCCTAACCCTAATACTAATTGTTTTAAGCATAACCCCAACATTTTTATAACCCTAATACCATTATTAATACTAACTATTTTAACCAACCCTAATTTTAGGGAAAATCTTAACCATAATCTTAATATTTTTCGAATCTAAAGCCTAACTAACATTTTACAGATAGATACCCAAAACGATGGACGTATTCCAGGAGGGCCTACCATTGATATGATTATCCAGCAGCGTGAGTCGCACATTTCTAATTTAGTATTTTCTGGACAGGTATATTAAAATTTAATTATTTCAGTTAATATAATTTATATTTTTTTACATGTCTAATAATAACATCGTTTATATATCTCATATATAGCAATACGCGATTGTCCTGAAACTATACGAGCATGAGAGCATATCTCATGGCGTTATGAGGAGGACGTTGGGTACTGGACGTTGACTGAAGAACAATATGCATTGGTGAACATATTTAATTTTGATTTTATTGATCAGATACATTTTCTACGTCAAGACAGAGACTTGATCTTCAGTTTAGTTGAGCGGTGGTGGCCCGAAAGAAATACCTTTCAGTTACCATTCGGAGAAATGACCATTTTGCTAATAGATGTGGCAAATATCTTAGGATTACCTATTACGGATGAACCTATAATATTTGATGATGATAAGTCATTTTGCGACAAAACTGTGATTAGGAAGTATGTAGGCGTGGAGCCTCCTAACATATATGATATAAGTTTTGTGACGCTTTCGTGGCTCCGTCACAACTCTATACACCTAGATCGTATTGGTGAGAAAGAAATCATAGTGGATGAGAATCGGGTAAGTATAATATTTGTTGTTTGATAAATAAACGAAGGGAAGATAATATGGAGACGAGGTTTATACGAAACCCGCCCTTCTTGGTTTACAAACAAGATTGTACAATTTAATCCTATACGAGGATGTCGAGTATAATTTATTTAATCTGGGTAAATATTGCTATAGGAGTCTGATCTGCGGTCGATCACTTTGTCCCTTGGACCACACGATGATGAAGAAATGCCGTAGAAGACAGAAAGCAGCTTCGAAGGTTGCTAAAGAGAGTGGATGCCCGATGCCAAAGTCGTCGATCACTTCTCTTTGCCTGAGCTCTGGATTCTTCTCTCTCCGCGACCGTTTTCCCTCCAATTTTTCCACCCAATCTCGACCTCTATTCTCCGAGTTGTCGACCTCGGACCTCTGTTGATAGAGGTCTCTATTTATAGAGTTTTAGTGACAGTGACCACTCAGTCGGTGTAGAAACCGAGTAGTGGAAAGTACAGCACCCTTTTACACGATGGTTATAATAACCATTGCCCGCGTATAGATGACCTTTTGAATGAGCATGTGATGCGTGTCCAACTAAGGGACAATGCGTATAACTGCTACGAAGATCACGGCGTAGAAGCCACGTAGGTAGTTATCCTTTGTGTAGAAGATGTTGGCGTAGAAGCCAATAACTGTCACCATGGCGTAGAAGCCAAGTAGGCATAGAAGCCGAGTTGGCATAGAAGCTGAGTAGGCGTAGGAGCCGAGTGGGCATAGAGGCCGAGTGGGCGTAGAAGCCGAGATGATGTGGACGTTTTAGCCAAAATTATAGCTTTTGGAGATATAATCAAATCTCTTGCATTAAATGCAGAGATCTGCCCCCATCCTGCGCATTAAATGCAGATGTGTGTCTTCGAAGAGTTGCCATCATTCTACGCATTAAATGCAGATACGCGCCTCGAACCCTGTACTAAGAGCAACTGATGACGTGGCAGTCTATTTGCCTTCTACGGAGCGTAAGAAGCTCACGTCTGCCTGTGTAAAACTAGGCAGCGTATTCCAGAGGCGTGTCTCAAAGATTTGCCATCATTCCGCGCATTAAATGCAGAGATGTGCCTCGAGCATTTGTCACTATTCTGCACATTAAATGCAGAGACGTGCCTCGGGCATCTGTCAGTATTCTGCGCATTAAATGCAGAGACGTGCCTCGAGAATCTGTCACCGCTCTGCGCATTAAATGCAGAGACGTACCTCGAGCCTTGTACGAAGAGCAGCTTTTGACGTGTCAGTCTGTTTGTCTTCTGCGGAGCGTAAGAAGCTCACGTCTGCCTGTGTAAAACTAGGCAGCGTATTCCCTTGTATGCGTAAAAGCAGTTTACGCCAAGGAGATGTCACTAAACGACAGTCTGGGTCACTGTGCCGCGCCATCATTATAGTCGTCGTCTGGGTAGTCATGCAGTACTCTTTGTCAGGAGTTCAGACGTCAGGTTCATTGCATGATTTGACAGGTTCATTTCGGGGAAGACAAAGCGTTCCTCGTACACTTCAATGCTGCATTAAAAGCGGATGACTTTTTCGCCATAAAGGCGATGTAGCAGCCTTTTTACGCTGAAGCAGCCTGGACATACTACTTTACGCGGATAGTCCTTGAGCTTATATTTTATGCTGTGCTCAGCGAAAAAGCTCTGTTTGCACGTCGATGGCTCTGAAGTCATCTTTTTACGCTGCCTAACATCAACATGCTGCGTATAGCTATCCAGCATATTTTTCATGCTTCTACAAGACCCCCTTCAAAGCTTTTAAATTTCTCATAATTTGAAACGCTTTGAATGAAGCATGAAACGTTCCTCGTAATTTGAAACGCTCTGAAACGGTCAAGTCTGACACGTTCTTTCAAGGCTGACTTTATGGCGGAGTTATTGGGGATCGGTGTGATCTCTTTCGCCTATAAAAAGGTTGAGGAGTTAACCTGTTCTTCCCATATTTCCTTCACCACACAGAGATGATCGCCGGAGTTCGTCGGTTCTACTTGAGGAAGAAAAAGACCATATTCTTCCAGCATGTAAGGAGCCGAAAAAGATGGCGTCTTCGAGCAAATGTCCTCTGCAACGATAGATTATGGAAGGATATCATAGCCTCCTTTGCTCAGGATAATCAGCAAAGGACATACTACTTTACGCGGATAGTCCTTGAGCTTATATTTTACGCTGTGTTCAGCAAAAAAGCTCTGTTTGCACGTCGATGGCTCTGAAGTCATCTTTTTACGCTGCCCAACATCAACATGCTGCGTATAGCTATCCAGCGTATTTTTTATGCTTCTACAAGACCCCCTTCAAAGCTTTTAAATTCCTCGTAATTTGAAACGCTTTGAATGAAGCATAAAACGTTCCTCGTAATTTGAAACGCTCTGAAACGGTCAAGTCTGACACGTTCTTTCAAGGCTGACTTTATGGCGGAGTTATTGGGGATCGGTGTGATCTCTTTCGCCTATAAAAAGGCTGAGGAGTTAACATGTTCTTCCCATATTTCCTTCACCACACAGAGATGATCGCCGGAGTTCGTCGGTTCTACTTGAGGAAGAAGAAGACCATATTCTTCCAACATGTAAGGAGCCGAAAAAGATGGCGTCTTCGAGCAAATGTCCTCTGCAACGATGGATCATGGAAGGATATCATAGCCTCCTTTGCTCAGGATAATCAGCAATTTTGTATGACGGTTCTTCGTGAGAGAGGAAGGGTCTCATTTGACCACACAACTTGCAAGCTGTATCTTCTTCCGTTGTTCGTGGACGAGGGACAAACTAGCCCTGCCGTTCATGGACGAGAGCAGACAAACTAGCTCTGTCCTCCAGTATCGAGTTGGGTGAAATATCTCAACTCAATCTGTCACGGCGTACGGAGGATGGGATCTGCATAATTTAAGCAGGCCCAGTTTTGTATCCTCCCGCCGTTGATCATTTGTCAGTCGGTTTGCGAAAACCGACTAACTGCTGGAGAAGATGGATGAAGAATTCCGCCCATGCGAGAACCTGGCAGAACAGATTCTGGGCGCGATCTTCAAATGACGATGAGGAAGTCCTTTGTAGACGGGATTTCCCTCATATGTAATCATAAAAAATGAAGAAAAAAACCCTTGTAGACTGGATTTCCCTCATATGTAATCATGTTTTAATAAAATCGTCTTCTTCTGTGCATATGATCATCTTGCCATATATTTTGCTGTGAAGTCTGAATATGTGTAGCTTCGACACGTCTGTTATTTTATGCCGACTCTGTTTAGAAAGAGTGTTAGGTCCTGTCCTGTCTCTTACGCATAACTAAGGATGCGCAGAAAGCCGCTTAGCAGTCGAGTATTCGAATCCTGCTGTTAGGAATGAGGAACCGCGTAGAATTCTGAACTATCACTTCTGATAAACAAAATTCTTGTTCAGACCATCATCTTCAAGAATGATTTCTCGAAAATCCCTTGGAACAGGGCGAGAAATGGTTGTCAAAAATCTAGTCGCCATCTTGAATCGTAGATGAAATATTCAGACTGGATTCTGGATGAACCTCCAATCGACCCATGAAGAAGAGTAATTTTGAACTCTGTATGCTTTGGATACTTAGAATATTTTGAGGTCAAGAAGGAGTATCTTCTGTGTGAACCCTTGCAATTGACCGCCTTGAGAATTGTTCAGATGTACTGTACTCTGGCCTGCGTATTTTTCAGATATGCAAAAAGTCATAGATCTGTGACTGTAGATGAGCGTAAAATCATAAGTTTGTAGCCTCTCAAGCGTAAAAGCTGCTGAGCATGAGAGCATCCGGGCGTAGAAACTGTAGATTTGTAGCTTCTGAAAAGGAAATCTTTCGAGCGTGAAGTTGTGGATCTGTTGCCTCTGAGCGTAAAAGCCACCGAGCGTGAAATCATAGATTTGTAGCTGCTGAGCGTGAAGTCGTAGGTTTGTAGCCTCTCGAGCGTAAAAGCTACCGAGCATAAAAGCATCCGGGCGTAAAACCATAGACTTATAGCCTCTGAGCGTAAAACCGTAGATCTGTGGCCGTCGAGCGTAGAAAGCTCCTTAGCGTAAAAACTACGAATCTGCTTTGCTCGAAAACTTTTCGAATTCTCTGACTGTCCGTCTTCTCTGAGTAAATAGGCTGACGTAATCCTCAATCATAACCAAATATTAAATGTGAGATTTGGTTCGGGATTCGAGGAGTCCATCCGAACTCTATATATATCCCAAGCTTTTGAGAGAAAAACTTTTCATCCATCTTCTGCGAAAGAAAGCCTTCGACTGTTCGAGTACCTCTTCGTTTCTTCTCCGAGCCTTCAAAGTTTTCAGTAATGGCCCCGAAACAACTGTCCTCCTCTAAGGGAAAGAAGGTTGATTCTTCTTCTCGCTCTTCTGTCCAAGCGAGAGCGACTTCGGTCGGGCAAGACGAGCTTCGTTCTGAGCGAAGTGTCCCGCCGACGAGCAGTGCACCCGACCTTATAGGTAGAGCTTCTGGGACGAAAAAGAACGACTAAAAATCCTTTGCACACGTTGTACGTGACCGCGCTAGGTCGTCTTTTGTGCTGATAGCCTCTTTGAGGAAGATGATGCACAGAGACGTTTCATCTTTTACGCCCACATTTCTAATATTTCAGCGCAAAAACTCCATATTTTTGCAGTCGGGCATAAAAACTTTGACTGTCGAAACTTGGCGTATACTATAAAATTTGAGTGTTACGCTTCTGGATGAGAATTTCGACGTAATAACTCAACTTTGACAGTCTGGCGTGAAACACAGACTGTCGAAACTTCGCGTATACCGTCGGTCTTGAATTTTACGCTTTGGAATGAGATTCTAGCGTAAAAGATCAAGTTTTTACAGTCTTGACGTAAAGCACAGACTGTTAATTTTTTTTGTGTGCATATGCTGCAAGATTGCCTAGTATAGAAACTGACGTGTCTTTCTTGCATTTTACAGTTAACTTGCATGCGTCTCCATTGGCTGAGGTGATGGGTTCCGCTGCCGGGATGCTGCACTCCAACTACTTGGAGGATTTGTCCCATGTGACATTTCCCATCTCTGGACCCCAGTACCCTGAAGGAAGGGGAATCCTGATTTCGACTCAAGGCGAGCGAACGCTGCTGAATATGATCAACGGAGAGCCCCTGACGTACATAGACGGGGACCAATACATAAAGGCGGCTTTCCTCTTCGGGGACATGATTGGCAAGCAGTCCCAGACGAAGCCCAAGAAAGAACTCTGGGTTTTTTCTGCTGGGGGCTTGGTTCTGTATCTGCCCAAGATACCGAGAGACTATCCCATCTCGACATTCTTCCATGCTACATATCCCAGGAGGATGTCGTGGACGCTGACTCCCGATCTTCACGGCCGGGCGGGGAAGATATTTTATCTGAAAGGAGCTGACCAGGGGTCATTTGTTAGCCGCCCTTCTGGCTCTGTGATGACGTTCAGGGGACTGTACCCGGGCAGTGTCCCGAGTGAAGACAACTTAGTGCTCCAGCCGGTCCAATTACCAACTTTCTGCAACGATTTCATGGGGCACGGGGGAGTATACCCTAAGGTGAACCCTCGGACAAGTGGGTGGATCACCCCTACAAATCTTCGATGGGCTCGCTTAGCTGAATGGGCTCTGAAGCATTTTCAGACCGAGCTGGAGGGCATTGGTCTGTATGCAGCTGTGGGTGCTACCAGTGTTGGGTTATTTCTCAACCCTAACCTGTTTCTGGCACTGATGGAGCGATATATCTCGCTCACCGGGACTTTTGCCACTCCACTAGGGGAGTTGGGATTGGCCCTCCACGAGATGGCAGAGATCTCGAGACTGCCGATTGGGGATACTCCATATGAAGAGTATGTTCCCACGAACCGGGAGCTGGGGGATTCAGACCCTCGGGTAGTGGAAGTGTACCAGGAGCTGATGTGCCACTACCTCGCTTGTACCGCTTTTTATGGCGAGCCCTCAGATTTGGCTCACATCAATAAATGGACGTCCTACCTCTTCTTTCACCGGTCCAGGACTGCTAAGCCGGAGAAGGTATTGGAAGGCAAGGATCAACCTTTGAATCCTCTGAGCATGCTTAATGCTCAGGTAGTCGACGATCTTATGGAAGACGCTGGGGTTCCAGACCAGATCCTCGATGAAGGGATAGGGAAGTATCCTACAGGCACTAAGGCCTATAGTTATTTGAGGCATTACCGCAGGCCTCTGTCCAGGGAAGCTCAACTGGCTGGCTTCCTCTCCATATGGCTGCGCCGACTGATGGTACCCGGCATCGCATCTGCAGACCGTATTCACTGCAACACGCTGTGGCCTGCAGTGCATCTGGTGTTCGGGGCAAGACTGGGCTTGCTCCCTGCCATGGTGTGCCACATACAAGCTGGCCTGAGGGCCATGACTGATGGGCTGCTCGCCGATGAAACTCGGCGTAATAGCTTTACCAGGGTAGAATTACCAAACCTGTATTTGATGGGATGGTTAATTCTCCATAACCCCAGGGTGATGTCTCCCGACTTTGGCAGTAGTTCGGGGGGTAGTTTCTTGTTGAACTACAAGAATTCTTCTTGGAACGTGACCACAGTTTTAGACTGTCGTCGGGTGCTGAACTTCAGTCACAGCTGGAAGCTTTTCTGTACTGTCCCCTCTGTACATCTTAATCAACAGGGGATCCGGCTTCAGGATATATGCGACGGAAAGACCGTTCTTTCTCCTGAGGCTTTTAATTGGTTGGTCTGCATTAGACCTTCCCATTTACTGTACAGAAGTGAAGACCATTGCTTCTTTGAACCCTACCTGCCTAGTCGGTTTGCCAGGCAATTTGGGTACGACCAGTTACACGTAGGCAATGTCGTTACCAGCTTCAGGTCCAGGGGCGGACTCATTGATGGAGCGAGAGGATGGCGATACTTCATTATGGGTTGCACTGAAGCAACTTTTACCGTGTCCGTCATTGATCTCTCCACGGAGCTGCGCATTCTCCATTCGTATGCCCAGTTCTATGTGGCAACCAACACCTTCCATCGCAATTTCGATATGCATGGAAGTTTTAGGATGCCCTCTTCTAAGCCTGGGGGAAGAGTCGAAATTCTCTCAGTTTCTTCTGACGAGGGTGAAGAGTCCGTTAATCCAGATGAGCCTCTGTTGGCGGTACCGAGGGGTGAAATACCTCTGCCTGCAGGGCCCCTGGTAATCTCTGGGAAGCGAAGGGCTCCTGCTCCGAAGGAGACTTCCCCTCGCAAGAGGAAGAAGAAGACGGTTACTCGTCCTCTCCGGATTCCCGGGAATGAGGCTCCTAGAAGTGAGTCTGCCTCTCCCCATGTTGGGGATGATTCTTTGATTGGAGGTTCCTCGCCTTTTAGAGAGGGAACCTCTGTAGTTCCGGCTGGCGGTGCCGAGAATTCCTGCTGGAGGCTGCTGTCGCTGCTATCGCTTCGGGTAGTGGAACGAGGTCGCCTTCGGGGCCGAGCCGAATAAGGATATCTTTATCCAGGTCAGCATCGGGAGAAACTCCCGCCGTGTCTGTCAGTGCACCCAGCGAGATTCCAGCCGATGAACCTCGGTTGGAACTTGACGAGGACCTGGAAGAGCATTTGTCAGTGTCGGTTGACACACCACCTTCTCCAGGTATGATAACTTGTCTAGCATCATTAAGAAATTATTTAGCTATACTGGCTGCAGACGCGACATATATGCCATCGGCCATGGGTAAATGTCGTCTTTACGCCTCTTTTTAGAAAAGTTAACATCATTTCGATATTAACTTCCTTTTGTCTTCTTTTCAGGGGAAGACATCTTCGGGGAGGGTAATGTTGACGCACCCTTTGGCACTGTTTTGGGTCCTAGAGACGACATGGAGGTACCCGGCTTCGAAGAGGAGACACTTTCGAGTGCCAGCTCTCCCGAGACGGTTCTGGTATCTCAGGAGAAGGATGAGCCTGTCATTACGACAATGCCTCCTTTGAGTACGTCGGTCACTTCGTCCGGTGTTGGCGCATCTTCTTTTGTCGTGCCACCTGTTGAGGCAACGACTGTGGCAACATCGTCTGCGATCGTTCCTGGAGGGGGATTCGCCAATATTGCAGCCACTCCTAGCGTCCACTCGGATCTAGCCATACTGACTGAGCAGTACACCAGTATCTTCTACACCACTATAAAAACATTGATATCAATGGTGTTGGAGAAGAATCTGAGCTTCGAGGTGCTGAGGAGGTCCTCTCAGTCCGCGATAGCGCCGATCAGAGAGTTCAACGATACTGGGATAGCTGATACCCTGGAGCAGATAGTTAATGGTTTGGAGCAACCCATTAACGAATATTTGCAGCTATCTCGAGGCAGCATTGACAGTCTCGTTCAAGCTAGGTACGATTCCCTGACTGCGCAGCTTGCTGAACAGATGGAAGCCCTAAATAAATCCATCCAGGCACATTAGCAGGAGATGGATGAAGAATGTGTCCAATTAGAGTACGTCATTCCCGAGCTGACTCAGTGCAAAGTCGAATACGAGGAAGAGACAACGAGGGCCCACAGATTGAGAGAGGAGCTTGCTCAATCAGAGGCGAAGGCTCTTACTTTGTCGGCCACCCGAGATGTGCTGAATGCTCGACGGAAGACTGCTCAGCGGAACCTGACACATGTGGGTGTCATCCACGCCGATTTCGTGCATGCTCGGTCTGAGTTGGCTGCTTTGAACAATCATATAGCAAGGTTGGAACGGGCTCGCGCTGACGTCTTGAACTCCAGGGATGAGAGGATGGCTGCTCTGGCACGGCAAATTCGCGACCTAACTGCTCCTCCCAAATGATGTACTTTTTTTTTGCTTTCTAATATAATTTTGCTCTTTTTGGGAATAATAAAGAGGCTTTCATCTGACTTTGTGGACCCATCATTTTGGAATATAAATGACAGGTTTGGGTGAAAGTGATATCAGAGGTAATATGGACGTGATATACTCTCGGTAAGTTTTAGTAGGACATATCTATTCAGAGGTTATATGGACATGATAGAATACGCTTCAGCTAAAATTTGTACACAAAACACTATCAGAGGTAATATGGACTGATAGGTCTTGAAGTTCCAAATTAGTTAAACATATCTATTCAGAGGTTATATGGACATGATAGAATACGATCCAACTAGTTTCGTTTTGGAAGTAGTTTTGTCAGAATGAGATTTTTGCCATATTCTACTTGAGCAGAGGATGTTAAGCATAGTACCTCTTTAGTAATTTGCCATTGATAGGAGCCATTAATAAGTCTCCGTTAGGCTTGGCTAACCTGTAAGCGCCGTTTGAGAACGTCGTCTCGATCACATAAGGGCCTTCCCATTTGGGCTAGAATTTACCCTTACTCCTGTGAGTAAGAATCATCGGCCTTCTCACAGCTAAAACTAGCTCACCAACTATGAATACTCTTTCCTTTACTTTTTGATTAAAAGCTCTGGAAATGCATGCCTGGTAGAATGCGATGCACTGCTGAGCTTGGAGACATTTCTCGTCTAATCCTTCTAGCTCTTGAAGCCTTAACAGGTCATTCTTTTCTTGAGTCAACTCGTTAGCCACGGCTATCCTGAGTGACAGAATCTGGATTTCGATGGGGAAGAACTGCTTCACTCCCGTAAACTAATAAGAATAGGGTACAACCTGTCGGTGCTCGTACCGTTGTGCGGTATGCCTAGAGACATTCTCCCAGCTTCTCATTCCAATCCCTCTTGTTTGAAGAAACAAACTGTTTCAAGAGCTTGATAATGGTTTTGTTGAAAGCTTCTGCCAAACCATTAGCAGCAGGATTATATACTGTAGAGGCCATATTTTGTATTCGATTTTTATCGCAAAATCGATGAAACGTTTGGCTGATGAACTGAGGTCCATTGTCATGAATTATCCTTCGGGGTATCCCAAAGCGATAAATGACATGATGCTTGATAAAGCTGATCACATTAGATGCCTTCACCTCAGCAAGAGGGATCGCCTTTGCCCATTTGGAGAAATAATCCATGATTGCCAGTATGAACCGGTGACCTCTGGAAGAAGATGGGTGAATAGGACCAATGATATCCATACCCCATGCTTCGAAAGGCCAGGACGCAACCGTAGGATGTAGATATTCAGGAGGTTGATAGATAAAGTCTGCATGGACCTGACAGGCTCTGCATTGTCTTGCATACTTTATTGCATCTGTGATCATAGTAGGCCAGTAATAGCCTATTCTCCTGATGCGATCCTGTAGCTTAGGACCGGGTTGATGCGCTCCGCATACGCTATCGTGAGCTTCGCGGATAATCCGCTGTGCTTCCTCACCAGAGAAACATCGTAATAATAGTCCGTCATAAGACCGACGATATAGACATTGTGAAGATGCGTCGAGATAGAAGCGCAATGATCGTCTTTTGATGGATACTGCTTCTTTAGGGTCCTCCGGCAAGATTCCGTATGCTACGAAATCTACAAAGGGACTTCTCCAGTCTCTCTTTGGAGGATCTGTGTTCACAGCGTAGCTGCTTTCTATGTGAAAGTTATTTTTTACACAGAATAAATCTCTGTTAAGAAGGATCACCGAATTCTGCCTTCTTATAGGAGTAGCTAGATCTGCAGCTGGACTGGCTAGAGCATCAGCTTCCAGATTCTGAGATCGGGGCACATGTTCTAGGAAGAATCCTTTGAATGTCATGGCTATCTCGACCGTTGCTCGGTGATAGGGGATGAGGTCTGGATTCCGGACTTCATATATTCCTCTGACTTGATTGAATATCAGCAGAGAATCACCAAAAGCTTCCAGAGATTCGACGCCCAATTCTTTAGTGACTTGGAGCCCGATTAGTAGAGCATTATACTCCGCCACATTATTAGAACAGGGCTCGCTAAGAGAATATGCTCGATAGATGACGAGTTTATCAGGAGTAACCAGGACAATCCCTACTCCTGAAACCACGTTTCCCCTGGGACCAGTTCTGGAGGCACCATCGAAGAATAGTTGTCATGCATCGCTTTCCATTGCGGAATTACATTTTGCAACTTTGTCGGGAATGTCCTCGTACAGTTTTGGATGTCTTCGGGATCGGATGAGCAGCTAGGAAGTCAGCCAACGCTTGGCCTTTGATGGACTTTTGAGGGACGTACACCATGTCATACGGTGTTAATAACATCGCCCAAGTCGCGAGTCGGGAATTAAGAACACTTGGCTTGTTCATCAGTACCCGAAGAGAATTGATCTTGGAGATGATATGAATAGTCTGGCCCGTGATATAGTGTCTCTGAATATCGAACATCAGGGCCAAGCATTCTTTCTCCACTGGATTGTACCGGTGTTCGGCTCCGACCATCATCCTGTTGAGGTAGTAGATAGCTTGTTCATGACCCATATCGTTCTTCTGTGCGAGAAAAGCTCCCAGTAAATGATCCATCGCTCGAACGTACAGCAAGAATGGTCGACTTATGACGGGAGGTACCAGAACTGGCGGACTAGTGAGGTAGCGTTTGATATCGTTAAACGCTTGCTGACAGGCCTCGTCCCATACGAAGGATACACCTTTCTTCATGAGATAAAAAAAAGGCTGACATCTCCCAGAGAGGTTGGATATAAATCTCCGGATATAAGCCAGACGACCTTGAAATCCCCTGAGTTCCCTCAGATTGCGGGGTGGCCGCATTTCTAAGATGGCCTTGACTTTATCAGGGTCCACTTGAATGCCTTTAGCGGTAATGACAAATTCCAGGAATTTGCCACTAGATACACCCAGAAAGGACTTTGTAGGATTCATTTTGAGTTGATGTTGGCGCATAAACTCAAATACTGTCTTCAAGTCTTGGATGTGGTTATCCTTGAGGCGGCTTTTGACAGCTACATCGTCCACGTAATATTCCACTATCTTGCGTAAATGCTCATAGAATATGTTACTCATAGCCCGTTGGTACGTAGCCCCGGCATTCTTCAACCCGAAGGGCATGACCGTATAGCAATATACCCCCAATAGTGTCCGGAAGGCAGTATGCTTCTCGTCTTCAGGATGCATCTTGATTTGATTGTATCCTGAAAATTCGTCCATGAAAGACATACGTTCAAAACCGCATGTATTGTCGATCATGACGTCTGTGATGGGAAGAGAAAACTCATCCTTGGGGCAGGCTACATTCAGATCTCGGTAATCGATGCAGACACGTACTTTCCTATTTTTTTTCATGACCGAGACAATATTGGTGACCCAGTCGGGATATTGTTCTTCCCGGATGAAACCGCAGGCTATCAACTTCTTGATTTCAGCTTCAATGGCGTCCATCATGTCCGGGCGGAACCGGCATTGGTGCTGCTTCACAGGCTTCGAATTGGGCAATATATTGAGTTTATGAGTAGCCACCTTTGGATCAAGGCCTGGCATGTCCTCATAATTCCACGCAAAGACGTTGATATATTCTTTTATCAGCTGGATAACTTCTTTCCTTTCTTCTTCGGAAAGGTTGTTACTGATAAATATCGGCTTTGGCGAAAGTTCATCCCCAACATCGATCTGGATAACTTCATCTTCGGTGGGAGGTTCTCTCTGCTTGAAGCAGAATTCCCATTGTGTATCCATTTGTTGAGCCCAAGCGTCATTCTCAAATGGTTCGGATTCTTGCTCGTCTTCTTCGAAAGGATCTGCCACTACCGTATTTACCGATAATGTTTGTTCGAGATCATCAGATGAGTCAGAGGACGAGGAGCCATTCTGAAAAGAGGAAAAGATATCCTCGTTTGACTCAAAAGTTGCAAGGAAGGTGGTGTACCCTAACCCGAAACTGGTTCATTGATAGTAGGGATCTCCGTGCAGCGGTATTCGTCTGCCTTTCCCGTAGTTGAGACCTTGTTTCAGCTTTAAGTCATAATCCATACTTTGCATGATCTTTAAAGCTTGCAGGCTATATCTGTGAACCTGCATTTTACCAACGTCATCGTCGGAAGAATCTTCTTGTACAGTCGGTCTATTGCACATGCGGCCGAAGACTATTGAACGCTGACTGCTGCAGGTAGGCGGGACAATGAAGATAGAATTCTCATGTGGTCCATATGTCGTGGTGACATTGGATGATGATGCTACTTCCCACATATACGGATGATAGGAATCTATAGCTCCCAAGAACTTTTGTGCTATAGGTTCTATATCGTCATGGGGAGAGGATTCCTGATTCGGAATTTGAGCATCAATATACTGGAAAAGAGGATCTTTATTATTATCTGAAACCTCATTCCCGGTTGTGTTTACATCAATCGGCTGTCTGCTGCGTTGAAGGTTGATGACCAAGGGTGGAGGCTTTTGGTTCAGAGTGACCACTAGAGGATCACCCCCTTTTCCTGACCTGGTTTTGTTCAGGTGGATAGCCATAGGCTCCATGGTTTTTGGACGAGTAGTCCGTCCTTTCACCTTGATTGACAGAGGTTGTTCGGCAGAGGGTTCTTCTGGCTCCCAGTGGGATTCCTTCTCTGCTTCGCCTGACACCTCTTCCATGTAGACTTGAGAGTACAACACGGCATCGGAGTAGTAGGATTCTACTCCTCGAAATGAGTTCAGGTCAGCAAACTCTGTTTGTACTGTTCCTTGGGCGTCTACATATTTAAAGCATTGATGTAGAGTCGAAGGAACGATGTTGTGGTCGTGGATCCAAGGTCTGTCCAGCAGAATGTTGTAGGATACCTCTGAATCAATGACATAACATGTGGCCACTAATCTAAGATCGCCAATCTGGATCCTCAGACGAATCTTTCCCAACGGCTTGCTTTTTCTAGCGTTGAAACCCACGATTGTAGTGGTGGTGTAAGCCAGTTCACGGTAGGAATCCTCAGCGGTCTGAGCAGACTATGAGGAATGATGCTGATTGATGATCCCGGATCTATGTGAATCTGGTTGACCTCCATGGAACCGATGTATCTGGTGTAATAGAGGGGTCTGTCATGCCTGTTATGTTTTAACAATATGTCATCTTGAGTGAATTTGATGTTCGGGACCACCTCCATCACACTGTGGCATTGAGGACATGCCACGGGTTCTTCGTCAGGGAACTTGAGCTGGGTCAAGTATGCATACGCCTGCATCAACGCTTCACTCAGGGCTTGACGAGTATCTTGAGAGAGCCTGAGTAGTTCGAAGATGGACAACATGGCTGGTATATTAGCCAATTGGACCAGGATGTCGAAGTTGTATGGCTTCTCTAAACTTTTGTTTTGAATATTTTTCACAGGTTTATCGAAACGCACTTCCTTTTGCTTCCCTTTGTCCGCCAAAGTTGGTCTCGAAGGACCGGCCCCTGGTACGACGGGCTCTGGTTCTGACGGCTTGGTAGCTGAAGCGTCTGCCGGTGCATCTTCCTGACTTGCTCCATGGTCCTTGAGGTAAGCTTTCCCTGAACGGGTTCCAGTAGCCAAGACCTCGTCTTCTGATGCCGAGTCTGCCGTAACCATGTGACATGGTTTACGCTTCGAGTTATTTTTATACTTAGCCTTAGCAGCTTGAGTCTCTTTCTCGATCCCGGGCACCAAATCTGGATGAACCCACATAATCTCGCCTCGCTGGGTAGTTAGGGGTACCAGGTCATGATTTTGACCTCTAGTTGGAGGGAGATTAACGATGTTCATCGTCGTTCGGGAAATAGGTGTAACACCATCCGGGACTTCTTGGGGAGACAGATTGCCAAATTGCAGAGAGATCATGTTCGCTGTGACCGTCTTCTCGCTGTTGCACAGAGTGATGGCCTTAGCATCGATCAGCTCCTGGATCTTCCTCTTTAGTACATAACATGCCTTTGTGGGGTGGTGTATGTACCTATGGAAGATGCAGTACTTGGGGTTATTGGTACTGCCGGCTTCATTGGGCCGTCTCACCTCAGGAAGGATAATCTTGCCGCTTTTGACGAGACATTCGAATATGCTCGGAATATCGTCGTCGTCGAAAGAGTATACTTCAACGGGCCTGGAAGTCCCAGGTTTCGTCTGCGTGGTAGCCACAGTCTTTTGCCTGGACGTGTTGATCGCCAGAGCTTCTTTACCCTTGGTACCACGAGGATGGTCGATGTTGGAGGATGACCTCTTGCCTTTATCAGAGGCTGAGATCATGATGCCATTATCGTGCGCCTTCTGACTGTTGTCCTCCGCGGCTACCGCTGAGATGATGAACGAGGGCCAATCATGGAACTGATATGGTCCTGTGAACACCGAGATCACGGAAAGAAGGTTCTTCCTGCAGATGTCCACCAATGCCGAGTCTGGAACTCCTGGAGGCATTTGCAAAGTGGTTTGACGAAAACATTCGATGAAAGTGCGAACATTCTCTTTTTCCTTCTGCTTGACTTCGATGAGAGAGGACATAGACATGTCCATCCCTCCCTCGTAGAATCGTGTGAAGAATAAAGCCTTGAAGTCTTCAAAGAAAGTAATGCAGTTGTCCGCCAGACTTCGATACCACTGATAACCTACCCCCGAGAGACAGCCCTTGAATACCCGAGTGAGGAGGGCGTCGTTCCCTTGTAATAACACCGTCATCATACTGAAGTAGTTCATGTACTGACTCGGTGATATTTTTCCCTCGAACAAAGCCATAGTCTGTGGTTTGTATCTAGGAGGGAAAGTGACCTCTTCCCAGATAGCTGGGTAAGGTTGGTTGATTCCCAATTTCTTTAGCTGATCCTTATGCTTCAGGGCGTCAAATTGGGCTTTCAACTCCCGTACTGCCTACATCGGATCTTCAGCCGGTAGTGGGACCACGGAGTGATGAGGAATCGATTGTATCATGACTCCAACGGGAGGTAATACATTCTCCGAGTGAGGAAGCGGAGGAACTGCAGACTCCTGATCTAGAGCAGGCTCCTGGATCGCGTTGGATGGTGGTAAGTCCACCCCCACACGTATCTGAGTTGGAGGGACCGATGCTTGAGCCATAGCAGCTGTGTGTTGAGTCAGCATCATCTGGTGCATGTTCTCCATCATGGATTACATTTCTTTCAGAGATGTCTCCAGTATAGTAATGCGTTGCTCAGCGCTCCCAGACGGAGAAGCTTCCTCGCGTTCATCTCCAATGGCATAAACTCCCTTCTCCCTGGGTGTCATTGAAGGATCAGTATAGGTCTCCGTAGAAGTTGACTCTATACTTTCGGCATCTGATTCGGGAGACTGGCGACCCCCAGCTTCGGAATCAGAAGAGTACGAAGTTGGTTGTCGCGACCTCGAACGGGTATTTCGGAACACCCCGGCTTCAGTGTTCCTAAGGAGCTGGTTGAATCTCCTTCAGCTCGGAGCTCTAGAGGGATGTCATCTTGAGCTCGATCTTCCTCTAGGTATGTGTGAAGTCATGTTCACCGATGCATGTGTGGGCTCTTCTTCCTGGAAAGACGGAGAGTAGCTCAACCGGTCGAAAATCGACCATTTTGCTTCAGAACAGCAATAATTAATTACAATCCTATGACTATTACAATAGTGCTTGTTTGGAGGCGTAATAGACATGCTGGAAGATCCCCTATCCTTGCATTTTTGGATCAGATACCCACGCAGGTCAGGAGGATTTACAGAAGAAGAAGATGGCTTGTTCCTTCTGTTCATATCAGTGGGCATGCGGATGTTGAGAATCATAGTTTTCCCTGTGCCACCTGTATACAACAGGTTGGCCATCTGGGTGGAGGATAATCCCCGAGGAGGGTGTCTTTCCATAATTTGAGCCTTCTTTACGCTGAGGGACTTCACCTGGCATAATTCGGGCTAGCGTAAAGCCGAGGAGGTCCTTAGTCGGCCGTCAGCTTCTCGCGTAATCCGGAGGGCTGGCAGATTCTTCCCTTGCTGGCGTAAAGGCCGAGAAGTTGAGCAGTTCGCCACTTGCTTTCCCTTGCGTAGACTGCAGGAATCATCTGCTTTTTCGCGGAGGGCAGATTCATCTTTACGTGCGGAGCACGTTTGGAACTTCTGATTTGGCGCTGAGGCATTGTCAGAAATTTTGTCTGTTCTGCCAGGGACGGGAGACTAGTTTCTACGCGCAGAGCGCGGTGTAGGCTTCTGGACTAGCGCTGAGGCATTGTCCGAAGTTTTGTCTATTCCGTCAGTGACGGGAGACTGAATTTTATGCGCAAGGCGCGGAGTATACTTCTGGATTAGCACTGAGGCATTGCTAGAAGTTTTGTCCATTCCGTCAGTGACGGAAGACTGAATTTTATGCGCAAGGCGCTGAGGGAGCGATGCTACCACCTCGTTGGTTGGAGAGGTCGGAGAGTCGACAGGAATGGTAGAGGATATCTTGGGCATCCAGACCTTACACAACTTCCTGTTGTCTTGGACAGAGAGAGAGAGAGAGAGAGTGAGAGCTACCCCCTGTTCGAAGCATGTCTTTGTAGGCAGACTGGTCGAACTGGACAACCAGGGTCTTCTTTATGGATCCCACAGATACCGCATCGTGTTGAGCAATTGCTTCCTCATCAGAAGAGAAAGATGTCCCCAGCAGAGTCGCCATCTTGTTGTTTGATAAATAAACGAAGGGAAGATAATATGGAGACAAGGTTTATACGAAACCCGCCCTTCTTGGTTTACAAACAAGATTGTACAATTTAATCCTATACGAGGATGTCGAGTATAATTTATTTAATCTGGGTAAATATTGCTGTAGGAGTCTGATCTGCGGTCGATCACTTTGTTCCTTGGACCACACGATGATGAAAAAATACCGTAGAAGACAGGAAGCAGCTTCGAAGGTTGCTAAAGAGAGTGGATGCCCGATGCCAAAGTCGTCGATCACTTCTCTTTGCCTGAGCTCTGGATTCTTCTCTCTCCGCGACCGTTTTCCCTCCAATTTTTCCACCAATCTCGACCTCTATTCTCCGAGTTGTCGACCCCGGACCTCTGTTGATAGAGGTCTCTATTTATAGAGTTTTAGTGACAGTGACCACTAAGTCGGTGTAGAAACCGAGTAGTGGAAAGTACAGCACCCTTTTACATGATGGTTACAATAACCATTGTTCGCGTATAGATGAACTTTTGAATGAGCGTGTGACGCGTGTCCAACTAAGGGACAACGCGTATAACTGCTGCGAAGATCACGGCGTAGAAGCCACGTAGGTAGTTATCCTTTGTGTAGAAGAGGTTGGCGTAGAAGCCAATAACTGTCGCCATGCCAATAACTGTCACCATGGCGTAGAAGCCAAGTAGGCATAGAAGCCGAGTAGGCGTAGGAGCCGAGTGGGCATAGAGGCCGAGTGGGCGTAGAGGCCGAGTGGGCGTAGAAGCCGAGTGGGCGTAGAAGCCGAGTGGGCATAGAAGTCGAGTGGGCGTAGAAGCCGAGATAATGTAGACGTTTTAGCCGAAATTACAGCTTTTGGAGATATAATCAAATCTCTTGCATTAAATGCAGAGATCTGCCCCCATCATGCGCATTAAATGCAGAGACGTGTCTTCGAAGAGTTACCATCATTCTGCGTATTAAATGCAGATACGCGCCTCGAATCCTGTACTAAGAGCAACTGATGACGTGGCAGTCTATTTGCCTTCTGCGGAGCATAAGAAGGTCACGTCTGCCTGTGTAAAACTAGGCAGCGTATTCCAGAGGCGTGTCTCAAAAATTTGCCATCATTCCGCGCATTAAATGCAGAGATGTGCCTCGAGCATTTGTTACTATTCTGTGCATTAAATGCAGAGACGTGCCTCGGACATCTGTCAGTATTCAGCGCATTAAATGCAGAGACGTGCCTCGAGCCCTGTACGAAGAGCAGCTTTTGTCGTGGCAGTTATTTTGTCTTCTGCGGAGCGTAAGAAGCTCACGTCTGCCTGTGTAAAACTAGGCAGCGTATTCCCTTGTATGCGTAAAAGCAGTTTACGCCAAGGAGATGTTACTAAACGACAGTCTGTGTCGCTGTGCCGTCCCATCATTATAGCCCTCGTCTGGGTAGTCGTGCAGTACTCTTTGTCAGGAGTTCAGACGTCAGGTTCATTGCATGATTTGACAGGTTCATTTCGGGGAAGACGAAGCGTTCCTCGTATACTTCAATGCTGCATTGAAAGCGGGTGAGTTTTACGCCATAAAGGCGATGTAGCACCCTTTTTACGCTGAAGCAGCCTGGACATACTGCTTTACGCGGATAGTCCTTGAGCTTATATTTTACGCTGTGCTCAGCGAAAAAGCTCTGTTTGCACGTCGATGGCTCTGAAGTCATCTTTTTACGCTGCCCAACATCAACATGCTGCGTATAGCTATCCAGCGTATTTTTCATGCTTCTACAACATTTAATGTTATTATTTATGTAATATATATTTTTATTTAGTTTAACTGATATCATATTTAAATTTTCTGTTTAGATTAATGCTTGTATCAGGACTTACTTACTAGGTCTAATCAATGGAATTTTGTTTCCAAACTCAGGAGCTAGGACAAATTTATTTATTTTACCATTTCTACAAAATCTGGCAGAACCTATCTATCATGCATAGGGAGCATCTGTGTTGGCATATTTGCACAACTCCATGTCAACTTTTGTGCTATTTACTTCAGCGGATAAAAGAAAAAAAATTGAGTGGATGTATGACATTAATACAGGTAAAAAAATTTATATAATTATATTTACTAAAGAAATATGTACACTTATATGATATAATTTTTCTAGGTTTGGTCCTACGAGTACTTCTATATCGGTAGGCCAGTCTACCGATGCTGAAGTCTCCCCATCAGCTTTACGCTGGATGATGGCTGCAACAGATCCAACTCGATGTGCTCACAAGGATATTACAGTATATCGGGGCCAATTCGATTCACTAAAGTTTTATAAGATAATTTTTATTATTATTTCATATAGTCAACATATTTAATATATCTTATAATTTTTTCCCATGAAATAGGCAATTTTTTATCGTACCGGATTGGGCTGAATCCTCTTGAGATACAAACAACAGCCTATGGATTGAGTCTACATAGATTTTTCATAATATACCATGATCACATCATGTATCATCCAGTTGATCGTGTTATGCGACAGTTCTGGATGATATCATACATTCTTGATGAGCCACCATGTTTCAATCGTGGTAGAGGCAATGCAACTGTCAGAGCTCGCATATTGATTCCTAGGTGAAATTCTAGATTTGAGACACATGAAATCTCTAGGTTTGTACATCTCCTTCTATTGTGTCCTAAATCATTGCAGTTACTACATCGAAGTTCTCTTCTTGATCATTCGATATGATCTGGTTCTTCTTTGGTCTTCTAAATATGCCATCTTATGTGTCTCAAATCTAGAATTCCACCCAGGAATCTATCTGTGTGCTCTTACAGTTGCATTGCCTCTACTATGATTAAAATATAGTGGCTCATCAGGAATGTATTATATCATCCATAACTGTCGCATAACACGACCAGCTGGATGATACATGATGTGATCGTGGAATATTATAAAAAATCTATGTAGATACAATCCATAGGCTGTTGTTTGTATCTCAGAAGGATTCAACCCAAGCCGGTACGATAAAAAAATTACCTATTTCATGTGAAGAAATTTATAATATAATAAATATGTTGACTATATGAAATAATAATAAAAATTACCTCATAAAACCTTAGTGAATCGAATTTGCCCCGATATACTGTAATATCCTTCAGAGCACATCGAGCTGGATCTACTGCAGCCGTCATCTAGCGTAAAGTTGATGGGAAGATCGGTATCAATACGGGAGACTAGCCTACTGATATAGAATTGCTCGTCGGACCAAACCTAAAAAAATTATATCATCTAAGTGTACATATTTCTTTAGTAAATAAAATTATATAAAAAATTTATACCTTTATTAATGTCATACATCCACTCAAAATTTTCTTTCTTTTATCCACTGAAGCAAATAGCATAAAAGTTGACATGGAGTTGTACAGATATGCCAACGCAGATGCTCCCCATGCATGACAGGTAGGTCCTGCTAAATTTTACAGAAAAGGTAAAAAAACGTAAATTTTCCCAAGCTCCTGAGTTTGGAAACAAAATTTTGTTGATTAGACCTAGTAAGTTGGCCCTGGTGCAAGCATTGATCTGAAGAGAAAATTTGAAAATGATATCAGTTAAACTAAATAAAAATATATATTATATAAATAATAACATTAAATGTTATACTTACCTGATTCGCATCAACTATGATTTCTTCCTCACCAATACGATTTAGGTGCATAAAGTTGTGACGGAGCCATGAAAGCGTCACAAAACTTTTACCATATATGTTAGGCGGCTCCACGCCTAAGTACTTCATAATCACAATTTTGCTGCAAAATGACTATCTTTAAATATTATAGGTTCACCCGTAATAGGTAATCCTAAGATATTTGCCACATCTACTAGCAAAATGGTCATTTCTCCGAATGATAACTAAAAGGTATTTCTTCCGGGTTACCACCGCTCAATTAAACTAAAGATCAAGTCTCTATCGTGACGTAGAAAATGTATCTGATCAATATAATCAAAACAAAATACGTTCACCAATGCATATTGTTCTTTAGTCAACATCGAGTACCCAACGTCCTCCTCATAACGCCATGAGACTTGCTCTCATGCTCGTATAGTTTCAGGACAATCGTATTGCTATATATGAGATATATAAACGATGTTATTACTAGACATGTAAACAAATATAAATTATATTGAATAAAATAATTAAATTTTAATATAGCTGTCTAGAAAATACTAAACTAGAAATGTGTGACTCACGCTACTGGATAATTATATCAGTGGTAGGCCTTCCCGGAATACGTCCATCGTTTTGGGTATCCATCTGTAAAATGTTAGTTATGATTTAGATTCAAAAAATATTAATATTAGGGTTAAGATTTATGCTAAAGTTAGGGTTATGGTTAAAATAATTAATATTAGTAATGGTATTATGGTTATAAAAATGTTTGGGGTTATGGTTAAAACAGTTAGTATTAATATTAGGATTAGACTTAGGATTAGAAAAATGTTAGGGTTAGGGTTATGGTTAAGGTTAATTTTTCTTAAAATTTTCGGTTTGACTAAACTTAGATGTATGGTTAAAATAGTTAGTGTTAGTAATGATATTAGGATTAGAAAAATAGTTATGGTTAGGGTTAGAGTTAGGTTAACATAGTTAGTTTTACTGTTAGAAATTGGGTTAAGAAAAATGATTAGGTTTAGAGTTATGGTTAAAATTGTTAGTATTATAGTATACTATAACTATAGTCATTTTCTAACCCTAAATCCTAATCATTTTAGCTATAACCATAACATTAACTATGTAGTAACACTAACACTAACTACGTAGTAACACTAACAACTACTAACCCTAACATTAACTACTTAGGATTAGCAAAATAGTTATGATTAGGATATAATCATAACTATTTTGCTAAAGAGTAGTATTAGATTATAACTAAAATTAAAATTAAAATTAAAATTAATAGTTTTTCTTCCATCATACTAAAATTAATTAAAAATATTAACTATCATAACTAAAATGATACAACTATTTAGAAAAAATGATTAACATGCTAAATATTAACACTAACACTATATTATTCGATTTTTGTAAAGATATTTCTTCTGCCTTTATCATGCTAACAATTATAATAACATCCCAACCATTATAAGAATGACTAACAATATAGTTAATACTAAATGATTATGGCTACTAGGATGAGGATTACAATTATAATTATAGTTAAGGTTAGAAATCAAACCTTATAATAAAAATTTGATTATGGCTACTAAAATGATACAACTATTTAGAACAATTATAATTATGGCTGAAAATATTACTTAAAAAAATAAAAATAAAAATATTACAAATCAACCCTCTCTTCTTGTTCTCCTTCTCTGCTACTGCTTCTCTATTTCCTTCTCCACTCCACTCCACTCCACTCAACTCCAAACGAATACCACTCTTCTGTGAATTCACTACTTCCTCCCCCCTCCTTATACAACCCACACACCAACCACTCACCCACTCTATTAAACCAACCACCCTCTTAAACCGCGGTCAAACCGTATTAAATATCTCCAACCATTCACCAACCCGAACCGCGAATCGAAGCTGTTAGATTTTTGCCAACACAGTTGGCAAAAATCTGTAGCCAACATCAGCATCTTAGCCACGCCGTGCCATGTGAACACATTTTTGCCAACTCGGTTGGCAAAAATATGCAAACACCGATTAAATTTTTTTTTTTTGCTTTTTTTCCATATGTGATGGCGAAAGCTTTTGTTACTTAATTTTTTTTAAATAGTTTCTTTTTTGGTAATTTATTTAAAAATATTTTTGGTACAACAAATTTTCTGACGTGTTAATACCTAATCTGAGACAAGGAGAATAAGCTGTTATCAAGTGTGAAAAAAATACGAATTTTATCATTTACTCCAACGAACCAATTGTAAACATCTTTATTTTCAGCTTTAATTTTTTTCAAACAATAGTTCGCATATGTTTCGTTGTAACATCTAGCATGATAGTCTAAACTACGTTGAAAATGGGAAAACCTGAATACTTATTTCAAATTTTGTTTAAAATATTGAATATAAAAAAATGAGACAATTCTGGAAAGATATCACGCATAGTCCTTATCAATCCTTTCTGTTTATCTGATATAAAAGAAATTATATTTTATGCATCAAAATATTTTTCAAAAGATGTTCTCAAATCGTTTAAAAACCAAGTCCAAGAATCAGTATTTTTACTCTCAGCAATAGCATAAGCAATTGGATATAATTGATAATTTGGATCATGAACACAAGCAATAAATAAAATACCTTGATATTTAGAGGAAAGAAAAGTATCATCAATACTAATCACAGGTAAACATCTCCTTAAAAATCTATCAATGCATATCTTAAAACAAATAAAAAATCTTTGAAATATATTATCTTCTGTAGTTTGTATGAAACATTGGCTACCTGGATTTGTCTCAATAATTCTAAAACAATATTCTTCAAGACTACTATATGCATCAATATAAATATCATTTATTTCAGATATAGCAAGTTTTCTAGCTTTCCAAGCTTTACAATATTTAATATATATTATGTGTTCTCTATATATATCATTTACAACATGCGATGGACTATACGACTGATTATCTCGAATTTTATCAATAATCTTATTTTTAACCCATACAGTAGTAGGTAAGTAGTAGCTAATGGATGAGAACCAATTGTAAGTCCACCTAAACAAGAATATACATTTTTTAGCGTAGCAATAGAGGTGTTACGAACATCTAGCATTCGTTACAAGACGTTACGACGAATGTCTGCATCCGGTTGTGATCTGGACGCGAAGTAACGATATTAATCAAACACGCGCACAATGTATATAATAAAATAATAAATATCTGGTAACTGAAATACATGATGGCAAGGTACACTTGCATGAGTCCGACTGCTGATGACGGGGATTCGGTACCATGTCCAAGTCCCCAGGTCCCGTAGTACCTAGAGTCGAGATATAAGCTCAATCAATAAACTATTACGAAGCTGAAATATGATGCGACACACATCTATCATATGTTCAACCTTAGTTACAAGTTACATGGTCACGAAGCTAGAGGGTTGACCAAGGTAGACTAAGGGTGTGTTACATCTGATCCAATTAAATATCTGTACTATATCGTCAAACAAATCCTCCATCCTACTATACTCATCACGGTATTCATCATTATTTCATGTATGATTATTCCTCAGATTTTACCTAGGTGTGCACCGACGTTAACATGTACATTTACTGTCATCCTCGAAATAAATAATTAATTTATTTATTAAACCCTCAATTATATACAATCGTCTATCATTCTCCTTAAAACTATTCCTCGATCAAATTTATTACTATTTCTCAGTCTTCAATCACTGCCTAAAGGTTCGATATATCACACTATTACACAATCCATCACCTGTTCCTCCATTGTTAATCATTGTTTCAAAACATAGTATCGTTTCATAACAATTTTAAAACTGTCCATCAACAATATTCAAAATGCATATTTTAATTAGGACAACACCCTAAAATCTCATATGGAAATTTAATCTTAACTTCATTATATATGTCGCGTTTCCATCCATCACGTGTATATATTCCATGTCCTCAATCAATTCATTTTTAAACCTTAAATATTTAATTTAGCATTTCACCATCAATGTATAATATAACCTATTTATTTCAACCTAAAATAATTCCATATGCATAAAAACCAATCCTAAAACTATCTTAACTAATAACAATATTTAAAACACTAAAATGAACATAGGTAAGGGGGAGGGATTCACCTTGGCGACGCGGTGGTTGCTGGCCGGAGGGGTCGACAGCGAGGTGGGGGAGGTCTTGGTGACAGAGACCGAGGGAATGGTGGCGGTGCTGCGGGTGGTGGCCGCGGTGGAACAGCTGGAGGAGGATGGCCGGAGGGGTGTTGATGAAGACGATGGTGGTGGTAGGAAGTTATGTGGAGGTGGTGGTAGGAAGTTCTGTGGAGGTGGTGGTAATGGCGGATGGTGAGATTGGAGAGGCCAGAGAGAAGTCAGCCGGATAGGAAGTACAATGAGCCGTAGGGAGTGGCAGTGCTGGTGGCGTGTGGTGGAGAAGTCGTTGGAGAAGCTGCGGGGAGTGGCAGTGCTGGCGGCGTGTGGTGGTGGCGTTGGTGTGTGTTGGTGGTGACAGCAGCCGGTGGCCGGAGGGGGAAGCTCGGCCGGGGTACAGTAGGTTGGCCGGGGTTGCGTCGTGAAGAAGGAGAAGATATGATGAAGAAGAAGAAGAAGAAGAAGAAGAAGAAGAAGAAAGGAAGAAGAAGAAGAAGAAGAAGAAGAAGAAGAAGAAGAAGAAGAAAGGAAGAGGAAATCTACGGTTGTGAAAGAGGGAGGAGAGAGAGAGGGGGGTGGTTTTCCCTATGTATTGGGATTAGGGCCTGCTTGGGAAAGAGTGTAGGAAGAGATATTTTATAGGGGTGTGTGTGAGGGATGAATGGTGAGGATGAGCCCGAATTTGAATAGATGGTGAGGATTTAACATGAGCATCCAAAAGAAAGAGTTGGGAGGGGCTTGACAGGTCAATGAGTGAGGGTGAGACTTCTTCATTGGTCTTGACCAATGAGGTTATGACACATATTACAACATTTGCAAATAATCCCTTAATTTTTGTTATTTGCACAAACATATAAAATGATGCAAAATTTGTGGGAGAAATGGTGTTTGGTGTTTTGTAGGGTGAGGGGGTATTATTTGTTTTGCATAGGCTTAATTAAAGGGGTATTGGAATTAAATTGGGATTAAAATGAGATTAGTCAAAGTTGGTATCCCCAATTAAATTAAAATAAATTATCATGTGCTCTTAAATTAAATGGGGTCACATGGGGTCTCAATTGGGAGTGACACAAAGGTCATGATCGGTGTAGGCTTGGTGTCAGTCTTGGACCCTTTAATTGGTCCGGCTCAACGGGTTGAGTTGGTATCTCAAAATTGACTGGCAACGACACAGGTGTGCGACACATGATTAAATATGGAGTTCGGTTACGGAAAGTTGTGCAATTAAATTAGAGCACAAAAAATTATGATTTTGAGTGACGGGAAGGTCCAGCGCCTAAATTGACGTATCAAGTCAAGAATGCAACAACTTGTTAGAATTTATGGGCTGATGTTGGGCTCCAAATATTGCAACAACGGTAGGGCGCTCCAAGGGTTTTATTAAAGACTCAGACACCTGCATCCTTAATTCTAAACCTCAAACATCTGCTGCTAAACCAAAATTTTCTAGCCTATAACCAGACTATCTATAGAAATAAATGAGAGGGTTTATAAAAGTACTGTAAACGATTTGGCAAGGTATACTTGCCTGGCAAGAAGCTGCGTACTCCCAATATCCTGCTCCGAAAGTCGTGCATAATAATCCAATAGATCCTCGGGGTCAGCGTGCACAGGCATGGGAGTCGAGGATGACTGCTACAGGTTGTCTACGGCGAGGGTGACGGGTCCACGATGGCGACGACGATGACGATAATGAGGGTAATGATGATGGTTATGTTGATGATAGGGATTATAATAGTGATGATGATTCTAATGGATATGATGATGATTACAATGGTGATGATGGTAATGATGATGGAAATAATGATAATGGTGATGATATGGATGATGATGATGGGGATGATGGTGATGACGAGGATGATGATTGGGATGATTGTGATGACGATGATGATGATAGGGGTAATGGTGATGATGTGGAGGGTGATTGTGATGAGGGTGATGATGTGGATGATGGTGATGATGTGGAGTGTGATTATGATAATGGTAATGGTGTTAATGGTGATGATAATAATGATATTGATGTGATGATGATTATGATGATTGATGATAATGATGATGAGGTGATGATTGATGATGGTGAGATGGTGATGCTGCTCTGGCCAGGGGAGGGTCTGACCAAGGAGGAGGAGGAGGACAGTGGTGGTGATAGGTGGTGGACAGGGTGGTTCAGGGTGGAAGAAGGAGGAGGCTCGTGTGGTGCTGGTGGTAATGGTGGTGTTGATGGCAGTGGTCCGGTGAGGAAAGATAATGACAGTAGGAGGAAGGGGAGGAGGCTGACAGGGAAGAGGAGGAGGTGCTCAGGGAGGTCCGGTGAGGCTGGGCTGCAGGATAGCTGCTGTGTCGAGGTCGGGATACAGAAGAACGGGGTGGAGGCATTTAATGGTGATGGGGACGATGGTGGTGGTAATGGTGAGCAGCGGGCTACGGTGGTGATGGGAGGATACCGGCGGGATGAAGTCGATGGAGGGGGAGAGGAGGATCCGGTGGATCGAGATGGCGGGTGTTCAGTCGTGCGGGGTCGACTGCGACGGTGTGCAGCGACTCTCAGGTGGTCGGGTTGGCTGTTGTGCAGTCGGGGTCAGGGACTGGAGATGGGGGTCGGCGTTCAGGTGGGGAATGGCCGGAGATGGCGGAGGGAGGTTGAAGAAGGAGATGAATAGTAGAAGGAGGGGGTTCGGCTAAAATTTGGTTTGGGTTTTGGTTTTGTGAAATAGGAAAAAATAAGGAAATATTATATTTATATATAGAAAATAGGGTTTGATGTTTGACCTAGGGTTTGGGCTTGGTCAACATCTCCTTGGAGTGGGCCTTGGCCTCACATGGGGATGTTTGGAGGGCTATAATTTGTATTGTATAAAATGCAATGCTAGGTTTAAATGAGGGGGCGATGTTACGCGTTGCACATTTCGAAAATTATGGAAAATTTTATATGAAGAAAAAAATGGGTTTCTTCATGTATTATCCAATGGTGTGGACACCTTAATGCATTTTTGCATAAAAGCGCCCAACAATTAAAAAATTACACAAAGATGGAAATTGGATTAAATTAATTAAAATTAATGTGCAAGGTGTTCTTGAATTAATTAGAAATACATGGGGATAAAATTAGGTGGGACACAAGTGTCATGGACATAGGGGGCTCAGAGTAGAATGTTATCATAAATTGGGTTGCACGAAACGGGTCAAGATTGTGTCTCCAATTTCGATTTGAAAGCACGATGATACAAAGTCAGAATTTATTTAGAATTAAATATAAACGTCTGTGACGAATGTTGTGCGACTAAAACGTAGCACAAGAGAGTATAATTATAAGTTACACCAAGGTCATAATAGAAGGCGATCATGTCTAGGGCAAGAGTGTGAAATTTGTAGGAAGGCAGTGGCTAGTGTAGTGCTCCAATTATCGAAGCAATGGTAAGGTGCGCTAGGTGATATAAATATTATATAATTAAATAAAATACCGTGTTCTATTTCTAATTGGATTCAAACTAGCCCTAGTCTCACTATCTAAGCCAAGTAGGCCTAATTTTGGGTGATGGGGTTTACAGGCACAGAGGATTACGATCATCGCATATCATGGATGCCGATGAACGGTTCAACAATAAGTGTCAAAGATAATATAATTTGTCAAGGTGATCAATATTATGTAGAGAGTACAATGTAGCTCAATTTAATGCAACACTAGGGTCATGGACGTAGTTTGGCTCGAGTGGGCTACAGATATATCAGTGGTTGGAGTAATTGGGTTGTCGAAGTAAAACTTAATTTAATTACAACGGAATTGATTATTCAAGTATAGGTTTTTAGGAGGAGTTATATCACGAATGTTATAGGATCTACAGCATGAGAGTGTATATTTGGGAGTTAACAACTGGGTCATGAGGGAGTAGGTCCAGTTAGCCTCATAAATGTCAAAGTTGTTGGAAGAGTTGAGTCGGTGTTGTGTATTAAATCGACTGCAACGAAAAATGATATCTATGTGTCATTTGGGTGTACAAATGCGTCACAAATATTGTACGACTAAAACGAAGCATGGGATGGTGTGTTTGTGAGTGAAAATCATGTCATGGGTGTAGAGGGGCTAGTCTAGGTCATAAAGGTAAAAGTTGTTGGAAAGGAAGGGATATTGTTGTGCTCCAAATATTCGAGCCATAACAAAGGGTATCAAAAGATACAAAATTAAAGGGGTAATTTAGTCCGTTTAAAATTAAACCTAATTAATACCAAATAAATTCAAATTTCTCCTAAAATTTCAAAAATAATCCTATACTAAAACTAGGGGCTTACCATCTACCCAACTTATAAAAATTAAGTTGGTATCAAAACTAAAGGCATAGTCCTACTAAAAAGATTTCTGGAAGAACCTATTTCTTAATAAAGATACAAGAATTCTAGGATTTACTGGCCGTATTTGAAGATTCTCTAAGGGAACCTAGATGCTATCAGGGTGTTATTGGTTTTTGGAGCTACAACTAATTCTAAGGTTTTAACTGAGTATTCTCTCAAATAATAACCATAGTCGTCTAAATCATTATGAAAATTCTATATCTATCATAACCAGTATTTATGAATGTTAAATCTTCTAGTCCAATACTAACTACTGGTGGGAGTTCTAATATCAATTTAATAAGGGAAAGTTCTCTGATAAGGCCAATCCTTATATATAACTCCAAGCTATCATCTCGTTCTAGTAGTCTGCCTAGTACATGCATCTATCTTACCCACTTCTAACTTAGATAACCCTTTCCATGAATTATTCTACCAACCCTGCTTATATCCTATAATAAATATAATACTAACAGTCAAGCACGAGTGTTCGTTCTTCCAAAATAGAAAAGGACAAGAATCAATGATAGGGAGTTCAAAAAGAGTATCATCAAATATGATTTTTGAGGTTAAAAGACGATAATAGAAATCAAAAAAAAGGTTCAAAGCAATTATGGATGGAGATCCTAACATAATAATCCTAATACAGGCTCGCTCGGTACAGTAACGTAACCGAAACGATTTAATCAAGACTTGCATGGGCCACCACAAAAATATGTCACACCCCAGTCCTAAAATACGTAGGACTAAAAATACGTAATATGCCAGCTACGTATTCAACCAGACTCTTGTCCGACTCGAATACATATAAGTTGTACTATAATGGTCACTATCTAGATAACATAGTACATATATATCTATGTCTCAATCCACAATGAAGCAAAACACAAGAATGAGCTACATGTGCTAAAGTTGTCCTCCCAGTAACACATAAGCTCGAATAGACTCAAGAAAGAAGTATGAATCTATAAAACTAGGCTATAACAACAAAAATAATTAAACAAAAATAACTATAAACACGGAAGAATATGATGTAGGTATCAACTATATATACCTGAATCCGGAAGAAACAATCATCCACTAAAATATTCCACTAATCCAGCTCAGTAATATCCTAGGGACAAAATTCGGATCCAGGTCCTCAGGGGACATAGCAAAATACAAGAAACAACATGCCAGAAGTAAAACAGTAATATAATATATGGTATTCAGGGGTAAGCTATTGTATCCATCTATGTGATATGCACATGAGAGATCACTCATACTCAGGTAGGAGATTCTGTCACGACCCGCACCCGGAAGTTCGGGCACGAGTGCGTGGGTACGTCCAGCCTACGCCGCAGAGTCGACGGTAGTACGCTGTCTAGGTCAATCCATCTAAACTAGTCTAACTCATTCACAATTAACATAGGCAAGATAATAATGGGAATAGAAACTTAAAATTTGCAACTGAAATAAATGTGACAACAATTCAAATGTTTAATACAGGAATTTTAAATGAAATCGGGGACAAACCCGATTAAATAAGATAAGAAACAAAATAAAAGATAGCTACTGCTAGCTACTCTGCAGCAGGGGTCTCCTGGGTGGGTTCTGGCTCCTCATAGGTATCATCTGTACCCTCATAAGGACCATAATAAGTAGGGGCAAGATCCTCATCATCGCCTAAATCAACAGATCCAGTCAGGAAAGGAGCAAAGTACACAGTGCACAACAATGTTAAACTAAATATTTATGACAATTAAACATTGAATATCATGTTAAGGAAATTGCATAAAGGAAAGTTAATATCTCAGAGTCAAAACTATAAAATATGAGAAAACAGAAGTAAACGAGCAGGAAAAGAAACTACGCAGTCAGCAAGAATATAACATGACCAGAAGTTATCTGTATGAAACTTGTGTTTGTTTTTAGAATACTTAGTTGGCATGTAGGGGTTTATAAGGCTAATCCGGCCGTCATGAACGGCTATTAGTCACGAATAATCGAGATCCGGCTGATGGACAGTCGTGTACCAACAGCTATTATTCACGGCAAGGGGAAGGGTAAACTATATGCCTTTCAGTATTCTCCCACCCGACATGAAAAACAAGACATGAATTCCAATATTCAAGACATGAAATATAGTATTCTAACACTACATGTAATCAGCAAGAGTACTAGTAGAGCAGGGAATTTAATTATCACAATATAAAGATTAACTTGAAGTGCAGGTACTTGCTTGTTGTTTGGATCTGGTTAATTTAGTTCTTGGGGAAAAAGTCCAGAGATGAGTCCAAAAGCTGAAATAGACATTACCATCATGCTCAGAAGATGTCAAATAGCTAGAAACGCCTGTTCTTGGGTCTAATTTGGAGACAAGGGCAGAAACGACAGTTTCGGGTCAAAACGGGGTCCGCCGGTGGGCCCGCTTTGCACCGAGAAACGCGTCTGGGTCAAAGGTCTCCAAATTTACCAAACTTAGTGTCAACAGGTCAGGAACGCTGATACGAACCCAACGGAACTTCCAGATTTGGATTCCGATGAGCCAAACACAAAATCGCCCGTCGAGCGGGGCCTGTGGGGCCCACGACACGCGATTTCGTCAACGTTCTCAGAATCGAACCAAACTTGACCCACAGGACCAGCGTATCGCTACGAGTCCGATGGCGCAAGTTTCGTCTTGATCTGACGAGTGTGCACGAAGTTAGGGCGAATTGCAGAAAAGCCGGATACGGGGTGATGTCCGCGGATACGCGTTGATTCCGGTGTGCACGCACACCCGAATCAGCTTCCGCGAAATCTCACACGTCCGTATCGACGGTGCGTACGTATCTGCGAAGACCGCACGCGACCAAGTCGTCCCGTTTGGCGGGACGTACTCGGTTCCGGGGTGAAATAGGGTCTGGTTTTTTCTGTTTTTGGATCGCGGTGTGCGATCACCACAGGACGCGATGTCCCGAACAGTTTGTTCGGACACCGAGAGGGTCATACAGGCTTCATAACGCAATTTGCGGAATTGGAAACGGAGCTACGAGGCGAAAGTTACGCGTACCTGAAGGGGACCCGAAAATCAGGGTCGAGACGTGTCCGTGTCGTGTCCGACACGGAATCTCAAATTAGGGTTAGGGTTTCTGAGCTTGGACACGCCGGAGCTCCGCCGGCTGCTGGACGGAGGCGGATGGCTCGGGGACGGCCGGCTCGAGGCGGGGCGAAACTGGCGGAGGCGGCGGAGGGCCGGAGGCGGTCGGAGCAGCGGCGGGGGTCGGCCTCGGGCTGCTGCTGCTGCGCTGAGGAGAGGGAGGGGAGAGGAGCTTCTGGACGGTGGGTGGTCCGGCGGGGGCAGCTAGGTGGCTGAGGCGGAGGGTCGCCGGACTGGGCTTGCCGGAGTGGGGTGGTCGGAGTAGGGTAGAGTTAGGGTTCGAGTCTGGGGGAGTGTGGGCGGAGGAGGAGGCTTATATAGGGTCGGGGCTGGCTGTCGCGGCCGGGAAAGGCGGCTGAGGGGGTGTACGTGGCCTCCTCCGGCGGAGGCGGCACGGAATCCCGGCGTCGCCGGAGGAATCGGGCGCCCGGACGTCGTGGGGACGATGGGTTGGGGACCGGGTTCGGGTCGGTGCGGGTTCCGGGTTCGGGCGGACCCGCCCGACCCGCTAGCAGCGGCTGGGCTGGCTAAAGGGCTCGGCCCAACGGGCTGGGCCGGGCTGGGCCGCGGCCCAAGGAAAAAGAAAAGAAAAATAATTAATAAAAATAAATAATAAATAAATAATTAATTAATTAAATAATTAATTAATTAATAAAAATAGTTTTTAGGCATTTAAAAATAGGTCTGAGGCCCAGAAAAATCCAGGAAAATTACTCTAAGTCCAATTTTTCATTTTACACCCAAAATATTATTTTCATGATATTTTAATATTATTTATTGCTAATTAAAAATCATTTATTAATTAAAAACCTTGATTTTAATTACAGAAAATTCCCAGAAAATTCCAAAAAATTGGGAAAAATCCAAGATTTAATAATTTGAAAATTTAGGGGGGTTTACAACCTACCCAACTTACAAAAATTTTGTCCTCAAAATTTAAGGATAACAAGGCACGAAAAGAAAGGCCGAGAAATAAAATACACCTCAGGGTTCAAAAAGATAGGGGTATCGCTCTCTAATCTCGTCTTCTCGCTCCCAGGTGGATTCGCCGGGAGAATGGTGCTTCCAAGCTACGCGAACCAGTGAGATAACCTGGTTCCGTAGGACTTTCTCCGAGCGATCCAGTATCTCCACGGGTTGCTCCTGGTAAGTCAGACTTGGGCCTACTTCGAGCTCTGAGTGATCCAAAATGTGGCTGGGGTCTGACACGTACTTCCTCAGCTGCGACACGTGGAAGACGTTATGTACTCCATCCAGAGAGGGTGGCAATGCCAGTCGGTATGCCACTTCTCCGATTTTCTCCTGAATGCCAAAAGGTCCAATAAATCTTGGGCTGAGTTTTCCACTCCTTCCGAACCTAATGGTGCCACGTGTCGGGGAAATCTTTAAGAATACCAGCTCTCCAACCTTTAACAAAGTCATAATCAAGTCTTAGTTCCATAGGCAAAATATTTAAATTGACTTGAATTTCATAAATTTAATTACCTCAAATTCCAAGGGCCTTCGGTGGCTATTTGCCCAATGTCGTTGCCTGTCTTGAGCCACTCGAAGTCTGTCCCTTATTTGCTTTACCTTCTCAGCTGAATCGATCACCATCTCTGGTCCCAGCAAGGCTCTTTCTCCAACGTCGTTCCATGATAGCGGGCTACGACATCTTCGTCCATACAGAGCTTCAAATGGAGTCATCTCGATGCTGGCTTGATAACTATTATTATAAGAGAACTCCACCAGATGTAGGTAGTCTTCCCAGGATCCTCCAAAATCCAGAACACATGTACGGAGCATATCTTCAAGTGTCTGGATTGTACGTTCCGATTGTCCATCGGTTTGGGGATGATAAGCTGTGCTGAATTTGAGTTGAGTCCCCAAACTGGCTTGTAAGCTCTTCCAGAAGTGAGAGGTGAATCTTGAATCTCTGTCGGAGACAATACTTACTGGAACTCCATGCAGCCTAACAATATGTCTGATATATAAATCTGCCAGCTTCTCTGTAGATAGCCCTACTTTGAAAGGTAGAAAATGTGCAGACTTGGTCAGTCTATCTACTATCACCCAGATTGCATCCTTACCACTAGGTGTCCTTGGAAGTCCGGAAATAAAATCCATTGTGATATGTTCCCACTTCCACTCCGGAATGGGTAGTGGTTGAAGCAATCCTCCAGGTCTTTGTCTTTCTGCCTTGACCTGCTGGCACACTAAACAACGAGATACGAACCTGGCTACTTCTCTTTTCATGCCATGCCACCAAACATGCGTCCTCAGGTCCTTGTACATCTTGTTGGCTCCTGGATGTATAGAGTACTGCGATCTGTGCGCCTCTTGCATAATTTCTTCTCTTATGTCTCCTTGAGGTACACATAATCTATCTCCATGCCTCAGTGATCCATCCTCATGAATTCTGAAATCTTCTACTAGTCCAGCTTGCACTTGACCTCGAAGGCTTCGCAGGCCTTCGTCTTGAAACTGAGTCTCCTTGATCTTGTCTATTAAAGTAGACTGAATCTGCAAGTTCATCATTTGGCCTTCTTTTCCTGGGATAATTACTTCAATACCTAAACTTTCCAAGTCCTCCAGCAGGTGTCTGTCCATAGTCAAGTGCATCGCCATAGGATACCTGCTTAGAGCATCAGCAACTACATTTGCCTTCCCAGGGTGATATTGAAGAGTGATATCAAAGTCTTTCATTAGTTCCAGCCACCTTCTTTGCCTCATGTTTAGCTCTTTCTGGGTGAAGATATATTTTAAACTTTTATGGTCTGTAAATATTTCCACCCTTTCTCCATAAAGATAATGCTTTCATAGTTTAAGAGCAAAAATGACAGCTGCCAATTCTAAATCATGAGTTGGATAATTCTTTTCATGAGGTCGAAGCTGTCTAGAGGCATATGCTATTACCTTCTTGTTCTGCTCCAGTACACAACCTAGACCTTTTCCAGAAGCATCACTATAAATAGCGAAACCTCCGGTTCCGGAAGGTAAGGTCAGAATAGGGGCAGAAGTCAGTCTTTTCTTCAATTCCTCAAAGGCACGCTGACATTCATCAGTCCAGGTGAACTCTTCATCCTTTCTTGTTAATTTTGTCATGGGTTCCGCAATTCTAGCAAAGTCCTTCACAAACTTCCGATAGTAGCCAGCTAGTCCCAGGAAACTTCTAATCTCAGCTACAGAGTCTGTAGTGGGCCAGGATTCTACTGCAGCTATCTTCTTAGGATCTACTGCTATTCCATCTCCAGTCACAACATGTCCCAAGAATTCTACTTTGTCTAGGAAGAAAGCACATTTAGACAATTTTCCATAAAGTTTTTCCTTTCTCAAAGTCTCCAAGGCTAACCTCAAATGTTCTTCATGTTCTTCGGGGGTCTTGGAGTAGATCAAAATATCATCAATGAAGACCACTACAAATTTGTCTAGGTATGGCTGGAAAACTCTGTTCATTAGGTTCATAAAAACTGCTGGAGCATTCGTCAACCCGAACGGCATTACTAAGAATTCGTAGTGTCCGTTCCGGGTATTGAAAGCAGTTTTAGGGATGTCTTCCTTTCTCACCCTTACTTGGTGGTAACCAGACCTCAAATCAATCTTGGAAAATACCCGAGCTCCACTCAGCTGATCAAATAAGTCATCTATCCTGGGCAGGGGATACTTATTCTTAATTGTTAAGGCATTCAAGGCCCTATAGTCAATACACATTCGGGATGTTCCGTCCTTCTTGGGCACAAATAATACTGGAGCTCCCCAGGGTGAGACACTAGACCTAATGAAGCATTTGTCTTCTAGTTCTTTGATTCGCTCATTTAGTTCTATTATCTCCTTCTTGTTGATTCTGTAGGGATTTTGGGACACTGGTGTTGCTCCTGGCATTAAGTCAATGGAGAATTCAACTTCTCGGTCTGGGGGTAAGCCTGGGAGATCCTCAGGGAAGACATCAAGGTATTCAGAGATGATAGGTGGCAATTCTTCTGTTACTAGGGCTCCACAAATTATGTTATTACCCATTTCTCTAGAACCTCTAGCAAATTCAAATTCTGGCTTGCCAGGGGGCCTGAAGATTACACTGCCTCTGTGACAGTCTATTGTGGCATGATGTTGACTTAACCAATCCATACCCAGTATAATGTCAAAACTGGGCACTGACATTACAAGTAGTCTAGCATACAGTTCTCTTCCATATAGTGAAATAGGACAATTGTTACAGGCATCACTAACCGGGATGATTCCTCCACCGGTAATGATCTTATAACAATTCCTAAGGGGTTTAGTGATTAAGTTATGCTTCATAAGGAAATCTACTGACATGAATGAATGAGAAGCTCCAGAGTCGAATAAAGTAATAGCTGGTATTGAATTTATAAGCACAGAACCTGTGATCACGTCTGCTGTGGCTTCTGCTTCTTCCAGAGTCATTGCATAAGCACGGCCTTGCTGCGGTGCACCCCTCTGTTGCTGCTGTTGGTGCTGAGCAAAGCATTGTTGTTGAGTTGGAAGCGGGGGTCCCCTCTGTTGTGCTGCTGGGGGCCTGGCCTGGACTGGAGCCTTTGGTGCAGCTGGGCGTCCTTGAGCAGCAGGACAGTCCCTTAATTGATGTGCTGGTGAGCCACAATAGAGACAGGCACCTAGCCTCTTTCTACAGTCTTGCCAAGTGTGGCCTGGTTTTTGGCAATAGTTGCAAGAGGGAGCTCGCTGGTTCTGTCCCTGAGCCTGGTGTTGGGGTGCTGGAGCTCGAGGGAGAGGACGCTGAGTTTGCTGCGGGGCCCTCTGTTGTTGTTGTTGCTGTTGTTGAAAAGGGCGTTTGTTGGGTCCCGCATTTCTGGTATCTCTTTCTCGCTTCAGTTTGTGCCCCATATCTCTCTCTACGCCTTGTGCCACGCTCAGGATTTCTTCATAGGTGCGAGCTCGGCTGGTGGTGACAGCAAGGCGAATATCCGGAGACAGCCCCTTCTTGAATCTACGGGCTCTATCCTCCGGGGTACGAACCATGTACTCCGTAAAGTGGCTTAACCTGCTAAATTCAGCAGTATATTCATCAACAGTCAGGGTACCTTGTTCTAGTCTCTCGAATTGGCTTTCGAGAGCTTCCCGAGCCACTTCGGGGTAGAATTTCTCCTTGAATAGCCTTTTAAAGTCTTCCCAGGTGATGTCGGGAGCAGATAGTTGGGGTTCGTCTCTGAACCAGGTTCGAGCAATGTCGAACAGTTGCAGGCTTGCGGACTCCACTTTGAGGTCATCAGGGACCCGGGCAGTCTTCAGGAGTCTCTCGACATTCTCTATCCATTCATCGGCATAGAGAATGCCCTCAGTTCCGTAAAATTCCAGGGGTCTCAGATTCTTGAAGTCTTTGGCACTCCCTGGCCTCTTGAGTGACGACTCCTGGGGCTTAAGAGCTTCTGAGAGGCTGGTCCGCAGAAGTGCCGTCTGTTCTTTCTGGGATTCCACCAATCCCTGGAATACTCCTAACAGCTGTGCCCCATCTAGGGTAACTGCCGGAACAGATGGAGGCGGCGGGAGTGCAAGAGTTTCGGGCACATTCTGCTCAGCTGGTTCTGATGTGCCTCCTACTGTGTTCCTGGTCTGGACCATTCTGAAAGATTAAGGGATAGGAAGATCAGAATAGAATACTTGGAAATCAAAGGCGATAGAAAAAAATTGAGCAGCAATGATATCAAGAATTGAAATAAGGACGCTATACTGTGAATGAGCTTTTCCTAGAATCCTCAATTTTATTCCATACCCTGTCCTAGGGTATTACCCTATTTTAGGATAGGACCTGCATGGGCCACCACAAAAACGTGTCACGACCCGCACCCGGAAGTTCGGGCACGAGTGCGTGGGTACGTCCAGCCTACGCCGCAGAGTCGGCGGTAGTACGCTGTCTAGGTCAATCCATCTAAACTAGTCTAACTCATTCACAATTAACATAGGCAAGATAATAATGGGAATAGAAACTTAAAATTTGCAACTGAAATAAATGTGACAACAATTCAAATGTTTAATACAGGAATTTCAAATGAAATCGGGGACAAACCCGATTAAATAAGATAAGAAACAAAATAAAAGATAGCTACTGCTAGCTACTCTGCAGCAGGGGTCTCCTGGGTGGGTTCTGGCTCCTCATAGGTATCATCTATACCCTCATAAGGACCATAATAAGTAGGGGCAAGATCCTCATCATCGTCTAAATCAACAGATCCAGTCAGGAAAGGAGCAAAGTACACAGTGCACAACAATGTTAAACTAAATATTTATGATAATTAAACATTGAATATCATGTTAAGGAAATTGCATAAAGGAAAGTTAATATCTCAGAGTCAAAACTATAAACAGGAATATGAGAAAACAGAAGTAAACGAGCAGGAAAAGAAACTACACAGTCAGCAAGAATATAACATGACCAGAAGTTATCTGTATGAAACTTGTGTTTGTTTTTAGAATACTTAGTTGGCATGTAGGGGTTTATAAGGCTAATCCGGCCGTCATGAACGGCTATTAGTCACGAATAATCGAGATCCGGCTGATGGACAGTCGTGTACCAACAGCTATTATTCACGGCAAGGGGAAGGGTAAACTACATGCCTTTCAGTATTCTCCCACCCGACATAAAAAATAAGACATGAATTCCAATATTCAAGACATGAAATATAGTATTCTAACACTACGTGTAATCAGCAAGAGTACTAGTAGAGCAGGGAATTTAATTATCACAATATAAAGATTAACTTGAAGTGCAGGTACTTGCCTGTTGTTTGGATCTGGTTAATTTAGTTCTTGGGGAAAAAGTCCAGAGATGAGTCCAAAAGCTGAAATAGACATTACCATCATGCTCAGAAGATGTCAAATAGCTAGAAACGCCTGTCCTTGGGTCTAATTTGGAGACAAGGGCAGAAACGACAGTTTCGGGTCAAAACGGGGTCCGCCGGTGGGCCCGCTTTGCACCGAGAAACGCGTCCGGGTCAAAGGTCTCCAAATTCACCAAACTTAGTGTCAACAGGTCAGGAACGCTGATACGAACCCAACGGAACTTTCAGATTTGGATTCCGATGAGCCAAACACAAAATCGCCCGTCGAGCGGGGCCTGTGGGGCCCACGACACGCGATTTCGTCAACGTTCTCAGAATCGAACCAAACTTGACCCACAGGACCAGCGTATCGCTACAAGTCCGATGGCACAAGTTTTGTCTCGATCTGACGAGTGTGCACGAAGTTAGGACAAATTACAGAAAAGCCGGATACGGGGTGATGTCTGCGGATACGCGTTGATTTCGGTGTGCACGCACACCCGAATCAGCTTCCGCGAAATCTCACACGTCCGTATCGACGGTGCGTACGTATCTGCGAAGACCGCACGCGACCAAGTCGTCCCGTTTGGCGGGACGTACTCGGTTCCGGGGTGAAATAGGGTCTGGTTTTTCCTGTTTTTGGATCGCGGTGTGCGATCACCACAGGACGCGATGTCCCGAACAGTTTATCCGGACACCGAGAGGGTCATACAGGCTTCACAACACAATTTGCGGAATTGGAAACGGAGCTACGAGGCGAAAGTTACGCGTACCTGAAGGGGACCCGAAAATCAGGGTCGAGACGTGTCCGTGTCGTGTCCGACACAGAATCTCAAATTAGGGTTAGGGTTTCTGAGCTTGGACACGCCGGAGCTCCGCCGGCTGCTAGACGGAGGCGGATGGCTCGGGGACGGCCGGCTCGAGGCGGGGCGAAACTGGCGGAGGCGGCGGAGGGCCGGAGGCGGTCGGAGCAGCGGCGGGGGTCGGCCTCGGGCTGCTGCTGCTGCGCTGAGGAGAGGGAGGGGAGAGAAGCTTCTGGACGGCGGGTGGTCCGGCGGGGGCAGCTAGGTGGCTGAGGCGGAGGGTCGCCGGACTGGGCTCGCGGGAGTGGGGTGGTCGGAGTAGGGTAGAGTTAGGGTTCGAGTCTGGGGGAGTGTGGGCGGAGGAGGAGGCTTATATAGGGTCGGGGCTGGCTGTCGCGGCCGGGAAAGGCGGCTGAGGGGGTGTACGTGGCCTCCTCCGGCGGAGGCGGCGCGGAATCCGGGCGTCGCCGGAGGAATCGGGCGCCCGGACGTCGTGGGGACGATGGGTTGGGGACCGGGTTCGGGTCGGTGCGGGTTCCGGGTTCGGGCGGACCCGCCCGACTCGCTAGCAGCGGCTGGGCTGGCTAAAGGGCTCGGCCCAACGGGCTGGGCCGGGCTGGGCCGCGGCCCAAGGAAAAAGAAAAGAAAAATAATTAATAAAAATAAATAATAAATAAATAAATAATTAATTAAATAATTAATTAATTAATAAAAATAGTTTTTAGGCATTTAAAAATAGGTCTGAGGCCCAGAAAAATCCAGAAAAATTACTCTAAGTCCAATTTTTCATTTTACACCCAAAATATTATTTTTATGATATTTTAATATTATTTATTGCTAATTAAAAATCATTTATTAATTAAAAACCTTGATTTTAATTACAGAAAATTCCCAGAAAATTCCAGAAAATTGGGAAAAATCCAAGATTTAATAATTTGAAAATTTAGGGGGGTTTACAGATTCTCAAGGCTATGTGTGTGTGAACCCCAAGCAGTCTAATAATAATAATAATAATAATCATCATCATCATCACTAAGGGCTTTGTAATAGGAACCCAAAGTAAACAAGTACAAGTATATCACTAAAGGCTCCTGATCAGGGAATTTAAAACATGCACGTAAAATATCACCAAAGCTCTGATAGGGAGACTAAGGCAGGTACGTATATATAAATATCTGCCCAAAGTACAGTGTAAACTCTCCCCTCCCATGTAAACTCATGTATTATTTCAAAGCATGTGAGATCAAGACCTTTAACTATCACAACGAGTCATAGTACTATATAAATAAGTATCATGTCACGAGTCCTAGAACCCTATACAGAATCCATACACAAAGAATATATCATGAAAGATTATGTCACATGAGGTCGTGTCAAGTGTCCTACGGTCTTTCATGCAAAGAATACCAGCACATATCATGGGTTCGAGGAAATGACTCTCTTTCTACGATACTCGACTCCACTAATGGACGTCGGCACCTGAATTTGGTTCGGACACAAAATATCGTATATCGGCCCTAGGGTAACCACAAATACATCATAAATAACAAGTAACTATAATAACTATAAAAAATAAATAACACAAGAAACTGTGATACGACATGGTAAAGTACACTTGCTTGGGTCCTGGAGGTTGGTATGGCGAAGTCCAGGTAGCGAACTCGATACATTAATTGCTCCCAAAGAGGAGAAATCCGCATGAATGCCTCTGGATGCTAAAAATAATATCACCATCATTTGCAATATATACAAAATATCTAGGATTAACAAGCCATAAGTCCATTTTTGACACAATGGCAAAATTGACAGTTTTGGGTCAATGCGGTGTCCAAATATGGCCCACTTTGCACCGTTAAACGTATCGAAGATAAAGTTTTCCAAATTTGGCAAACTTAGTGTCTACGATTTCAGAACGATGATACAAACCCAATAAAATATCCAAAATTGGATTTCGGTGAGCCGGTTACGAAATTGCCCGTCAAGTGTAACCGCAAGGCTCGCGAAACGGTGTTCCTATCAACGTTCTCCGAATCACCAAACTTGGGTCACAGGACCAACGTAATGCTATGAAGCTGTTGGCATAATTTTGTTACAAAAAGACAAACACATACGAAATAATTGCACAATTTTGAAAAAGACTGTTACAAGATTTTTCGATGGATACAGGTTGATTCTGGCATGCTCACGCGTCAAAATCAAGTTCCGTCGAATCTCACACGTACGCGTTGACGATACGCGCCTTTCGGTACAATTCGTATAAGACGAAGTTACCCAGTTTGGCGGAATGCACCTCGTATCGAGAAATTTTGGATTTTTGAAACCAAGTTTTTCGTCAATTTCAACGCTGTTTTGACAGCAATAGAATACGAATTAAAATAAACTATTTTAAGGGATTAAAACTTGATTATGTTGTCTAAAAGGCTATTTAAGTAGATTTTTTAAAACAATGATCTATTGGGAGAAAAAGAACGCAAACCTTGGTGTTTGGACTGAAATCAGACAGTTTTGCAGAGTGGATTTTCGTCGTCTTTGCATTGATTTCTCTCCCGATCCAGAGCACCATAAAGTAATCTATTTGAAGGGAGTCCAAGATGGTCATGTTGTGAACACAACAGATTAATCAAAATGATAAACGATTCAACGATGGGGATATAACTGACCTTGAACTAATGGTCGTGGGCTGCTGATGTGCGCCTGACCGGGGCAGATCCGCTGATATCGGCCGGCCGACGACGTTGCGGGCGGCGACAGCGTTGGCGAGGGTCATTGGGGACATGATGGACATGATTAGGGCTAGGATATATATATATATATATATATATATATATATATATATATATATATATATATATATATATATATATATATGTGTGTGAACACAACAGATTAATCAATATGATAAACGATTCAACGATGGGGATATAACTGACCTTGAACTAATGGTCGTGGGCTGCTGATGTGCGCCTGACCGGGGCAGATCCGCTGATATCGGCCGGCCGACGACGTTGCAGGCGGCGACAGCGTTGGCGAGGGTCATTGGGGACATGATGGACATGATTAGGGCTAGGATATATATATATATATATATATATATATATATATATATATATATATATATATATATATATATAAAGAGAGGGGGAAGCCGAATTCGGCTTTGCGAGGGGGGGGTTAGTCGGGTAGGGTTTAGGTTTTTATATTTTATTATAGTTCCTTTTTCTTTTTCTTTTATATATATATATATATATATATATATATATATATATATATATATATATATATATATATATATATATATATATATATATATATATCCATAAAAATTCTAAAAGTTATATAAAAATCAGAAATATAAATTTGTTCATAAAAAAATTCTAGAATAAATTTATAATACTTTATAACAATTAATTTTACGCAAAACATATTTTTGTCACTTAAATTTTAATTTACACAATATAACCAAATAAATATACGTTAAATAAATCAAAGTATTATAATTTTCTAAAAATAACCAAAAAATTCTATAATTACAAAAAAATTAAGTAATTTGAAAATTAAAAACTTAAAATTTTAGGGTGTTTACAAAGATAAGTGCATTTGAATGAGATATAGATGAAGTGCCTGAGATTTTATCAGTATTTGTTCATTTAACATCCCGCTCTTGGTGAACTCCAAACTAACCACACTTTCTAGAGAAGAAACAATCATAGACACTCCTACAGTCTCCTATGAGTCTAACAATATACACAACTATCAAAGACCCTGAACATCTTCATCGAACTTCACTCCCATAGAGGATAACTGGTCAACAATGTCATGGAACTCACTCAGGCGATCCGTAATAGACGAATCATCCTTGTATCTAAGATCTATCATTTGTCGGATCAGGAACAACTTGTTCATTCTGGTCTTCTTTACGTACAAGGATTCCAACTTTCTCCCATAATGTCCTTACGTGCTCAATATTGACGATGTGATTGTACACATTCTCATCCACGAACTTCCTGATATACCCACATACCTGTATATGATCAAACTTTCAGTCCTTATTGGATTTATTACTGTCTTCTCGGAATCAAATACCAGAAAACACAGCTTCTTGACGAACAACAAATCCTTCATGTTGCTCCATCAATAGTGGTAATTGGAGCATTTTAGGTTTACTATGCGTACCGGCTTCATGTTCATCTCTTCTACTTGGTTTAACTGTCAACTTTGACACCTGAAAACTTCTACCCTGATACTCTGAACCCAAAGTTCTGATACCACTCTATTGGGAATGAAACGTAAAAATCGTTTTCCCAAACCAAAAGACCGCGAGAGAATCGAAGTAAATCACACAAAAAATAACTTGCAAAAATTACCAAGAACGCTAAACGTAAAGACAATGATTTTGTCGCAAAAATTTCTAATGGAAAAAATCACAGGACGATCAGAGTCCAAACATTGAAAAAACCTTTATTAATGAATTAGAAGAATATACCCTCTATAAACTTCTCCACTCGATTCAAAGCGGATTACCACAAATACTCGAAGTAATATGAATAGAATACAGAGGTTGTCAAACGGAGATGACGAGAACAGTCTCTCGAAAACGATCTCCCTTCGAAATAGCCACCGATCCCTCTTTCTCTTCTTTGAAAGTTGCAAGCTTGGGAACTCTCTCCATTTTGTTCATCTCTCCGTGTGATATATATGATCTTATGGATTTTAGTTAAGGAAAGACCTATTTAAAGTTTCCTAAATTCTGCAAAAAATTGGACCGTTGATTAGCTCCAATAGTGTATATAAAATACCCAAATTCGACCTCATCTTCCGATAATGTTATATGGTGGTATACCGCGGTATACCGAATCGACGAGTAAAAATATTCTGAAACAATAACCGGTACACCGGCGGTATTCCGAATCAACGAATCACAGGTTCTGGAACGAACAACTATAAGTTTACCGAAAAACTGTTATTTTTCAATTCTGATGACGCCCGCTGAAATGTCGTCTTCGACTTTTAAACCTCTCCGATACATGGATGACTATCGTCGCACTTTCGAATATTTTTCGTCTAGATTGAAAACTCCATCCAACACAAACAAGTCAATCGCGGGTCCAAAATCCAAACCATCTTAAGGATAATATGATGACGGAAATACAAATGTTAGATATTATAAGTGAACCTAAATCTAAATATACTCTCAGTAATCTTCCGTGTGGCAAAACAGATGCCGATTGCATGCGGGCCACTGGTTTCTTGGTCTAGTCGTCATTGAGACCTAGCAATTAGGCTGCCATGGATTGTGCTTATTATTTAAAAAAGAAACAAACAAAACTTATTGACAAAAGAAGTTTATAGTTTTCTAGTCCATTTTGTTGGACGAGGAGCTCAGGAGTTTTCTTTAAACCTGTTTTTGTTTATGATTTTTGAAAAAGTGGCGACTTATATGTTGAACAAATCCTAAGCTTAGCATTTCTCATTCAAAATTCCAGACGACCTCATCATTTTGACCAACTATATTTTCTCTTTTCTCCACATGAAAAAAGTAGGTACATAAAGAAAAAAAAGCCCTCAAATATCGCACATTGTTGCCATCTTTTGACCAATTATCAAGGTCCATAAACTTTTGATTACTAGGAGTCTAGAAAAGGATCCAAAAACTTCTGCATAATTTTTACTCTTTAAATAATCTAATAAACATATGACGTGGTAAGTTTACCTAAAGAAAACAAATCAACAAAGTATATCTGTATTTCTAGTGTTGTAGGGACGTAACCATTTGGAGGCCAAGGGTGACCTAGCCCCCTCTTCTCCTCTCTCCTCTTAATTTTTTTAATTTTTTTGAGTTACTTTCTATTTTATTTATCATAATTCAAGATATACCACACTATTTTATCATAATGTATAACGTCTTTCACTTCCGTAAAAAACTAACGGTCAACGAATTCGTTGACCGTTAATTTTTAATCGAAATATTCCAAACAAATCATCATTATTATCCTCCTCCCTTCTCAGCATAGAAAGAGAAAATGGATATTTCGATCAAAAATTAACGGTCAATAGAGTTGATCGTTAGTTTTTGACGAAAGTGAAAAGAATGCAACTATATTTTTTTCTATATTTTTTTAACTATTGCATCAAATTTATAGAAAGTAAGTTAACATATATGAGTAATTATTTATTAACTTACACACACACACACACACACACACACACGAAGAGTGGGGTTGGTACGGTAGGAATTTTTTAGTGGTTAAGGTTGAAATATCCCAAAATAAAAAATAAAAATAATAAAAATTAAATTTATTAAAAAATAACATACAATTAAATTTATTAAAAAAATTTTACAATGTTGATTCTATTTTATGTAACAAAAATAACATACAATTAAATTTATTAAAAAAATTATTATTTTTTAATAGGATCTTTAAACATCCAAAAATTATGAGAACAACCCATGCCAATAGTAACGTTTATTCAACTATCAATCAAATAATTAGTTATTGATATTTCTACATCGATGTAGTTGACAATAAACTCAATTATTATATTATTAGTGTTGGTGTTTTTCACTTTGCTTTGAAAGTTTTAGTCCCATATTGAAAAACCACCAATGTGTATATCTCAATATATAGCTTTGCTTAGTATTGATATATGCACATGGGGTGGTGGCCCATATGGGTTGACTTTTTTAGAGGGATTAAGTGTGAACCCCATTATGATAATCTTTATTTTATCACCACATTTGTGAAGTTTTTCTTAGGAACTAAGTCTTATAAGGGCTTAGCGACTCGGATTCGGGCTCAAGGGCGCAAATAGGCACTTTGTTTGCGCACTTATCACGTAAGCATCGTCGCATGGTGCTCGTGCGCTCTTTTTATGCGCGAGTTACATGTACGGTTGCTTGCTCGGACGCATGCTTCGTGGAGCTGTGCCAGTGCGGCCAGGTGCGCATGCGCCCCTGGGCCCATGCAGCCAGGGGCACATGTCGTCCGGTCACCGTGCGGCAGGGTGCGCATGCTGCCAGGAGCCCATACGGACAGTGGCCTTGCGGCCTGGAGCTATGCGGCCAGCAAGTTAGCTTAAACGAGTCAAGTGTGGAGGAGACATGGACTGCTGTTGGCAGCTCGGTGCGGCGCAGGCGGAGTGTAGTTCTCTGTGCCACGCGGTTGCAAGCTTTCGACGCCAGGCGGTGCTGTCTGCTCTGTGCATTACAGTGCGCAGATGGTGCAGGCGGCTCATGGCTCTCTGTGCCACGTGGCTATAGCTTTCGGCGCTTGACGGCGCTGTCTGATCTTTGCAGTACAGCGGCACAGGTGGCGCAGGTGGCCTGGTTTTTTTCTTAGGCCACATGGGAGCTGAAATCCTCTTTAAAATAGAGGCTCTCCTCTTTCATTTGGTAAGTTGAAAATTTTGAGAGAGGAAGAGAAAAAACCGAGAGCACCAGCAGGACCTGCGGCAGCAGTTAGCATCCTTCCAAAGGAATCTTCCGAGTGATCCGAAGGCGACCAAGAGCATTTCAGAAGTTCTCGTATGGACTTGCTGGATCCTGGGAAAAGATCGTTGTATAGCGCAAATTTTGCCTTAAGCTCTGGTGGGTTTGATCACCCCAGCAAGAGTTCTCTTCTTTGTATTTTTGTTCTTCTTTCCGTTCTTCTCGGTGTAGCATCTGCGAACGTAAAGAGAAGAACGGTTTTCTGATTCTTATTGTATTTGTATTTTTTTAGGGTTGTTAGTTTATAACATATTCCTGGTTCAGTGCTTCTGTGGGATTGTCTGTCACTGTAGAGAAACTCTTGTGTGAATCTCAGTGCACCAACTTCTCTTCTGGAGTTTGTAGAAATGAACTCTTGCGTGAGTCTCTACTTGTGGCTACCTCTTCTTCTTTGATTTAACTTCGGAACTAACAATCTCAAGGCAAGATCGGAGTTAGAATGGACAACCGCTCAAACCTTCTCGATACTATCTTTTATAAGCTTGAGAAGTTTGATGGCGAACACTACAACATTTGGAAGAGGAAGATCTCCTTGAATCTTTGTCTTGTCAAAGTTGCTTATGTGTTGGTTGATCCTGAACCTACCATTCCCAAAGATGGAGGAGAGCTTGCAGTTGGTGTGGCGCAGGACGCGCACTCCAAGTGGAAGGAAGACAATGACCTCTGTAGGTTGTTGATTCTCAACGCTATGGACGACTCGATGGCAGAGTCCTACAACAAGAAGGAGAAGGCAATAGATGTCTAAGAATATCTTGAGAAGCACTACAAAACTGACGAGAAAATGTCTAAAATCTATCTCGTCGAGAAGTTCGTCACTTTGCAATTTGAGAACGAGAAGGTGATGTTACCATAAGTTAAAAAACTTCTGAAGATGCAGCAAAAACTGGAGGAAGAGGGCATGAAACAGGAAGAAAAATTTATGGTGGGGGATATCGTCACCAAACTTCCTCCAGGCTGGATCAGGTTCAAGACTGACATGTACCGTAAAAAGATGGAGATCCAGCTCGAAGATCTTTTTCACTGGATTCACATTGAAGATGAAGCCAGGGGACAACTGAAGTTGGACTCCTTGTCCAAGCAGTTGGCTAAGGCCAACATGGTACATGCTAGTGCCTCTAAAGGAAAGCAAAAAATTTTCTACAAGAAGAAGAAGAAGGACTTCAACCAGCTGAAGGTAAAGTCGGCTCAGTTCAAGCCAAAGTCGAAGACTGATGTGACATGCTACAACTGTGGCTAGAAGGGTCATTACAAGAGCGACTGCAGGTCGAAGCCTAAACCGAAAGAGAAAGGTAAGCTTAAACTAGTTGCTATGATTGCACAGGTTGAGTCACATGGCATGGACACTGACTGGTGGATGGATACTGGTGCATCTTGCCACGTGTGCTCTAAGAATGAGCTGTTCGTCAAGTACGAGGCTACCTCTGAGAAAGTCTCGATGGCGGATAAGTCTCAAGTTGCAGTACTGGAGATCGGGATGGTAGTGCTGAAGCTGACTTCTGGAAAGTCACTTACACTGGAGAATGTGAAGCACTTACCAATGATCACCAAAAATCTGGTTTCTGGGAGTCTGTTGTGCAAGGCAGGCCTGAGGATGTATATCAATGTCGGTCAGATGGTGATGTCCTACAATGGAACATACTTCGAAAAAGCTTTCTATACCGAAGGGATATTTAAACTGTAGCTTGTAACTCCTTCTGTTTGTATCAATGCAGTCTCTACTTCTGGTTTTTCTCTTGAGTTATGACATAATAGACTAGAACATGTGCATTATAAATGCATTGACAAGATGTCTAATCTAGGCCTTATCTCCAAATGTGGGGGTAAGGATGTGGAGAAATATGAAGTCTATGCGCAGATGAAGATCGTCAGGAAGCCGTTCAGAAGAGTGAACCGAAGCACAGATCTTCTGGAGTTGGTACACTCAGATATCTGTGACTTCAAGCAATTCTCCACAAAAGCCAGAATAAAGTATTTTATCACTTTCATTGACGATTTTCCGAAGTACGCGTTCGTATATCTTCTCAAGTCGAAAGACGAAGTGTTCGAGAAGTTCAAGGACTTCAAGGCTGAAGCAGAACATCAAACCGGTCAACAACTCAAAAGACTCAGAAGCGATCGAGGCGGAGAATATCGTTCCTTAGAATTTGTATCGTTCTTCAAAGAGCATGGAATTGTCAACGAAATGATTGTTCCGTATTCTCCCCAATCTAATGGTGTAGTAGAAAGGAAGAACATGACACTAACAGAGATGATGAACTCCATGTTGCTGACAGCAGGACTTTCAAAGTACTTCTAGGGAGAAGCAGTGCTTACGACTATGTTTATTCTGAACATAGTACCGTTCGCGAAATATGACATTACTCCTCATGAAATCTGGTTCAAGGTCAGACCCAACTTGAATGTCATTCGAGTTTGGGAGTGTCTAGCGTATGTGAAGCTTCCAGACCTCAAGATTCAGAAGCTGGGAACGAGAACTATGCAGACCATATTTTGGGGCTATGTTGATAAGAGTGATCCTTGGAGGTTTATTGATATCGAATCTAATCATATCATAGAATCTCGTGATGCAGAATTCTTTGAAGACAAGTTTGTTAGGCAAAAGAATATTGTTCTCGCGGATGTCCCGGAGAATGCTGCTAGCACAGACGAGGCAAGTACCTCTTAGAGAGAAGTAGTCCAAGAAGAAGTTATCATTGATAAGACAATATTTGAACCAAAATCCGCTGAGCCGAGAGAAAAACGAGTGAGGAGGCCGAAGGACTTCGGAGAAGACTTTGTTACCTATAATGTGGAAACTGATCCGCTTACCTATGATGAGGCAATAAAGACCAGAGATACTATTTTCTAGAAAGAGTCTATCCATGACGAGTTTGACTCGATAACTTCTAATAATACTTGAAAGTTGGTCGATCTGCCTGAAGGAGCTAAACCCATCGGATGCAAGTTGATCTTTAAGAAGAAGATGAAAGCAGACGAAACTGTTGACAAGTTCAAGGCCAGGCTAGTAGTTAAGGAGTTTTTTCAAATACAGGGGGTTGACTACGTTGATACCTATGCTCCTATTGTACGGATGACTACTATCAGGATGCTGATTTCTCTAGGTGCTACTCACAGAATGGTGATTCATCAGATGGACATCAAGACAATATTTCTGAATAGTGAACTGACTGAGGAGATTTACATGCAGCAGCCAGAAGGGTTTGTCGTCAAAGGTCTTGAAGACAAAGTATGCAAACTGGTAAAATCTCTGCATGGTCTGAAGCAAGCTCCTAAATTATGGCACTAGAAGTTTGACAAAGTTATCAGATCAAATGTATACAAGGTCAGCGAAACTGATAAGTGTTTATACACGAAGTTCGCTGTGATAGATGTGTCATCGTTTGTCTATATGTGGACGATATGCTAATCCTAGGCACGGATGAAGAATGTGTCACTAGAACAAAGATGTTCCTCTCGTCTAAATTCAGTATGAAGGACATGGAAGATGCATATGCCATCTTTGGGGTTAAGATAATCCAGACAAAAGCTGGGCTTGCTCTATCATAAGCTCACTATGTGGAGAAGATCCTCACACACTATATATATCAGGATCTTCCAGGGATTGATACTCCATATATGTGTGACAAAAAACTGAAGCCTAACCCAGAAAAAAGTGTCAGACAGTTAGAGTATTCTAGCGTCATCGAAAGCTTGATGTATGCTACAAATGCCACTAGGCCTGACATTGCTTTTGTTGTAGGGATGCTGAGTAGATTCACTAGTAACCCAGGTGTTAAACACTGGAAAGATGTGAAGAGGGTGATGAGACACCTCAAGAAGACTCAAAAGTTTGCACTTTACTACAACGGTGATCCAGAAGTGGTAGAAGGCTTCAGTGATGCTAGCTGGTGCTCAGAAGAAGAGAGTGAGAGATCCATTAGAGGATATATTTTTTCAATGGGAGGAGCCGCCATATCGTGGAAGTTGAAGAAGCAGACTATGCTCTCACACTCATCGATGGAGTCTGAGTTCTATGCACTTGCAGCTGCAGCGGATGAAGCAAAATGGCTTCAGGAGCTCATGTATGATCTTCCAATGGTTGATGTTCTGATTCCGGCTGTACTGATATACTGCGACAACTAGGCAACTGCAGTATAGCATCTAATAATCTCTTAAATGGAAAGAAGATAACTGTGCGACTTCGGCACAGAGCACTGAACAATCTTATCAAGACTGGTGTCATTGCAGTGGTGGATGTTCGGAGTCAGGAGAACCTGGCGGATCCGTTCACTAAAGGTCTCAAGCGCCAGCTAGTCAAAGACACAGCAGGTAAAATGGGCTTAAAGGACCTCTGATATTATGTCTTTGTAATCCTACCATTAAGTTTTATGCTATTAGTTCAAAGAGAAATCTACTAGGCATCTAGATTTTGGTTAAAGGGAGAACCACTGATTGGAAAAATATCAGGTACAGTGGGTAGTCCTTATGGATAATGTGGTTTACGTACCTGGAACTACTGTACTATACTATTTTGTTCTATCGAATAATTCCTGTGTAAGGTTGGCTTCGATAGCTTATTGAGTTCTCGGACAGAGTGAATGTTCGGCATGCGCTGCAGAAAGCACATGTAGTTCAGCACTAGAAGGGACTTGTATCCCATGCTACAGTGGTGTGACATCACGATAAGGTAAAAGATGTAAAGCGTCGGCTGTGAGCCATGTCACAGCGGCAGTAGCACTGCAATAGGAAGGTAGCCTAATGCTGAAAAGATAGAGAGTTGTAGCACAGCACTACTAAGAGGCCGGTGACCTCATGCTACAGTGGGTGACACCACATGAGGTAGTTAACCTTGGCTGCGAGCCATGACACAGCGGCATAACACTGCACGAAAGCGCAAGGCTTCATGCTGGGATATAGTATAACACTACTAAGAGGCTAGTGACCTCATGCTACTGTGGGTGACACCACATGAGGTAGTTAACCTCGGCTATGAGCCATGTCACAGCGGTATAGCACCGCACGGAAGAACAATGCTTCATGTTGAAAAATATTAAACTCTCTTGAAAGGAACTCACCTAAGTGTATGGATAGAGATATAGGCCGTCTCTTGAGGGTAAACTTGTAGACACCCAAGAATCATACATCGATACCAGGTCAGCACAAGGCCTTTAATATGCGAGCGGAGGCACAGCTGATGTCATTATGCGAGTGAAAAGAACATCAACTATGGTTCAGAATTTAAGGCTTAGTCCATTCTTGTATCATACTGTTGTTTGACCCATACAGAAAGATTCAAGTCGTGGGCGACATCTATCCTAATGCATGATGGACAGTCACTGTGAGGAACACTAGACCATATATTGTTATATATGTGGGAGATTATTGGTGTTTTTTACTTTGCTTTGTGAGTTTTAGTCCCACATTGGAAAACCACCAATGTGTATATCTTAATATATAGCTTTGCTTAGTATTGGTATATGCACATGGGGTGGTGGCCCATGTGGGTTGAATTTTCTAGAGGGATTAAGTGTGAACCCTATTATGACAATCTTTATTTTGTCACAACATTTGGAAAGTTTCCCTTAGGAGCTAAGCCCGACTCAGACTCGGACTCAGACTCGTGCTCAAGGGCACAAAGTGGCAATTTGTTGGCGCACTTTGCACTTATACGTCAGCATCATCGTATGGCGCTCGTGCGCTCCTTTTATGCGCGAGTTACATGCACGGTTGGTTGCTCGGACAGATGCTTCGTGGAGCTATGCATCCTAGAGCCCATGCGGCCAGGGGCCATGAAGCCAGGAGCGCATGTGACCAGGGGACATGCGGTCAGGTTCCCATGCGGCCAGGTGCGCATGCGGCCAGGGGCCATACGGCCAGTTGCCCATGCGGCCATGTTCCTATGCGGCCAGGGGCCATACGGTCAGGGGCGCATAAGGCCAAGGGCAATACGGTCAGAGGCACATGCGACCAGGTGCCCATGCGGCCAGGGGCCTTGCGGCCTGGAGCTATGCGGCCAGCAAGTTAACTTGAGCGTGTCAAGTGTAGAGGGGACAGGGACTGCTGTTGGTGGCTCGGTGCGACGCAGGCGGCACGTGGTTCTCTGTGCCACGCGGTTGCAAGCTTTCGGCTCCAGGCAGCGCTGTCTACTCTGTGTAGTACAACGCGCAGACGGCGCATGCGGCTCATGGATTTTTGTGCCATACGGTTGCAGTTTTCGGCGCCTAACGGAGCTGTCTACTCAGTGCAGTACAGCGGCACAGGCGGCCTAATTTTTTTCTCAGGCCGCATGGAAGCTGAAATCCTCTTTAAAATAGAGGCTCTCCTCTTTCATTTGACAAGTTGGAAAAACTGAGAGAGAGAGAGAGAAAAACCGAGAGCACCAGCAGGACCTGTGGCAGCAGTTAGCATCATTCCCAAAGAATCTTCCGAGTGATCCGAAAGTGACCAAGAGCGTTCCAGAAGTTCTCGTGTGGACTTGCTGGATCCTGGGGGTAGATCGTTGTATAGCACGAATCTCGCCTTGAGCTCTGGTAGTTTTGATCACCCCAGCAAGAGTTTTCTTCTTTTAATCTCTGTTCTTGTTCCCGTTCTTCTCGGTGTAGCGTCTGCGAACATAAAAAGAAGAATAATTTTCTGATTCTTATTGTATTTGTATTTTTTTGGGTTGTTAGTTTGTAACCTGTTCTTGGTTCAGTGCTTCTGTGGGGTTGTATGTCACTGTAGAGGAACGCGTATGAATCTCAGTGCACCAACAATTAGGTATATAATCATATTATATTGTTAAGTATTAATAAGGGTTGCTATACTAGGTGGATTTTGGGTAGTCAGTGTTGTAAGAACCGGACCGGAACGACGGTTGGACCGGGTCTGACCGAATTTTGCCAAAAAAAAACTGTCCGATCTGATTTGGACCAGATTTTTTTAAGAACCAACTGTCTTTTAGAATCGAAGTTTAACCGGTGAACCGTCCGAACTAGTACACAATTGAACTGTTTGATTCTGATTTTTTTTTTAATTCAAAACAGTTTATCACGCAATATTTGGATCATTTGATTCTTGGTTTGGTTTTGAGAGACATTATAGTTGTAAAACCAAACCAAACATACTCATAACCAAGCCAAACCAAACCAAACCAAACCAAACCAAACCAAGAAGTAAATGTAGATATCTTACAGGTCTCAAATCATTTGGTTCTCGTAAAGGGCCTATTTGAATCCCCGGTTGAATCCCGATCAGATTTGTAACAAAGATTTTCGGTTCAATCAACGGTCCGATTTTTAAAACATTGATAGAAATTGTAGAAAATGAATATTAAAGGTCAAACTAAACTGAAATTTTCGTATAGAACATTGTATTTTGATTAAATCACACACAGACAACTAAGTTTGTAAAAATTACAACGAGAGAGCAAAAATACCTTTAGCAATAGCGTTTTTGTTCTCTCCAATTTTTTAATAATATAAAAGACGAAAACGTTCTTACTAAGAGTGTTTTCAAATTAAATTTTTTTTGTACCTTTATAGATTTAAAAAAGAATGAAGATTAAAAAAATAAATTAATAAATTAAAAATGTTCTTAATAAGGACGTTTTCAAAAAAAAAAATCTTTCCAAAACATCGTTGGTAAGGGAGTTTTTTTTAATATATTTTATTAAAATTTAAAAAAAATTAAAAGAAGACGGTTGGGGTTGGGAAATTTTCTAAAGGCATTTTACTATTTTTTTTTTTAATTTTCCAAAAAGAAAAAGAAAATCCAGAGCATTTTACTCTGACTTTCAATTTCATTTTAGTTTTTTTATTCTTTAAAACTTGAACCCTAAAATATTTTTTATTTTCTTTCTTTCTTTTTTTCTTTCATTTGGAAAAAATAAAATGAAAATAAAAAAATATATCCTTGCTAAGGACATTATCGACTTTTATATTATTAAAAATATGAAGAGAACGAAAACGTCTTTACTAAGAACAGTTATGTTCTGTCGTTATAATTTTTATAAAATTATTTTTCTATACGTAATTGAATCAAATTATAATGCAAATTTCTGAAAACTAAACTATAAATATAGACTAGACATGATACACTACTTCATTAGACGCTAGTAAAGATGCAACTATTCCATCTCTTCGTCCCTATGCTCCTCCTCCTCCTCCTCCTCCTCACCACCACGTCTCACCCCCAAGCTACCAACTCTCCCTACAACAACTGTGCCCCCGTCTCCTACCTCTGCGGCGACACGAACCTAACCATACGCTATCCGTTCCCGCCACGACTACTGCGGCCATCCCAACTTCTACCTAAATTGCAGCAGCAGCAGCAGCAGCAGCAGCAGTGATCACCTTCGTCAACGAGTCGTACCAAATGACGTCCATCAGCTACATGAACAGCCTCCTCTCCCTCGTCGACACCGGCTTCGTCCGCCGGTCCTGCCCCCAGCCCTATCGCAATGCAACCATAGACCCGACTTTGGCTCATGTAGAAATATAAGCTATGACTCATATCCCTTTTTTTTTCCATATATATATATATATATATATATATATATATATATATATATATATATAATTGTATGTTTTACGAAAATAGATGAGGGGCCCAATTATCATATAGTGGCTGCTGTATCAAAGTATTTTTTTTCCCACAACAAGACACTCATTTTTGAAGTGTTCATGTTTCTTATTTTCACAATTTTCGCATTGGAATCTGTATCGGATCTTTCTTGTGAATATCGGAATGAACTGTTCCGAGAATTTCACCAACCTATTTTTGGAAATTAGAACAAACTATTTTATACGTTTAGGCATAAATCTTATACATTTTGTTGTTGTTGTCTCCTTTGAATTTGAGTAGAAAATTATTCAACATTGTGAAATTATTTATGCGTAATGCACATTGTTGTTTACCTTATTCACATTTAGACAAGAGTACTGAGATAATTTTGAATGGAAAATATTAGATGTATTAAAGTTTGTATATTTATAGCATACAACATCAACAATGGTAATAAATTATTCAGCATATTCTGTCATGTTGATATACAACACCATACAATCATATTTTCGACATTATCTTTTACCATATTTCTCTCTATTGTTGGATAATGACGTCATTGAATCCACAAAGACAACTTAGGCTCCACTTAGCCTATAAAGGCCTTTTAAAACCGAATTTGGAATAGAAATCTATATTCGAATGGGTCATCAGCAGTGGCTGCCAACTGCCAATAAGCCTTCAAGGTTTCTTAGACTTTAATAATAGAATTTGGATTTAGAATTTATATTTGAAATTATTGACTGTTAATTCACCCATCAAAGATTTTGTTGTAGTAGTAGTATAGTAGTGAGCTAGGAAGCAGTGACACTCAAAAAATGTGATCGTGTCGGGACACGCGTTGGGAACTCTATGGACACAACAAAATATAATAGGATACGTCAAAATAGTTCTCGTATTCGTGTCGACGTGTCCTTATCCGCGGCCGTGCTACATATATGGTGAATATTACTGTCGTATGTGAAAAAGATTACTCTGTCAATTATCAACAAATATCAAGAAGAGGTGTTTGACTGGTTAACCAGAAATTTTATTTTTATCATATAATTTTGTTTCCTCTCTATTACATGTGAATTATTCTCTTTTTAATATTTGTTGGGGTCCACATGTAATAGGATAGGAACAGAAATATGAAACAAAATAAATAGGACAGCAGATCTGTTCTGCCCCCACCTACCATACACACACAAACACAAATCCCTAAACTACAGGTTGCTGGAAATCTTATAATATTTCTCCAAAAATTGATATTCATCTTTTCATTTCTAGGCACTAGGTGGTACAGATACTACACGATGAACACAACTATATATACTTGGCATCTATTTGGTGTGTCCTAGTGAACGTTGGATGTGTCCTTGGTGTGTCCGATACGTATCCAATGTGACATGATACAGATACAACTTGTATTTTTGGAATGTTTGTACTTCCTAGTTTAAGGATATTGGAGCTAGTTCAAGGGGCTAAGAGTTGGCACTTAGAATTTTAAGTGTATTTAATCTAAGATTGCTTGTTTTGAATAAGAAAACTTATGAAATCTCTTAGCTTTAATCTTTGATAGATCGAACTCAACTGGCTCTTGAGAAAATATATAATCTTACTGTCTAGATGGATGCTCTCGAAATCAAACTGCAGAAAAGATGCGGGACAGTGGGCCCAAATAGCAGACCAAGTTTCGTACGTATCGTCGGATATCGCAAAAAAAAAATAAAAAAACTCTGGTAGGAAGTTATGCAGCAAATGCTTGTCTGCCTAATCATACTTCAGTAAATCAAATTTGCCGGCGTGAGAAACCACCCTTATTTTCCAACCCGAAAACTCAACTACAACGACATAGGCTCCATGTATCAAACGACAATATATATAGCGTGGGCTGTACTCTCTAAAATTGACGCCTATCTTTTATATGTTGTATATAATGAGTTTTCTACATTTGTTCCTGATAGTCCAGATATTCGGAGAGAGAAACGGAGCGCTTGGTACGCAGAATATTGTATAATCAGAAATTTTATATTTTCAGAAATTAAATTTTAAGTAACTAATTTTTTTTTAAATTATATTTTCATGTTTGGTGACTATATAAATATTGTTGAAAAAAAAAAAAAAAAAAAACATTGAAAAAAAAACAAAGAAAAGGGGAAAAAAACCAAAAAGATAAAAAAAATCAGGAAAAAAGTTGTCCAGACAAAAAAAATATACCCACATATTCTTAAGAGATATGATTTTCATATTTTGTAGGTAAATTATTTACCACGGATATTCATAATTTTTTAAAATATATATTTTTTAACCTAAAGCAAATATGAAAATAGATTTTCCATCATATTTGTCCATAAAAAAAAAAATTTAGTGTACCAAACGTACCTTAAGTGTTGGAAGATGGGCAAAACTTGATTAGTATGATAGGCAAGAGGATTTTTTGCTCTGAAGCACCAACAAATTTAGACAATTGGTCCTCAATAAAAGTCGTCCACAATATGCTGAAATTTGCCTAAATCACAAGGAACAAACATACCACTGGTGTACTGGTGGTATATGCTTAATACGCACAAATTTGTACCAAAAAGTACCAAGAAATTTTGAGAAATATCTTTGTATATGGTCGGTATACCAGTGATGTTATTTTTGCTCCAAATGAACTCGGTCTCTTCGCAACCAATCCCCCTTCTTCACTGCAACTTTTGTCGATGGCTCCACGATGCTCATCCACCTCAAAATCAGGATGGATTCCAAATAAACTCCACCTTTAGTCTGATGAGAAGGTGTTACCCACATGACACCTAAATTGGACTTCTTGTTTGTCGTCCCGCGGTCAAGTTTCTGCTCCCCGCGGTCGAGTTTATGCTCCCTACAGTCACCGACTTCTTAGGTTATTTCACATCTCCTGCCACCTCCAGTTGCTCAACTGCCATGTCGACTCTAACTGTCATGCATACCATCTTTCGAATAACTAGGATCTCCCTAAGATTTATATTCGACAAAAACTAATGTTTCTTACTATCAGCCTCACCGTGAGTCTCAGTTGACTGTCTCTGACTTTCGTCTTCCACCGGATCATGCTCCCATAATGACAAGCTTTCTTACCCTTGGATAACCTAATAAGAAGACGTTACGGTTATCGCGAGATTCAAGTTCATGAACTTGCCACCCTCATGCCCGAGATGATAACTCCACCGTACACCCGCATCCTCGAGTAAAGAAAAACCATGCATGATACACGTTGTCGAAGGCCCATAACTGCCCATGAACTTTGTAAATAGAGACGTATATGTCGCATCTTCAGTTGGTTAAACCTCTTGATTTACTTATCGATTTCGAACTCACTTCAATAAGTTTTAAAACCCCTCAAAATGTCGCACTCATATATACGAAGTAAACCCATCCTTGAGAGCAATCAAATTTGATAGGACTGACGATCCAACCCTCAAGATCTAATACATCACCATTCGTTGTTTTCTCTAATGATCTGAATCCTTCACACCCCTGAAATCTTCTAGAAGACCCTTACCAACAATTCTATTGTAATCAATAATACGCTACAAAATATCTCACGAGCCATTATCTGTTGCCCGTTGTAGGCACTCAAACAATTGCCAAGTTTCGGTCCCACGCTCTCCAAAGCTCTCGTAATATATCATCCACAAAGCGTCTGACCGACGGGGGTTTCGCTTCCCGGTCAACGGATAGGGGGACAGTGCTCCTCATGGGGTTAGGGGGTGAAGCCTTCGACCCGCATATAGTTTTCAGTGATGGACAAAGGGGAAGTAGTATTGGCCCTTAGAATTGTCTCTAACCGTGGAAAGCAAGCAAACAACCCTCTGCTACAACCATAGGAAGCAGGGCCGGCCCTGGCCCGACCCAGGGCCCCATGGACCAGGAGGGCCCAAAAAAATTATGTTTACATATATAAATATTTTTTTACCGATAATAGGACTAGTATTTACCATGGGCCATTCTCATTACAAAGTAATTTTAGTGTAGTGGTTATTACATTAGACTTGCATAAAATAGGTTCCTAGTTGAAATCTTGGTGGAGGTATATTTTTCATTTTACTTTTGTTTTATTTTTTTTTACATTATGTATTGGGCCTCATTTTGAAAGTTCGTCCCGGCCTCCCATGAACTCAGGACCGGCCCTGGTAGAAAGCATACAAATAGCTCTTTACTGAGTATCATGCAGTTCCGGTTGTCGAAAACCAACATGCAGAATAAGTTGCTCTGTCGTGGGAAACCAACCTGTAAAATTGGCTGCTGTATAAGCATAAAAATTCATTAAAAGCAAGTACCAGTAAATAGTGCATTTAAACAGAGAGAAATGGTCATGTCGTATGAATACCTCCTTTCGCAGGATCGTTGGTGCCACCTACCGGTCAAATCACATTTGATGTACCTTATGCACAAAATGTAAAGTGATTGCCATCATTGAATCATACAAAATTTGAAGTGACAATTGTGGATAATCTTACATAACTAATAAGAAAGTCGACAGTCGGAGGATGGCATAGAATTCGAAGCAGTTAGTCAGAACAGTTGTCAAAATCGAGACTGTCACGTCCCAGTTACAAATATAAGGAACTGAGCCACGTGGCAATGGCCATCGGGTACTCTTCGACGGACATCCCAATCTAATGGACCTGACGAAGTGCACCTAAGCTGCAAAGTACAATGATAAAACCCAACATATAAAACATAAATAGTGAAACTAAATCTCATCCACAGACATCTGAATATATAACACATAGAGAAATCAAATCTACTAATGTGCAGATGGGAAATAAGACTGAAAATATATCATAATACAATACGAATAGAGTCACACGGGGACAAATCCGCTAATACAAATACTGAATGAAAGGAAACATCAAGATAACTATGGCCGATATCTCTAATAATCTGAATCCTTCACACCCCTGAAATCTTCTTAAAGACCCTTCCAGCAATTCTATTATAATCAATAATACGCTACAAAATACCTCACGAGCCATTATCTGTTGCCTGCTGTAGGCATTCAAACAATTGCCAAGTTTCGGTCCCACGAGCTCCAAAACTCTCATAATATATCACCCAATAGGTGACACAAAGCGCCTGACCGATGGGGGTTTCGTTTCCCGGTCAACGAATAGGGGGACAAGGCCCCTCATGGGGTTACGGGGGTGAAGCCTTTGACCCGTATATAGTTTTCAGTGATGGACAAAGGGGAAGTAGTATTGCCCCTAGAATTGTCTCCAACCGTGGAAAGCAAGCAAACAATCCTCTATGCTACAACCGTAGGAAGCAGGGTCGGCCATGGCCCTGGCCCAGGGCAGCCAGGGCGACGACCCAGGGCCCCATGGACCAGGAGGGCCCAAATTTTTTTTATGTTTAGATATATGAATATTTTTTTACCGATAATAGGACTAGTATTTACCATGGGCCATTCTTATTACAAAATAATTTTAGTGTAGTGGTTATTACATTAGACTTGCATACAAGAAGATGTTCCTAGTTCAAATCTTGGTGGTGGTATATTTTTTATTTTGTTTTATTTTTTTATATTATGTATTGGGACTCATTTTGAAAGTTCGCCCCGGGCCCCCATGAACTCAGGACCGGCCCTGGTAGGAAGCATACAAATAGCTCTTTACTGAGTATAAGGCAGTTCTAGTTGTGGGAAACCAACCTACAGAATAGGCTGCTCTTGTCGTGGGAAGCCAACTATTAGAATAGATGGCTCTTGTCGCAAGAAGCCAACCATTCGAATAGACAGCTCTTGTCGCAGGAAGCCATCAAGAAACATGCTTCTCCCGCCGCTAGAAGCAGCTGTATAAGCATAAAAATTCACTAAAAGCAAGTACCAGTAAATAATGCATTTAAATAGAGAGAAATGGTCATGTCATATGAATACCTCCTTTCGCAGGATCGTTGGTTCCACCTACCGTTCAAATCATATTTAATGTACCGTATGCACAAAATCTAAAGTGATTGCCATCACTGAATCATACAAAATTTGAAGTGACAACTGTGGATAATCTTACATAATCTAATAAGACAGTCGACAGTTGGAGGATGGCAGAGAATTTGAAACAGGTAGTTAGAATAGTTGTCAAAATCGAGACTGTCACGTCCCAGTTACAAATATAAGGAATTGAGCCACGTAGCAAAGGCCAGTGGATACACTTCGACGGGCATCCCAATCTAATAGACCCGACGGAGTGCACATAAGCTGTAAAGTACAATGATAAAATCCAACATATAAAACATAAACAGTGAAACTAATCTCATCCACAAACATCTGAATATAGAACACATAGAGAAATCAAATCTACTAATGTGCAAATGGAAAATAAGACTGAAAATGTATCATAATACAATACGAATAGAGTCACACGAGAACAAATCCGCTAATACAAATACTGAATGAAAGGAAGCAGTAAGATAACTAGGGCCGATATTTGCAAACTAGATAATGATACTGGGCCCAGGGTGAAGTCACTACCCAGTGATCAAACGAAGTCCTCGGAAAGGATCTCGTCCTCTGCAATAAGTCTTGCTCCTGGATATATACCCGGTTCGTACTCCTCCGGGTAGTCCTCCTCGCCTAATCTTGGAAGAGAACCAGGTCCTCAGAGGGACGTAACAAGGTTCAAAAATAGTATGACATAGTAAAATAGAAAGGAAACATGTGATACGCCGGTGTAATCTAGAATAACCACCTAAGTGAGACGCAACTTTGAAGACAATGTTCGACACGTGGGCTTTTCAAATATAAAACCGTAGCTCTGAGGCATAGAGACATACGGGGCGTACCGTAGCTCCGAGCACAGAGTCACATGGGTGATACTACGAGTCCGGATACAGTATCTCTACATAAATAAGAATATATATATATATATATATATATATATATATATATATATAGCGTGTGCAAAGTAGCCCAAGCGTCTAGTAACTGTTTTCCCTCCCAATGCGGTTAACGAGTGCTCGCTGAACCTGAACCTCTATCTAACAGTCTTGTCATACTGATGTAACTATCAACAATCACGACCCTAAAGTCATCAAAAATTTTGGTCATGCTGACACTATCAGGATACATGAAGTCTGGCACGATGACGGTATCTGAATGTGTCATAGGGTTCCGATGTAACCAAGTAGGTACATCAAGGTGTCACAAACATCTATCAATCGATACTAGACGTTACCGACGAACGTCTGCACCCGGATATGACCCGAACGCTAAGTAACGATTCTGATCCAAAGCACACACAATGCATAGATAGAATAAACAGTAAATCTGGAACTGAGATTCAGGATGGCAAGGTACACTTGCCTGGATCCGGATGTTGAAGGCGGGGCTCCGGTACAACGTCCGAGTCCGAGGATCCCAAAGTACCTAGAGATAATATATCAAATTAATTAATAATCTAGCTCGATACTATCTAAAATAAGAGATGACATCACGACTAGCATAGGCTTCTGTCTTAGTTACATAGCTTACATAGATACTAACTAGAGGGTTGACCCAAGTTGACTAGGATAACGTTGTATCAAATAAGATCATCAAATAGTATAACGTCCTCAAACAATATCTTCAAACCTTAATATTTATCATAGTGATTTCAGTCATCTAAGTTATACTCATCCTCGACCATACCATCCTTGTAATCATAGACATAATTTTATGCACCCAATTTAGTTGACGCACCTAAATATGCATAATATTCACGTATAGTATCCTCATTCATATCATTATTAACGTACATAAATTCATTGGAACATCCCCAACATATGCATTTTCCATATATATATTCTCGAACAATTGTTATAAAATATCAAATTCACATATATATAACCTCAACAGTCTAACTAGAGGGTTGACCCAAGTTGACTAGGATAATGTTGCATCAAATAAGATCATCAAATAGTATAACGTCCTCAAACAATATCTTCAAACCCTAATATTCATTACAGTGATTTCAGTCATCTAAGTTATGCTCATCCTCGACCATACCATCCTTGTAATCATAGACATAATTTTATGCACCCAATTTAGTTGACACACCTAAATATGCATAATGTTCACGTATGGTATCCTCATTCATATCATTATTAATGTACATAAATTCATTGGAACATCCCCAACATATGCATTTTCCATATATATATCCTCGAACAATTGTTATAAAATATCCATTCCACATATATATATATATAACCTCAACAATGCCATTAAATTATGCATGGGTAATATTCAGGAAACCCTAACCCTAACTAGGGTTTCTTATCACAAATAAATGACTACACAAATAAGAAGAAGGATGAGGAGTTACCCAGGTGGCTGCGGGTGGTGGTAGCGGCGGTATTGCGACTTCGGTCAGGGACGACGTCGACCGCGGGGGTGGTGCACATGTCGACCGAGGTGGTGGTGGTGGTGCTCGGCTGTGGTGTCGTGGTGATGCTGTCGTGGTGGTGGCAGTGGGTCGATGAAGGTGGTGATAGTGGTGGCAGTGGGTGGTGTAGGAGGTGAAGGTGGTGGCAATGGGTGGTGTAAATGGCTGCGGGTGGAGAGAAGGGTGGTGGTTCTCCGGTGGTGTAATGGTGGCTAAGGTGGTGGTCGTGGTGAAGAGCTGTTGTGGGTCATGGTGGCAGTAACAACGACTGGAGGTCATGGCGGCAGTGGCGGTGGTAGCATTGCTGGAGGTGGTAGTGTTCGTCGGTGGAGGTGATGGTGGCGAAGGTGGTGGTCAAGGTGAAGATCCTATGGGTCGTGGTGACAGTGGCGGTGGTAGCGTTGCTGAAGGTGGTGGTGTTCGTCGGTGGAGGTGATGGTGGCGAAGGTTGTCACGCCCAGTCCTAAAATATGTAGGACTAGGAATACGTAAGATGTCAGCTACGCATTCGACCAGACTCCGGTCCGATTTGAATACGTACAAGCTGTACTAGAATGGTCACTATCTATATAATCAAGTAAATATAAATATCTATGCCTCAATCCACAATGATCAGAATATACAAGAATGAGCTACATGTGCTAAAGTCGGCCGCCAGTAAGCCATAAGCTCGAATAGACTCGAGAAAGGAATATGAGTCCATAAAACTAGGCTATATCAGCAGATGAATAAACAATATGAATAATAACCATGACTCCGGAAGAAATAATATAAGTACCTGGCACCAATTCTTGCAAGACTAAGCAACACACATCAGCAACTCCAGGTAGGCTCCACAACGGTCTATGCTGCAAAACTTCCAAGGGACCAGGTCCTCAGAAGGACGAAACAAGGTACAAGAAGCAGCATGCCAAAATAAATGCAGTATATAAAATGTATCAATAGGCAAACTATGTAACCAGCTATGTGATATGCAAGTGAGAGCATTAATCATACTCAGGCTGAGACTACTATAGGCTCTGTGTCGGGGAAACTCATAGCGGCATTTAGTATCACGACTCCATTATATATGCCAAAGCAAATAGTATCATGACTCCAGTATATATGCCAAAGCAAGTAGTATCACGACTCGAGTATATGTGCCAAAGCATCTCCATTAGTATAGTATATATATCAATAATCAGCCTGTAGTATAGTGTGTCTCTCCCTACCCAATGTAATCATACGTCTCATGTCCACGACGTCTCATGTCCATAACACGCAAGATCATGACCTCTAACTAATGCAGCGAGTCATAATGATAGATATACAAAAGTAAGATCTATGTCACGAATCCTGTAAACCTATACAGAATTACCATAAATATATCAGGAAAGATTCTGTCTCATGAACAGTATCAGGTGTCCTATGGTATGACGTACTTGATAATGCGAGCACGAAAATGTATATGGTTGCGATATCAATCTCTAGGTGATGTTACACAACTCCGCGTACGGCTTTAACACCCGAATCTTATTCGAACGTTAAGTAATATCACACGGTCCTAGGTTGAACAAATACATCATATAATTAAATCAAGAGAATAATACAAAGCAGGTACTACAAGATTGGCAAGGTACACTTGCCTGGGGTTTGGTTTCCAACCGTTGCTCCTGTATCAGCGGGATCTTCAAGTACTCCTCCGGTTGCTGAAATAATCATTACCATCATATTCAGAACATATCAAATAGCTAGAATTGCCTGTCCATAAGTCCAATTTGGACACAGGGGCAAAATTGACAGTTTTTGGTCAAAACGGGGTCCACATGTGGCCCACTTCGTACCGAAAAATGTATCAGAGACAAAGTTCTCCAAATTCGTCAAACTTACTGTCTACAAGTCCAGAACGACGATACGAACCCAATGGAATATCCAAAATTGGATTCCGATTTGCCGATCACAAAATCGTCCGTCAAGTGGAGCCGTGGGGCCCACGATATGGGTTTTGTCAACGTTCTCAGAATCGAACCAACTTGGGTCACAGGACCAGAAAAATGCTACGAATCCGATGACGCAAGTTTCTTTGCGAAACGACGAGCGCACACGAAGTTACAACGAGTTTCAGAACATGGCCGATACAGGACGTTGTTAACGGATACGCGTTGATTCCGGTGTGCACGCACATCTAAATCAACTTTTGGGAAATCCCACACGTCCGTATTGACGGCGTACCTTTCCGTGAAGTTCGCACACGCCTAAGTCACCTCGTTTAGCGGAGCGCACCCAGTTTCGAAAAAAATTAGGTTTTTAAAGACCAAGTTTTTGGTCAATTTTACCCGCGAATAAAACACAACATGCAACAAAATAAAATAAACTAATTACAGGATTAAAAACTTGGTTATGTTGTCTAATTAACTGTTTAAGTAGATTTTAGAAATAGTTAACAAGTTGCACGCAAAACGGTCGTGAACTTGCGAGTTCGGGACAATTTTTGAATTTTCCGAAATGGGGGGTTTCCTATTTTTACGTCGCGGTTTGCGACCGACACAGGACGCGATGTCCCGAATGAGTTACACGGGTTTCGAGAGGGTCATACGGTCTTCACACAGGATTCGACAGAATAGAATTTGGATCAACACATAGGGAGATACGAGAGCTAGAAGAGGGGTACCTCACTGATGTGAAAGGACGCGGTGCGGCGGCGGCAGCTGCTGGGCTGCTCGGTTGCTGGCGGGTCGGCCGTGGGTCGTCGGCGGGCCGGGAAGCTCGGCGGGGGAGGTCACGGTGGTTGTGAGGGTGGTGAAGGAGCCGCGGAGGGGTTTATATAGGGGAGAGGATGTGGAGCGGGGGTGAGGGTCACCAGGGGTCGTGGGGTCGTGGGGGTGGCCGCGGAGTCGGCGACGGGGGACGTGGTCGGTCGTGCCAACGGAGGGGGTGGGGGATCATGGTGTCGAGGGAGTGGGGGAAAGGTTAGCGGGCTAGCGGGTCGGGTCAGGTCGGGTACGGGTAGGACCCGACCCATTAGGTTAGGGTTTGGGTCATTTGGGTTCGAGTGGGTTTAGACCGGTTCGGTTCGGTTCAATTAGGTCCGGTTCAACCTGGTTTAATCCGGTTTAATTAAAATAGGGGTTTTTATCCATTTAAAAATAGTTTTTGAGCCCAATAAATTTCAGAAAAATTACACAACATCCAATAATTAATAATACACCCAAAAATATAATTTTTGTAATATTTTAATAATTAATTTAATCCATAAAAATATTAATCCATGAAGAACATTTTTAATAATAAATTAAAAATTACCGAAAAAATCTAGAAAATTTATTTTTTTAAAATTTAAAAAAATAGGGTGTTACAAAGGTGGTGGTCGTGGTGGCTGTAGCAGCGGCTGAACGTCGTCGAGTCGTAGAGGAGGCAGGGGATAGTACGGCTGGAGGTGATGGTGTCAGGTCGTAGAGGAGGCAGGTTGCGGTGGTGCTCCGGCGAGTCGCTGGTGAACTCCGGCGAGATGATTAATGAAGGAGAAGAGAAGAAAAAGAAAGAAGAAGGAAGAGTGGTCGACTGGAAGTGTGTAAAGGGAGGAGAGGAGAGAGGGTGTGGGGGGGAATTCCTAGGTTTTTTCTAGGGATTAGGGTCGGTCACATGTGGGGGGTTGTGTGTGTTAATATAGAGGGAGTGTGTGGTTGTGATTGGGTGGAGATTTGAATTAAGGGTTATGATGCTTCATGAAGGATTTGTACATAGCAAGGGGGAGAGAGAAGGTGAGGTGATTGTTCATGTGAGGTTGGGAGAGTTCTTTATTTGTTTGCACAATAGGAGGTGACACCTAACACCATTTTTGCATTTAAGCCCCTTAATATTTGAGTGTTTACACATGAAGGAAAAATGGTAGTGATTTGATGTGGGAAGTTATGTTTGGTGGTTTGTAGGATGAGAGGGTGTTGTGTGTTTTATATGGGCCTCATGAATGGGTGTTGGGTTAAGTTGGGGTTAGGTTAAGTTGGTGTCCCCAATTTAATTAAATAAAATGCCATATGTGCTCTTAAATTAAATATGAGTACATGGGGTCTCAATTGGGAGTGACACAAAGGTCATAGACGGTGGAGGCTTGGTGTCAGTCTTGGGCCCTTTAATTAGTTAGGCAAAACGGGTTGAGTTTGTGTCCCCAAATTGATGGCTACGACATAGGTACAAGACAGAGGATTAAGAATTAATTTTCGTGACTAGGAAGTTGCGCAATTAAAATAGAGAACAATAGAGTGTGTTTGTGTGTGACAGAAATGTTCGGTGCCTAGATGGCTTAAAAGGTCAAGAGTGCAAAGATTATTTGGAAAGTAAGGGGTATTATTGTGCTCCAATTATTGTAGCAACTGTAAGGTGCACCAATGGTTTAAATTAAAGAACCAGTTTACAAAACCATAATTTCTAAATCTTAATCAACCTGAAACTAAATTAAAATTCTTACCATATCTTGTCTACCTAAAATATTTTGAAGGGGTTTACAGAGACCATACCTCGTGCAATCTAGGCTTCCTGCAATCCTTGCCTTATGCAATCTAGACAGTGCCTCCGACAATCATAGATTCCTGCAGTCGTCTTACTGCAAACGTAGCTTCTTCTAAGCTTTTTGTAGACTCGCTACTACAGCCTATTCCTCACCATAAGGATGCTTTATGCAGGACTGAATGATGTGACAGATCAACGTAGAACGTAGAGAACATTACAAAGATCGAGGCAACTCTTCGATAAGCTATCAGAGATTGTGTACTTCGTAGTACGTACAACTAGAATAGCAAGAAGTCATATAGTATAACATAGCTTCGACTGTATAGAGACATTTCTCAACCTTCGTATAAACTCCATGTGACATCATCTACTTTAACCCTGCTCAAACATGGGTTAACCGACTCTACACGAAGTCCACGTTCGTAGGACAATGCTTCATGTAAGCAGTTTTCCAAAGGATAGTGCTTCCCTTGGGACTTCAACAGTAATCGTATTCGAGACTTTTTAGCTATAAATAGTCTCAATTTTTGTGCTTCTAAAATACAACGCATATGCAAAGGAGCATATACAATATTTAGCCATCTCATAATCAGCAGCCTAAGATCTTATTTTGTAGCTAACAGTGCCTATGCACATCGAGGAACTTCTAAAAGTCTGTTAGATTGTCAATAGAGTATAGGAATCACGCGTCGATTCAATCTCTATCGCCACACTCTCCACAATCTCAAGACTAGTACTTTAATTTTTTGTATTTAATGTAACAAATTCTTTGTATTCAAAAGTCTTATAAAAGTTTTTTTGAGGAATAATACTTCTTTGATTTGACAAAAACAAGATGTGACTCTGATGTGGACATCTTTCTCCTCTTATTAGAATATCGTGGCATAATCTTACATTAATAGGCTCCATAGTTGACTTCATCGCCATCGAGTTCTGCCAACAAAATTTCGAGAATATGATCTCCAAGGGTTATGCTAGCCAGACTTCTGTTCGCCGACCAAGAAAAATATTTCCCGTTCGAGTTATGTAGCTAAAGTGGTTGCTCTAACCATAAGCAATGTATGGCTTTCAAATTAAACCCACACGTAGTACCATGTTGCCATCGTTGACGAGGGCAAGGCTTCCCTTAATGCTAATGAGGAAGACACACCCATGGTAGCTTCCAAAGACTACTCCAAAGTTCAGGAGTTAGTGGATGATATTATGAACAAGGTGAAAGTCGTATCTCATGTGTCAAAGAGATTACGACACAACAATGTACATTAAAACGAAGTTGCAAGAAAGTTGCACGAACGTCTTGGTAAAATAATTCAATATGAAGCCGAGTTTGATCATAACTCTTGTTTGCACAAGATTGTGCACTACTGCAATGTTGTTGACCACGCTTCCCATAATATTGAAGTTCAAACTGTTGTCGTCCATAATCAATTCTGGAGAAAACAAGCTACTCGTAGGAAGAATGCTTCCCACAGTGCAAACAATATTGTTGTTCCTACTATGGTCTAAGATCAAGTATGGACAAGTGAATAAGTCCTTTGTAGGAAGAGAAGCTCTTGCAAAAAAGAAGTCATTTCCTCGGTGGCTTCTTGTGACTGATTCAACTCCAGTAATCGATCTCCAACGCTGGAGATATAACTTTAGAACTGTTTTTCCCTAAAGGGCACTTCTTATAGGATCATGATGTTGCTTCCGCGAGAATTGTTTCATGCAGGAGCAAAAAATATTACTCCTATAGAGAGTACTTTCCACAGGAAGGCAAATTGCTCTGCTGCTATTTCCAAACAACAAAGTCGAATGATGAGGCCTAGTGCTGCAAAGCCTATTGCACCATCTTGGTGAGTAGAAGGTGGTTTTTATGCGATAAGCAAACCTCCCATGGGAAGCACTATCCCAAGATTCCAAAAGCTTAAATCCTCGGTGAAGGGTCGCTTGAGCTTTGATCTTTAAAAATATCTTTACCAGAAGAATAATGATATGAACATTCAATATTTACCACCTCCAACTGTGCGAGTTTATTGTCACCAGATCACCATCCAATATTTTTATACAAAAATGATATAACACTTGCTAGACCTATAGTGTTTAGCAAACTACAAGTTGTTGTTCTCTTAAGATAGCGATCTCAAAGGCGAAGACTGCAACACCAATATGACGATGATCTTTCATATGCTTATGTCAATATGGTGGGTTAAGAGCCACGAGAAAGAAGCAATGCAAGCTGGGGGTAGTCAATCACCCTTCCAGACTCTATTCAGATAAATCAGATTTTTTTAGTATGAGCCTTGGGTTGATATGAGTATAATCCCAGCTGAGGGTGCATTCTGTTGCACCAGATCTCAGAGCAACTCGTCACATTCACTCTCTACTACTCTGGCCGGGGGTAGCCTTCCTCGCAACGTACATTATGAAGTCGAAAGTACCAATTTATCTTATGCATCTTCCAGAACTATCCAATCGGTAGGAGATGGGTAGTATCCTCATATATGGCGGGGGATGAACCATTAGATGGAGACATTAAAAATTCTTCCAAGACATGGAGGTCAAATTTGATGAAGTAAAAATGATGATGGTGCAAAAGATGGCCCAGAAGAGATCTACCACGGTCGCTCCACTACCACAACCTTCTGTGGTGCCGACATATATGCCAATTTGGCTTACAAATATTTATATTATTCAATACATTATGTCATTTATAACAGAAGATCACATATTTAAAAAGAAAACTTTAACTCATCTAATGATTTCTCCGATGCCACATAAATGTTCAAACGACTCCGTGAAAATATGGAGGAGGGGTCAACACATTGGAGAATAAACTGGTGAACAATATTAACCCAATTTACCTAAACCAACACAATATTCATGTAAAAACATATAAGATTATTAATAATCTATCTATTCTTCCTTAGGGTCAATTAACAATTCATATATGATATAAATGTAAAATAGTAACTATCACCATATGGTGATTCTTACCCATGGTCAATTTTTTTTCCTGTAAACAAGGATTATAATACTCTTCCATGTGTACAACATTGTTAGAGATGCAGCTTGTCTATATAAATGTTACTAGTGACACACCATCTTGGACTATTCATGGAATTGTAGCGCCCCTCTCAGTACAGGTAGCTAACCTCACTAAAGGTCACATAATTCATGTGCATTATATATTAGCATCAGTTATCCCTGTTTCTCCTACGCCAAATGTGTTCCATGACCACGGATACCGTTCGAAGAAATCCACAATTTGTCTATCACCATGAATGCATATGAAACCTAGCTACTAAAAGTATCACATATATGATAACATAAAAATTGAAATAAATATGACACATATTCTCATTTGTATTTTCATATTTCCTCGAGCTAGCGCTCGTAACTCTATACTTCATAATCAATAGATTTACCATAAATGGCAACTCAATAGTCCCAAACTCGTTTCCATAGTTTCACTATTTGTTACAATAGTATGATATTTCCATCATTATTTTACTTTAGGTTAACAAAAAATATGCTCATTTCTTTTTTCTTTTGAAACTCTTATTAACGTATCGCAGGACACAACACAGAAACTAAAGAAGTTCTTTTGTTAATGCATAAACATAAATGAGCGAAGGGCCAAAGATACTCACCATGATACGAATTGGCTTTCTATCCCGATCACATAGAATTTTGAATGATTTATCTGCATGAAACCAAGTCCAACTAGGAGATCATATGTTGCTGCGATGATAAGATCTCATATACCTGTAAGATCCTCCTGATCATCCATCTTTCCTTTTGGCCTTCTCATCATTAAGTTACTTGCAGTCCCTTTGTAATGACCTCTCTTGCCACAATGATGATAGTCGTCCTTGTGATCCACCCTCACAAGATCCCAAAAACCTCCTCATGTTGTCGCATGTGACTTGGGGCTCTCTTTCTTTCAGAAGCAACTAGTGTAGACTCCTACGACTGTTCTTGTTTCTTACGTTGGATCTCTTCATTCAATATGCTACTTTTAGCCATCTTTTTTACGATAACTCATTTTAATACATAGTTGCTCACATATTCCAGCAAAATCTTCCAACTATCCAAAAAGTACAATTTAAAGCAATAAGACATGAAGCTCATCCTTAATTACCAACTTCATCTTTTATAGTTAATTGATGATTCCCTGAACGTCATTCAGATATTGCGCCACCGAGGTACCCTCCATGTACTTTTAGTTGATGTGTTGACGAATAATGGATGCCTTGTTCTCGGTCATCTTTCGTTCGTACAAAAAATCCAACTTTTCCTATAATTCTTTTGTAGAACTCTTTATTGAGACATGGTGAAACACCAAATCATCTAACCATTGGAAAATGAATCCAATGGTCTTTCAATCCTTCTTCCGGTCATTAGCACACATGTCCTTTGACTTGGTACTGTCACCTTCCAACGAAATGTGCAAATCCATACAATAAAGTAGAACCTCCAGCATTGACTTTAAGATCGTCATGTTTCCCCCTATGAGGATTATAATATGCAAGTTAATTATATAACCATGGTTGTACCTTTTTCCTCTTGAACTAAAAGATTTGATACCACTTTGTTGAGCTAAAGAGACATGCACAATGGATTTAACAAGAAATGAACATCAAAATCCTACAATAAAGAAGATAACAAACTACAATCTGCTATGCAAGAGCCAAGCACAAATTAGACTAGCATATATGTGGTGGCTTCGCCACCTGGACATATATATATATATATATATATATATATATATATATATATATATATATATATATATATATATATATATATATATATATATATATATATATATATCAAAGAATTGATTACAATATATACGTTGTTTTTCTTGCCCCAAGAGACTACCCCTTCCAACAGGGCGGATGCATGAATTTAAAGGAGGGGGGCGACCAAAGAAAAGTCTAAAACTAAAATCACATACTAAAAAAATAACATACATGTATTTTATTCCTCTCCGATTGTACATATTTTGAAATCGTTGAATAATGTATTCATTACTGACAGTCTCTGACATGTCTTTCTCAATGACAGTGATCAAACAGTCATTTATAAACTCATTCTCCAAGTCGATTGTGTAGCTGAGTCTTGATAATTTTTATGGCTGAAAATATTCTTTTGACAGTTGTTGTCGCAACGGGTAAGATTAATGCCAACTTCATAAGCAGAAATACCAGTGAATATTGTCTATGCCTCTTGGTTTGAACCATTTTCTAGCAAGTCGACTAATCCATGTAATATCAAATAATTGCTCGTTGGTGCGAACGTCCTCAATATAGTTTGAAAGTTGATATCCAAGACATAAAAGATCATCTCCATCAAAATCAGAGGGTCAAAGCTCAGTAAATCGTATCAACTTATCTATACCAAGAATTGCCTGGATCATGACACGACATACACAACAACAACTTTGTGTTCACCTCAGTAAATCGATTATTCAATTCTTGAAGTTGTAAATCTATAATGGAGTAGAATAATTCAACATGGTAATAATAAAGATTTGTGCATTCTTCAACATTACGACGTGATCTTCCTTGAAATTCAAACTTGGCTTCCATGTTTCGGACTCCGATTCAAAATTTTATGCAAAATAAATATATTTTATTCAACAATGATACCCATTCACCGTCTCTTTTTTTGGAGTGTTTGCTTGGTTATTTTAACAATATTCATAGCATTAACAATGTCTTGATCTTTGCTTTGTAATGCTTGTGACAAGTCACTGGTACTTTCCAAGATCATTTTCATTAAGTGTAAGCAAAAGACAAACTGAAAATTTTGAATTCTCTCATATAGATTATCTTCTTGAATTCGGTGAGACACATAATGTGCATCTTTCTACTATAACCAAGAGAATATTAATTACTGAGGAAAATAAGTTAATCAAACTCACTATTGTGTCGAAATGAGAACCCTAACGTGTATCGTCCTGCCGTTTCAATGTTATTTTTGATTCAAACCTCTCTCAGTCAATATTTCACTATCCCCAATTCTTTGAATAAGCATTTCAAATTGTTTCTCTCTCGAAGATCTCTCCGTTGCAGGAGGCTCCAACAACGTTTGACAAAAGTGCTACAATATCAAATAATACACCAATCTTTGTATGATTTTTAGCAACAGCTACAAGTGTCAGTAGCAATTGATGAGCAAAACAATGAATATAATGGGCAACTAGATTCTCCATTATAAACATAGCTTTAAGACCGTGGAAGTCACTTCGTATATTGCTCGCTCCATAATAACCATGCCCACATATACTTGATAAACTCAGTCCATGACTAGAAAAGAGGGTCTTGATGGCTTTCTTAAGTAATAAGGCAGTAGTATAACTTACATGTACAATGTCAAAAAATGCTCAACTATGTATCCTCTATCATCCACAGTACATAAAACAACAACCATTTGTTCTTTTAAAGATATATCACGTACCTCGTCAACTAAAATAGGAAAGAAACCATCATCAATTCTTTAATGATTGCATTTGTAGTCTCATTTTCAATGGCACTAACAATCTCTTTTTGAATTATACGCGATGTAAATTTGTGATTTTCAGGAGCATTCTTCAATACAACATTGTTGATTTCATCATTGTGGTCAGCAAGAAATTGTAGGAGTTCAAGAAAGTTATTGATTTGTTGAATCCTCAAATTCATCATAACCACAAAAAGTCAAACCTTGAGTCAAAAGGAACCTAATGCAATCAACTGATGCAGTCAATCGAATAGTATAATCTACTTTAACTTGTTCAGATTGACTAAATATAAAAACTTCTATGTGTTGTCATTGAAGTAGTATATCACTACAAGCCCTTGAATATTGATTATGAGCTCTAACATTAATTCTGAATCTGCTCTTCTTCTTCCAATTTTTAAACCCCTCTCTAATAAATGCATCACCACCATCTTGGTCCCACGGTTCGATTTGAATGGATAACAAACCAAACAATAGGCAACATCTTTCGATATGCTATACTCCAACCAATTATACTCCACAAACCAAGCAACAACGTAACTACGATTGACTCCAGAAAATAGTATCCCTAAAAATGATGCTTTCTATGTTGACATGGTCCTTTTTGTAAATACCACCGTCGAACCTTATCTCAGTCATTAACATCATACTCATGAATATTCTTTCTTAATCTAGGATCGGCAGGAAGCCCGTTCAAGTTGATCTCTATACGAGGGACTTAAGGGAGCATAGGAGGAGTGGAGTGATGAACTTCTTATTGATTAGGAGAAGCATTCACATTTACAGACATTGGTGTCGACACCTTAGAAAAAAATATTTGCATTATGAAATAGTGAACGAAACCTAATTTACCTTCTATTTTAATATCCTGAACTATCACTTTTTTCAAATTAATAACATGTATTACATTTTTCAATTGAATACATTAAATTATAGATTATCGACCCAATCTACTCTTTTGAGCCCTAGTAAAACACACAATCTACTGCTTTTCTTACAATTATAACCAACTAACTCATTCCCCAAACTTTGTTTACAATTACTCTGGTTCCAATTCAAGCACAATGAATATAACAAATACTCGTTCCCCAATATGTTCTTTTGACCCAATCTACTCTTTTGAACCAATCTACTCTGGTACAATTCAAGCTGAACATAACAAATACTCTTTCCCCAAACTTTGCTTACAATTACAACCCACTCACTCAAAGTTCGGTAGAAAGCAAAACTAAGACATTACCAATAGTTTCTGGAGGAATAATTTCATTAAACACATAACAAGCATATATCTCTCTATACACACCTTCCCCCATCTCCTCCAGCTCATAAATTTCTCAATCCTAATAATTAACAAATCCTAATAGCAACAAAGCTAACAACAACAACAAACTGAGAACACAACCATAACAACAGATCTATTTATCCTCTCAATTCTAATGTGTATATGTCAAATGGACATAAAAAGTGAGTGGGTCAACTGACCCCACATGCATGCCCAACATTGGGTCTACCCCGGCCTTCCAAAATCCCTCCACAACCCTAACTAAAACTTTGTACTAAGAAGCGGTTGTCCATCGAATCGATTCTTGTGATGATCTTCTTGACGAAGTTGACGGAACTCTGATAAGAACATCCTTCTATCTTGAAGTGCAATACCTTACGAGCGAGCACATATCTCCTCGTAGGGCTTTGGTGGATTCTTACTTGAATTTCTCTTAGGAGCAACACATGGAATAATATCCCTAGCCTCCATAAATAGGGCTAAAAAATCCTAGTTTTGTCCCTAAGCTAACATGAACAAATATGAAATTTAATCCTCGTCAAATCTATCTAAAATATATGAAGTCTACCGAAACTGCCACTAGCCGGCTACCGCCGCTATACCGTTGGCGTACTGGCGGTATGCTTATGTGCACAAATTTGTGCTAGAAAGTTGTTTAAAATTTGAGCAATATCCGTTATACCGTTGTAATTGTTTTGGCTCTAAATGAAATTCGGTCTCGCTGCAATTGATTTGTCGTCTTCGTCGCAACTTTCGCCCACGACTCTACTATGCTCTAAAATGTTATCCACCTCAAAATCAGGATGGATTTCCATCATAAAATAGATAGTCGTAGAAGAAAGAGTTTTACATAACTAGCTTGATTAGTTCAACATAACCTCAATAATTTAAATTTATTGAAAAAAAAATCCTTTGTTCATCCTATGAAGTCACATTATGCAATTAGCTAAAGTTTTCTATTAATTTTTTTCCCCTAAGTATAGACATGGAAATGACACGATACAGACATGAGATACATAAAATTTTAAATTCGGTATAGAAGTAGCCAATAATATTGCATAAATATAGACACAAATAAGATGCAGATTCCATTTTTTCTAGTCTATGCAACATAGAAAATATCCATTGATAGAGATGGATAAATATCACCAACCAAGAAAATACGACTGTTGCACTAACTTTTATATATATATATATATATATATATATATATATATATAGAGGATTAAAAAATTCGTTTTCGGAATTCTGTAAAAATTATGTACTTCTGTACCATCGGATCGGAGGTTCCGTCGTTTGGGGGTTATGCGTGGGGCTTCCGCGATCCAACGATTGGAACTCGCGGAACTTCAGGAGCGGAACTCCGAATCCGAGATATATATATATATATATATATATATATATATATATATATATATATATATATATATATATATATATATATATATATATTCCGAGCAAAACTCCAACATATATTGCCTTCAGAAATCATAATTCCTTTTGGACTCAGACCTCTTTTTTCATTCTACTGGCAGTTCACGCTTCCTCGAAAGAGATATGTAACGACAAATAATTGTGGTTGATTAAGACGACTTTGACCGAAATAAGTACAAACTGCATTCATACTTAAATCCAAACGTTCACACTGATAGCGCAGAGAAGGAAGGACACTAATCCACATATAACCCTTGTTTATTAGCTAATTAACGGTACTGAGAGACTATAAGGGTCCGCTTGTCAATTATGGAGGAGTGATTATGAAATATTTTTAGAATAACAATTTTGAATGATTTTAAGTAGCGGTACTGAGAGACTTATAAGGGTCCGCTTGTCAATCAGTGCTTTGTAATAATTAACGAATGGTTTTAAAATTTTTTTATAAAAATAAAATTATCTTTATGTCTGTATATAAATAAAAGTTCTTCTAATGTATATATATACATGTTGTAGTTCAGTATCCTTCAAATTTCTAAAAGATGCAAGTAGAGTGTTTAAAAAAAAAAGGTCATTTCTATAAAGGCACATCATATTTTACTAGGACTAGTCCAAATTTTTTTTTTTTAGGACTAACCATTTTCGTGGAAGGACTGTCACATTTCTTACAGTCCTAAAAATGTAGGACTGTCAAATTTTTTAACAGTCCTACCTATTGGAAGGACTGTAAAAAATTTGACAGAACTAAAGATTTTAGAACTACAGAAAATTGTGACAGTCTAAACTATTAGGAAGATTTTTGACAGTCCTACATGTTTTTAGGACTATCAAATATTTGATAGTCCTAAAATTTGGGCTAGTCCGGGTCAAATATAACGTGCCTTTAGAAATGGCCTAAAAAAACTATAACATTTGTGTTGCCATTGCAAAAGCAAATCTCACATCAACACTTGGAATAACTAGCTGCATGCATGTAATTAATTTTCTAACACACACACACACACACACACACACACACACACACATATATATATATATATATATATATATATATATATATATATATGGGGGCAGATTCGGAGCCCTGCGGGAGTTTCGTCGCTCTCAACCGTTGGATCGCGAGAGCCTCACACGTGGCCCCCTGTTCCGATGGTGTAGGAGGGAACGAGACTTCGGAGGAGCTCGGAAAGCGGATCTTTTGATCCGCTCCCTATATATATATATATATATATATATATACACACACACACACACACACACACACACGAAGTGCCATGGGAACAGGAACATAAGGTAGCCATGGAAGCTTTACAAGAAATAATAAAAAGTGCAATGGACTACGTTGTCGTTACAAGCAAACATAGTGGAATTGACGTTCCCTTGGTGCTCCTACAGCCCGCTCCTCTACATGTCTTTACAAGCAAGATGCCAACGAATAGGTGGAAGAGGAACCGCGGTAGAAAATTTTACCAAAAAAGTAGCAATTAGAAAGCTGCGGGAAGAGGAGAGAGTTCATAATTTTACCAGAAAAGAAGCCGCGAGAAGCTGTAGGAAGAGAAGTCGTGGGAGATGAGACGAGGAATAGAAAATATGATTAGATATTATTACCTATATTTATATTTTTAGATGATGATAGAAATAGAATAAAATAATAAAATCTCTAAAAATTTACTGATTTGGAGTGTTTATAAAGTCACCAAAAAATAAACTACATCGATTTTGAGAGATTTTTGGACCGACCAAAACCGATGTCTAAATAAAAAAAAATCATAAACCGTCCGTTCAAAAACACCAAAAAAAAACCAGTGAAAAAACCGTCCCCAACCCAACTGGCATGGAATCTCTGCGTGAGGTCGACGACATTGCCACCATTTCAATAATGTACAACTTTTTTCTTTAATAGCGTGGTGGCGTAGATCACAAGTTAAGATTTTAGTAATCACATCACAAGCCAATTATCCGTTGAAGAATTCCTATATCCTATACTATGATTAGAGGCTTAAATGCTCGAACGTGACATATGATCAACGTCAACGTCTCTGTAACGAAATATAACCCAAACAAAACTAGGAATTCTTCTTGCCCCCGTAGCGTGAGATTATTGCTAGCCTAGCCTAGCTAGTAGTAGTAGCAGCAGTAGTAGGCCAGCTGTCGCTAAAATTATTGTCATCAATCATGTTGAGGAGAATTGGTCCTTTTGCTTCTCCTTGCCAAATGTTTCCATTGTAGACTGTAGTAGTAGAGGGGTTGATTGATACCACTTTTTATGTCGACCACCATTAATGCTTACTTGTTGTTCCTCTGTTCCCTCCTCCTCCCTCCTCTCTTTGCACATTCACGCGACGAATGTCCAGCGTACCAGTTCCCCTGCGGGACTTACAATCTCACCATCCAGTACCCATTCTACACCGACGCCGACGCCGACGCGTGCGGAGGGATCCATCTGGTGCAATGCATCAACCTGGTGCCGCTAATCGCGTTCTGGGGCCAGACGGGGTTCCTGTACCCGGTGTGGAACATCTCCTACCCGGAGAAGGCGCTGGTCATCCACGACCTCCGGCTCAGCTCCTACTTCCGCGCGTCGGACTGCGTCTTCCTCTACGAGTTCTCGTCCCCCGTCCCCCGCTTCGACCTGTCCGCCGTCTCCCAGTCCCTCAACTCCAGCCAGCCCTTCTTCGACTGCCGCCAGAACACCTACGACTTCTCCCGCGACGTCTTCGAAGACCTCTACAACCTCACTCCCTGCAGAAACTACAGCCTCTTCTATTCCAGCTCGGATTACCAGAGCTCGGCTAGCGGCGCGCCTGGTTACTGTTCGACTAGCGACGACCTGTGGTTCGATTGGAAGCTTTCCTATGGCCACGGCGAGGGGGACGGCAGCCTGTCTCTGCTGTCCGCCGGGTTTTCCAGGAAGTGGACGCCTTTCCCCCGCTGCTTCAGTTGCGGCAAGGTGGGTGTCAACTGTAGCAGTGGCGTTGGTGGACAAGCCCCGTGCGGATGCACAAACCAGTGTTGGGGGTCGAAACAAAGTAAATTATGATCTTGAAGAATAAGCAGTACATGAATTTGAATTAGTTTTAGTTTTGTTGCTGGCTTGCTTGCTTGCTTGCTTGCTTGCTTGCTAGAATATTTGATCATGCTCTTAACAACTTCAATTTGATTCATGCTGCAGGTAGTAAGAGCGACCATATCTGGAGAATTGCAGTAGGTAATTTTCTTTTCCGAAACTTCCACTCGTTATATGTACATGGTGACACGAACACGACACCGATTGCGATATGTCCTAGTGTAATTTGGAGTATCCGTGTCGTTTACTATCATCAATCTAGAGTTATTCAAATAGATTACTCCTTTAATGTTGCTACTATTCACCAGGTGTGATCGTTTTGGCCGTAGGCTTCGTGTTAGTATGTACCCTCTGGTTCTGCTGCTGCTACAGGCGTAAGTTGAGGCAGCGCCTCCATTCCTTGACCATTCTAGGCCGGAATTCCTCCTCCGATCCGCCGTCGAAGGAACTCGAACCCATAAGTCTCCACTGCCAAACTCCCCTCTTCTCCTACGAAGAGCTCGAAGAGGCGACCAAGGGCTTCCATCGCTCGGAAGAACTCGGCGACGGAGGCTATGGCACTGTCTACAAAGGTAATTATCGTTTAGAAAAAGAGGACATTTGTAGATGTTGGTCATGTATTATTATCTATGTTGCAGGGACACAGATACGACACGAGACGATTAGGACACGAAGAAACGGACACAACATCTATTTTGGTGTGTCCTAATGTTTTGGGAGTGTCTAGGTTGTGTCTGGTACATGTGGTACGTGTCCAAGTGTCCGTGCTTCCTGGAATATTATGCCTAGTAAGCTTACTGGATAGTGTACGACATATAATAGGAAGAGTAATTTTATCACTATATAGACTAGTCTGAATTTGACCAATTCATCTTCTCATGATAAATTTCAAATGCATGTTTCTCCACTCTCTGAATAAGTGTTCAAACATATTTCGTATAGAAATAGGCTAAGCAGTTGGCATCATGAACAGGAGTTTGTCCAAATACAAGTTTGAAAATCAAGATCTACGTTGCAAGAATACGGACACACATATAAACAAGGATTCGATATGGATACGTGATACAAATATTTCCTGATAGACATGATACAGTGAACTATTTTGCACGAATTCAAGATTTAGTTACATACATGATATGAATACCGACACCATTTAAGATTTGCAATATCAGAATCGGTATCAGACACTTCCTATGAATATCGGGATCGGCGGTATCGACAGACAGTTTCGAATCAGAGTAACAAATTTGTAGGTATCAAAAAATAAATTATTATTAATATATTATTAAAATTTTAGTTTTTTTTTTAAAATATATTTAGCCATAATTTTAAATATTTTCTTTGTTGTTTCTTAATAATTTTGGAATTAAATGATATAGTATTCATCTTTGCCGATTGATTTATGATAGATAAATTTTCTTTGTTTATATGCTTTTACAATCTTGTTGATTGGTCTTTTTCATTCAATTTTCTTTGCCGAATTGATCATAAAAGAGATCCCGATGTCGGTATCGGTATTGGTCAGTATCGGATCCGGACATACCAAATCGTATCGGTATCGGCCGATTCTGTGAACTACAGTGTGTGCAACATAAACAAAGATAAAGCAACTCAATTAGTCATTAACGAAATCTAAAACTTTTGTCGAATACTATCATGCTTAATTTACAGTGAACAGTATGCAAGTTTTGGATAATGCTACTGGAGTTCTGCTTAGCCTTGTCCATATTTCTGCATATGTAAGTAAGTAATCAGTTGGTACTTGTTGTGGCGGATGATTCAATATTTTCAGGCGTGCTCCGCGACGGCCGCACCGTGGCCGTGAAGCGCCTGTACGAGACCAACTGCAAGCGCGTGGAGCAGTTCGTGAACGAGGTCGAGATCCTGTCCCGCCTGCGGCACCCGAACCTCGTCACGCTCTACGGCTGCACCTCCCCCAGCTCCCCGCACCTCCTCCTCGTCTACGAGTACATCCCCAACGGCACCCTCGCCGACCACATCCACGACCCCCTCCGCTCCCGGTCCCTCCCCGTCTCCCTCCGCCTCTCGATGGCCATCGACGCCGCCGCCGCCCTGTCCTACCTCCACTCCATGGACATCATCCACCGCGACGTCAAGACCCACAACATCCTCGTGGACCGGAGCTACAACGTCAAGGTCGCGGACTTCGGGCTGTCCCGGCTGTTCCCGACGAACGCTACGCACGTCTCCACCGCGCCGCAGGGGACCCCGGGCTACCTGGACCCGGAGTACCACCGGTTCTACCAGCTGACCGAGAAGAGCGACGTGTACAGCTACGGAGTGGTGCTGATGGAGCTGCTCTCGTCGAGGCCGGCGGTCGACGTCGGGAGGCACCCCAACGAGATCAGCCTCGCGATGATGGCGACGAGCAAGATTCAGAAGGGCGAGCTTGACCAAATCGTCGACCCGGCTCTCAACTGTGGCACTGATCAGGAAGTCAGTAGAGCCGTCGCGCGAATCGCCCAACTGGCGTTTAGGTGCCTGCAGGTGGACAGGGAGATGAGGCCGTCGATAAAGGAGGTTCTGGAGGAGTTGAGGGAGGTACTGAAAGCGCTGTCTCGGGAAGGAGAGGCCGACGCAGCGGAGGCGGCTAAGCCGAGGGACGACGCCCGGTTGATCAAGGAAACGTCGACGTCGACGTTCTTCTCGCCGAAGTCGGTCATGGATAAATGGCTCAGTCGATCGACGACGCCAAATGTTAGTAAATGAGTACATACATACATATATATACATGTTCGACTGATCATTGTCACTTCCATTCCCTCTCTTTTTGCCCAAGGAAGGAAATGTACATACTAAAAGTTGCTTTACTCGTCAATGTGAATTACTCTTGGCAAATTACGTAAATAAGGATGAATACGCACACAAAGAAGAGAGAATTTTTTAGCACTGATTATTGTTTTTCTACTTTTATTCTTTTCTTTTATAAGGAAATCAAGCATAACAATCTTTTCCTACAAATATGAATTGTCATATGTTCTCCTGGAGAATTGGTCTGCTATTCACACGATGAGTGTTTTATGCCAAACTTCACAATCTCGTTCCCTATAATACATGCTTATGTCAGTTAGACACATGAGATTGTGAACTAACAGCTCCATGTCAAAGCATTTTATGTTACTAAAGATTCTCTTCTCTATACAGTAGGACATACCAAAACCTGTACTGTTCCTACATTGTTGGCAGAAGTTTCCGTCGGAGCAAGCCATATATCTTGAAGTACTTCTTAAGAGAGGCCACTTCTACCAGCAATTTGGGAGTTTCATTCAAATGAAGCGCCGTTTGAAAGTTCTGGTGGTCACTTGATACGAGCGCATGAGGAGTCCAACACCAATTCCTAACCCAACACACATTCCCAAGCCTATCCCCACCCCGACTCTCACACCAGCATTAAACCATGAGAGCTGACCATCTTCATCCTCGTACCAACCTTCTGGATAGTAGGTACGCCCAATCTTCATGTCTGAATCGTATCGGTCATCATTCTCTCCTTCTGGAACCGGAGGCACCGCCCGCAGACAACTCAGCCCCCCCGCCGTTCCTCCCCTCTCCGTCCTCTGGTATCGCATCCAGGGCCCCCGGCCTCGCCGCCTTCCTCCTGGGGCTCATCTGCAACGTCTGCATCAGGATCAGCGGCAAGCCGCCGGAGCACCCGGCCACGTAGACCTCCACCGACGGGTTCGCAGCTTTACACATCCGATGTCAAGCTTCCTCGGCGGGACAGGTGTACTATTCTTCCTCGTCAACAGCAATCACAGAAGTAGAAGGTGGTGGCACTGTCATCCTGCGAAGCCGAGTATGTCGCAGCGACCACTGCCGCCTGCCAAGGCATCTGGCTCGCACGGCTGCTGGCGGACATGAAGGGCGACGACATCGGATGTGTAAAGCTGCGCATCGACAACAAATCGGCAATCTCCCTCAGCAAAAATCCCGTGTTTCATGATCGCAGCAAACATATCCAGACGAGATACCACTTTATTCGTGACTGCATCAAGGACGGGACATCGGATGTAGAGTATGTTCGAACGGAGGAGCAGCTTGTCGACATACTGACCAAGGCCCTGGGCCGGGTCAGGTTCCAGGAGCTTCGCTCCAAGATTGGGATGATCGTCATCAAGTAATCGCAAAAGTTTAGGGAGCGATTATTGTTTAAACTTTGTACTCAGCGTGTGATTAGCAGACCAAATCTCAAGGAGAACATATGGCAATCCATATTTGTAGGAAAATGTTGTTATGCTTGATTTTCTTATAAAAGCAAAAGAATAAAAGTAGAAAAGCAATATCCGGTGCTAAAAAATTCTCTCTTCTTTGTGTGCGTATTCATCCTTATTTACGTAGTTTGCTAAGAGTAAGTCACAGTCAACGTTTCCAGTTGCTTGTTAATTCTTTACAGCACAGTGTCCTCGAACTAAATTGGAGATTTCTTCTAATTGAATTGTGAAATAACATGTGTTTTTTTTTACAATATATGCTAAATTTTACTCGTGATTGTCCTTATTTATTTGAAAAAAATTCACTGACAAAATGTTCTCTAAAAACCGTCATTAAATAACACACTAGAAATAAATCACGTCTCTCAACCCTAAACTCCAACCAAAAAAAATTGAAAAAAAATCCCAAATGAAAATTTTGCGAACATATCTTAGATGGTCAAGCACGTACTGAGCAACAGGGATTGATGGTTCTTTGGCTAAAATACCGACGATCAGACACTCACTCACAATAGAGGGAGTTGCGATAACTTCAACAAATGGCTTTATCTAGAAATTGACACAACCTCTAAATGCCTAAACAATTCGACATAAAAATGAGCTTGCACTAAGCACTAGTAATTATGGTCATAACCTAATGATCGGATTCCAATTTGGATGAGAATTCGACGAGAAACACGAATTCGCGTGAATTTTGTGCAAAGCATTGGTAGTATATTGCTGGCCTATTCCAGATCCAAGACGACCTCCTGTTTTGACTAAATGCTGCGTGAATTTTGATCCAATCTCGATTGATCCTCCTTCCTCCTATTTGAATCATGTGTGCCATGAGATTTTAAATTTGTGTGTGGATTTTCACGAGATTTTGTCTCTCCGAACGCTTTGTATCTATCTCTATCCATATAAAGATAATGCGAGTTCTCGAGGATATCAAAGGATTTGATTTCTCGTTTCTTAAATAACTGTTATAAGTTTATTATCGTTGTTCATCCGTTTACTATCTTTTATCATATACAAGATATGTTTGTGAGTTCGGAGGGACTCTACATGTATCGGTACCTGTACATAGCTGACTGTGCTCGATTGTCATGCATGCTTAAATGCATATACCTGTAATTCAACTTGTAACCGCACTGTATACCGTAAATGACTTAAGGACCTTGAGCAAGAAAATTAGTTTTCTCGTAATACATGTATTCGTGTATACCAATGGTATATTGTGACCCTCTTGTAAGGGTGAGCTCTCAATCTTCGATACTATTTTTTTGCATGTATTCATGAATTTATGGATGGGTGAGGTTTTCTAAGTTTTTCTCAATTAACGTGCATCGAGTATAGCATTAGGGTACCTCATGGGATACCCACATGATTTTTGAATCAATTAATGACTTATGAAACTAATAAGTTGTCACATCCTAGTATCGAAATATAGAGAATGATGTGAGAGTATTACCTAGCACACTACACAATATGATCCCCAGTATCCCACAATACAGTAATGACTTTTGTCACGTCCCGGAACCAAAATACTAGAGAGCAAAAGTGATACTTGTAGTGCCACGCTCCCCTTTTTGGGGGCACTGTGTTGAAAATCATATCGGTGTCGATTGATTGAGACAAATTGAATTAAAACTCTTCCGCTTTTTGGATTGACTTCTTCGAAATCATGTTCTAAATGAAGGAAATCGTGTCTTAAGGAAGAACTCTATATAAGTGTTACTTCCTCAAATCTTTTTTCTATTCATTTTTGTTGTTGCTTTCACTGTTGGTTTTATGTATGAGTTTTTGTAGATGTTTATGATGTTTTTTATTGTTTGCCTTCATCGATTTACGCATTTATATCAAATTATAGAAGAAATAGAGAAGAAGAATATTGATCCTCTGCTACCACAAATGCGTGTGACCGTTGAGCTGAAGCTTGAGCGAAGTGTTGGAGATTCCTTTCTCTCGATAATTCTTCAACAGTGAGTAACTTCATCCTTATTTCCTTATCTTTACATTTAACAAATGACTCTCTTATTGTGTCCTTCGATCAACGACACATTAATAAAAAGAATCTATATAAAAGTGAGTAATTTTATTATTGTTTTCTCATCATATAAAAATATGGAATTGTAGTATGCTTGTCATATAAAAATGTGTGTTATAGTACTGTGCTAAATATAAATAGATTCACGGATGAACATTGCAACCTGTAGTACTAGTACTGAAAATTTTGAGCGATTGCTCGAAGAAGGTAGAATACACAATGAGAATATATTGCGTAGTTATATCAAGTTTCTGATGTCTTGGATGCTATGTTTATTTACTTAGTTTCTTAGGAATGTATGGTAATAGACAACTTGTGCACAAGGTTTGGTTTTTCGAACGGTTGATGTGGCACAGGGACCAGTTTGGCCTAAAGGGAACAAGGATAGCAGTACTAGCGTACTAACACAAGTATTTTGGGTCCTTCCGTAGGGCTAGCTACCAGCACACGAAAGGATAGTCATCTTACCATAGATAGTCCAAGATAGTATGTCACTAGTAACCATCATATAGACATATTGTATTGCTAATAATGTCTATTCACAATGAAGAACATGGTAAGTTCTGTTACAGGGAAGGAGAATAGGTCATGGGTAAGAATCACCATTGGGTGCATATTATGTTGTTATATTTCATGTCTTATGATGTGTAAAGTTGATTTTAAGAAAAAGATAGAAAGATCCTTAATAATATTGTATGCTTTCACATGATTACCGTATTAATTTTGGCGAGTTGGGTTAGTTTGTTACTCACCAGTACATGATAATGTACTAACCCACATCTCCACAAGTACTACAAAACAAGGAGGCGTACCAAGGAACTAAAGGCTTGCCTAGATGTGAAGAAGCTTTGGTCACATTTTAAAGCTTTTCAAGTTGTATTTTGAAGACTCCCTCTGAAGGTGTTTATATTTCTAATTCTAGTAAAGGAATATGATGTATGAAACGATGTATCTTATTTTGTTATTCAAGTTGTAAGAAAGTACGACACCCTTTATGCTTTCACATGATTACCGTATTAATTTTGGAGAGTTGGGTTAGTTTGTTACTCACCAGTACATGATAATGTACTAACCCACATCTCCACAAGTACTACAAAACAAGGAGGCGTACCAAGGAACTAAAGGCTTGCCTAGATGTGAAGAAGCTTTGGTCACATTTTAAAGCTTTTCAAGTTGTATTTTGAAGACTCCCTCTGAAGGTGTTTATATTTCTAATTCTAGTAAAGGGATATGATGTATGAAACGATGTATCTTATTTTGTTATTCAAGTTGTAAGAAAGTACGACACCCTTTACTCATATGTTTTGAGAAGCTTTGTATCAAATGTTGTAACTACTACATTTCTAGAATATGGATATTTTTGAAATTTTGTATTATTGTAAATATTGTGTTTATATTTTGTTTAATATATATAATGTGTATGATATGTATATTGTAAATAATATTATTATTGGTTAGTTGATTAGACTATTCTAATTAGGCATGACATTAGTGGATCTAACTAGACTTGACTTGACCCATAAATACAATTAATTAGTTAGTCATTACTAGATTAAGTCTATTAAACCTATTTAGACTCAAGAATAGAATATTCATTCGAAAGGATTAGTTGATCATATTCATGAGAGAATGAGAAGGGCCTTTGGATAAATTCAAATATTCCTCAACCTACCCTAACCCTAATAGGAGGCTATATAAGCCTCTTCATTCGTGAATAACCTCCATTTCACTTATAATTAGTTTATCCCCAAAATTAGAGGGAAACCCTAATCCCTTCCCTACCAAATCCACCCATACACAAATCTCATCCCTCTCATTTTTATTCCAAGGAGGCTAAGGAGCTTGGCATTGCTAGAGTAGCACTTGAGGAAGAAAATATTGGCTTGAGGATTGTGTCCAACCTTTATTTATGTCCATTTGGTGGAATACATTGGGAATCCATCTCCCAATAAGTAAAACTCTTGTCCTTCTTGTTATTTTATTTTAAAATGATGAAATAAACCCCTAAAGACCTTCCCAAGGCTAAGGAATATTCATTGGAAGATGAACTAGGTTCATAGGAGGCATATGGAGAAAGTTATATTGACTTTTGTGTCAATTTAGGAAAACTCCGAATTTGAACACCAAGTGTTTGAGGGAATGTCAATTGTGCTATTTATGCTTTATTGACCATATTTTATAGGTTCATATGATTTATCTAGAGTTTGATGGAGTTTGGGAGAGTATCATAGAGTGATACTTGAGTATCCTAGTGGATGCACACCAAGTGTTTGGTTTTTGGCTTGAGGTGTGTACACATAGTATATTATATACCTATGTATATAGATATTGGTATATATATAATTAGATGTATATACATTGGTTTATATATATATATATATATATATATATATATATATATATATATATATATATATATATAATCTTGTGTGTGAGATAGAGTTGTAACTATTAGAAGGGGGTGCTCAGGTTAGTCCAGCAGAAGTATGTTGATGTTGTTGTTATAGTAGTTGTTGTTGTGGGTGGTGGAGGTGTTGTAGGTGTAATGTGGAGCAGGGGTATGCATCTGTGTGAATGAATTAAATGAGAAAGAAATTGTGGTTGTGCAGTCACTTGATTGCTGCAGACCTGGGCATTTGAGTATTGAGAGAGAGAGAGAGAGAGAGAGAGAGTGTGTGTGTGTGTAGGGGGGTGTTATGTGCTTGGTGTTGCTTTGGAGCAGTTAGTGTCGAGTTTGCTTGGGCTTAATGCACAGTCGGGTGTAAGGGGAGAATGTCTGTATTGTTTTGGTGCAGGCTGTGTTCGGGTTGTGTTGTGATCAGTGGGTATCTGCAGGCAGTGTGAAGGGGTTGGAGCTCGAATTATTGCAGTGTATATATATATGTGCAGGCCTTGTACAACATTGATTTTTGGTTGTAGTAGTACCAGCATATAGGAGGTACATGAGGGTGTAGAAGCCTATAGAGAATTGGGAATCAATATGCAGAAATTGTGTGTGAGCTCAAGTGTAAATCTGGGTAAAGTGAGTTGAGGTATTCCCTGAGAGTAGGTGTACACTGAGTTGAGAAGTGCGGTATGGGAGAGGTTGATAACCTGGGGGTATTGAGTTGCAACTAGGAAGCAATAGGATATGTTGCTTCTACCTTATGTTTTCAGTTGGCACTTACCTGCTATTGGCAATGTATCAAATGCCAGGGGTGGGTTTCACAGTATCACTAATTTAACTGCAATATATCAAGGAAAGTATATCATTCATTGAGTTGGGGTTAACCAGTTTTGCACTGCTAATTCTAGCAGTTAAGGAAATTAAATGCCATAATTTGGGCTTCCTGATAAAGATTAGGATGTGAGCTTCCTGGATAAAACTAATGGCAGATGAGTATGTAGCAGAGATGAATTTGTGGAAGTTCTTTGACGACAACAATATACAAGGGGACAACCACCTAAGCAGTCCTACATGGGAAGTGTCTAGGAGTGTTAGATATAGTATAATTAGGTGTGGTGTACCCAATGTGTATCAGTATAAGGGTTAAGTGCTAATCTTTAGTGTCAAGTATTTAGATAAGGGTATTCTATAGATGCTATACTAGGGTGATACGAGGATATTGGGTTGGGTGCCTGTGTGTATCAGTAGAGCATCTGTGAGAGTTTTAGTGTGAAGAGATGTCACCAAGTGATGTGCCTATTTGAGAGTGTATCAGTTGGTATTAAAGTTTAGATGGGTTTTGTGCTACCGTGGTACCATGACAAGGTATTGGAGTATAGGGTTAAGGTTACAGGTAATGTTGAGTTGTTAGTGGGTGTGGTGATATGAGCTACAGTTTAGCCTAGCATGTGTGGTATAGGTTTGAGCAATAGAAAAGTGTGCACTGCTCAAAGCAGTGCACTGGTGGAGTTTCAGTTGCCAGGTTATGTATTGGAGTTGAGCACCAAGGCATGATACCAAGATACCAGTGATGAGGTACCCGTGAGTTAGTATGTACTAGATGCTAAGGTAAATAAGGTATTAGTAGTGGTTGGGAATTAGTTAAGTTATAGGTGTTGGTGTTATGATACACCAAGATAATACTATAGTAGGAAGCTAATAGATAAATAGTTAAGGTATCAACTAGAACACTAGGGTATGCCAGAATATTGGAGTATCTTGGAGTAGTGCCAGTGAAGGCATATGAGTGGTTGGTGAGAGTGTTCTATGATACAGGTTGAGTGAATTCTTGAGGTAGGTAATAGCAAAGTTATGAGCTCATAGTAAGGTATTGAGTAGGTAATGGGTATTGGGCTAGGAAATGGAGTTAAAGGTAAGGTATTTATCTATAGGCCCAGGGTATTAATAGGTGTTGTAGGTAATAGTGTATTATGACCTAGAATACCTAGAGATAACTTAGTATAGACTCAATATCGCTAGTATGACCTTATCAACCAACTTACAGGTATTTTAGAAACCTAGCCAAGATATGGACCTCGTTTGACTTAGTTTGACTATTATGACCTAGAAATGGCCTAAAAAATATATTTGAACTCATTTTAGCTTGTTATCACTCCTATACACCAAATGATATTTCATATATAGGTCTGTGTGATATCAGTTCGGACACTGATTTGCATCATTTGCTCAGGACCACATGCGAGTACATTCTCTGATAATTTTTATTATATGACATTTACTATGATTCATGTACTTAGTGATGTTCTACTTAATTTCTGACACGATGGTACACGGATGGGTATAGTATGGATCCTCGTCATGAGATATTGCCTTTACTGCTTACTGTGCAAGTTATTACTGTAATGCCCCAGTCCTAAAACACATAGGACTAGGAATACATAACATGTTAGCTACGCATTCGACCAGACTCTGGTCCGACTCGAATACATATAAGCTGTATAATAAGGGTAATTATCTAAGAATACTGAAAATATCTATGTCTCAATCCACATAAAGAACAAAATATCAAGAATGAACTACATGCGCTAAAGTCGGCCGCCAATAACACATAAGCTCGAATAGACCCAAGAAAAGAATATGAGTCTATAAAACTAGGCTACATCAGCAGATGTATAAATAATATAAATAATAACCATAGCTCCGGAAGAACTGATATAAGTACCTGGCACCCATGCCTGCAATATAAAGAAACACACATCAGCAACTTCAGGCAGGCTCCACAACTGTCTATGATGCAAAACTGGAAAGAGACCAGGTCCTCAGAGGGACGTAACAAGGTACAAGAAATAGCATGCCAAAGTAAAACAGTATAATACTATATACTCAAGGGTAAACTACTGTAACCATCTAAGTGATATGCACGTCAGGACATCACTCGTACTCAGGCTGAAACTACTACAGGCTCTGTGTCGGGGAGCCCATAGCAGCAAGTAATATCTCGAAGGGCCACCAGTAAATGTGCCAAAGATCTAAAACAGAGTCTAAGGCACATCTAGTAATGTAGTTATATATATATATATATATATATATATATATATATATATATATATATATATATATATAAACATAATCAGCCTATAGTATAGTGTCTCTCTCCCCACCCAATATAACCTCACGTCTCTTTTTCCGACGTCTTATGTCCATAACACGCAAGATCATGACCTCTAGCTAGTACAACGAGTCATAATGATATATCTATATATGCAAGTCTCATATCACGAATCCTATAAGCCTATACAGAATCACCATGAATAACTCAAGAAAGATTCTGTCACATGAATTAGTGTCAAGTGTACTACGGTATGACGTACTTGGTAAAACAAGCACGTAAAAAAAATAGGATCGTGGTATCAACCCTCTAAGTGACGTTACACGACTCCGCGTACGGCGTCGACACCCGAATCATGTTCGAACGCTAAGCAACATCTCACGGTCCTAGGTTAAACATGCACATCATAAGAATATATAAAAAGAAATACCAGTCGATAATATAACAAGTTTTACTGTAAGTTGACAAGGTACACTTGCATGGGTTCTGAATTCCGTCAACTGCTCCTGTAAAAGTGGAATCTCCAAATACGCCTCTGGATACTGAAACAAACATCAACATTACTCGCAGAATACTTGAAATAGTTAGGATTGACTACCCATAAGTCTAATTTGGACACAGAGTCAGAATTGACAGTTTCTGGTCAAAACGGGGTCCACATGTGGCCTACTTCGCACAAAAAAATGTGCCAGAGATAAAGTTTTCAAAATTTGTCAAACTTAGTGTCTACGAGTCCAAAATGATGATACAAATCTAGCGAAATATCCAAAACTAGATTCTGATGAGCCGGTCACGAAATCACCCGTCAAGTGAAACCGTGGGACCCGCAAAATGGTATTTCGTCAACGTTCTCAGAATAGACCCAAACTTGGGTCACAGGACCAGCGTAACGCTACGAATTCGATGGCGTAAGTTTCATAGCAAAACGATAAGCACATACAAAATTATGACGAATGTTAGAATAGGCCGATACAATATTTTTCGACGGATACATATTGATTCTAGTGTACACGCACATCCAAATCAAGTTTGCAAAATTCCACATGTCCGTGTTGACGATACGCACCTTTTGGTGTAATTCACATATGGCGAAGTTGCCTCGTTTGGCGAGACGCACCTCGTATCAAAAAAAATTTGGTTTACGAAACCAAGTTTTTGACTGATTTCAACTATAAATAAATCACAGATAATCAACAATAAAATAAACTAATGGAATTAAAACTTGGTTATGTTTTCTTTAATTAGGAAAAAGAAATTCGGATTTTGGTTCATTGGTTTGAAAGAAAACAGCTCTGAAAAACGGGGTGTTGGGACAGTTTCTAATGATCCCGAAATCAAGTTTTTCTTGATTTTGGATCGCGATTTGCGATCAACACAGAACAATTTTAAATAAACTATTTGAAAGGAGTCGAGGGCGTATAGGTTGTGAGTTTACCAGTAAAATTGGTTTGGAAAACCATGGAGCGAGGGAGGAGAGAGCTAGTTGCGAAGTGGGGGTTTGGGCCACGTTGCTGCTGCTGCTGTTCCCGTGCCATTCATGCGCTCGCGGCCGGTGGTTGACGGCGATGGTGGTGGTCGATGGTGGTCGTAGGGGAGATGCTGGTGGTGGTGGTTTGTATATATAGGGTGTAGGAGGGGAAGTTTCGGAATAGGAAACGAGGGGTTCGACAGTTTCAGGGATTCGAATGGAGGGGTTTTGGCAGTTTCGAACTGTTGGTTACTGTAGCGCGGGTTACAGGTTCGGGTGTAAGTGGGTCGACTTGTGGGTTAACGGGTTCGGGTTTAGGTTTAAGTATGGGTTGGTTTGGTTTGGTTTGGGTTGGTTTGGTTAATAAATAACCATATATATGTATATGCATATATAACCATCTAAAAATAGTTTTTGACCTCAATAAAATCCAAATTTTTTTTACAATACTCTAATATTAGTTGTACACCCAAAAATATATTTTCTGTAAAATAATAGTAATTAATTAAATACACATAAATATAAATCCATAAATATAATATATTATAATTAGCTAAAAAAATTCTCCATTAATCACAAGAATTACAGAATACCAATATTAAATAAATTTAAAATTAAATTCTAAAAATTAGGGTGTTTACAATTATTGTGCAAGTTATTCTTTTGGAATGTGTCATGGTATGGATCACTGTATTAGTCGGGGGTGGAGAATTGCTAGCTAGATATATGATCATACCCTTACTGTGCAAGAGAAAGTACTGTGAGTGTTAATTATACACCTCACGTATGATTATCCAAGCCCTATCGTATTGTGCAAGCTCCCAATCCGATCACATGACAACACTAATACTTCAAAACACATAGATAGTGTAGTTCTTTCCTGTCTATTTCATATTCATCGAGATACTCTCTATTGTTCTTTCTATACTGTATTGAATATTGTATATCTATTGCTCCCACTATTTATTCTCTATCGCGTAGTTGTGTTTATTCATTTCCCATATTGATATTGTCTGTTATTTATTCCCATCTTGTATTGTACTCTCTATTACTGTTTTATAGTCTTCGTCATTTAATTGAAACTGTTATTGGGTTATACTCGTTCCATCCTGACTGGATATAATTTTCCAGATAACTATTTAGAGGATTATTGTCCGACTTTCTACGGACCGCATGAGGGAGTAGCAGATATGGACCTTGTAGCTCAGGAATGATTACCGGAAGATCTACCCGGAATCACCAGTTATTTTAGTTAGTTTTTTTTAGCACTTTGGTACCGAATTTTTTTCCAGCATATTTTTGAGAATTGGATGTTATTGTTTGAAGTTTAGATATTATATTGTCGTTTAGACTTTATGGTTATGATTTTAAATTCTTCTTTTGATATCTTATCGTACTTTAGTTTTGTGATTGAGTATTCCCTATTATATCGTTATATCTGTGTCTCCTTATGGAGTTGAATATTTGTATTAGATTGATTATATAGTATTATGTGTAAACCCCCAAATTTTTCAGGAATTTAAAAATAAATTTTCAGAATTTTTCTGGAATTTTCTGTGATTTTTCAGGAATTAAAATAAATGTTCTTCTGAATCAAATATTTTATAAGTATTAAAATAAGTATTTAAATATTATGAAAATAAATTTTTGGGTATAAAATAAAATATTAGACATAGGATAATTTTTCTGGAATTTATTGGACCCTAGAACTATTTTTAAAGACCTAAAAAAACTAAACTTATTTTTAAATCCAAAATAAACCAACCGGTTTATTGAACCAACCCAGACCGAACCCAATCCTTAGCGGGTCGGGTCGGACCCATACCCGAACCTGACCCGAAACCCGAACCCACCCCTAGCGGATCGGGTCGGATTCGGATTGAACCCGATCCAGCAACCCAAGATCCGACCCGTTTTTGCACAATTACTGCTACAGTAACTGAACGAACGCCCCCCCCCCCCCCCGACTCCGCCGTTTCCCCTCTCCGCCGGCCGTCGCTTCACCTTCCCCCATGGCGGTTTCACCTCCCCCGCTCCCGGCGCCTCTTCCCCTCCCGACCGTCCACCTCCCCTACCCTGGCCCTTCTCCTCCCTCTTCTCCTATAAATACCCCGACCGCCCCCCCTTCACCTCACCACCACTCCATAGCCACCGCTAACTCCGACGAACTCCGACGACCTCCGTGCCAACTCCGACGAAATCTGACAACGTCTCCCCTCCGACCCAGCAGCCCCACAGCGCTGCCAGCACCAAGCACAGCAACCGCTGGTCGAGCCCCGCCGCACCGCGCAGCGTATACACGACATATAGTCGATTGCTGCATCCTGTTCCCGTAAGCATTTCTCTCTCCTCGTCACCTTATTTTTCATTCTGTCTATTGCTATGCGAACCCTGCGTAACCCTCTCGAACCCAGTACAACTCGTTCGGGGTATCGCATCCTGTGTCGGTTAACTTCCCAATTTCTGAAAATTCAGAATTCGTCCTAAACTCCCCAGTTCGCGACCGTTTTGAGACCAACCTGTGAAATATTTTCAAAATTGGATTAAACAATTATTAGGACCATATGACCAAGTTTTAAACCCTATTTTTAGTGTAATTTATCGTGCTGTAGTTTGTAATATTTTCGAGGGTGAAAATGACCAAAAACTTGGTTATTTAAATACCCTAATTTTTCTGGAACTGGGTGCGCCCCGCTAAACAGGACGACTTGGTCGTGTGCAAGCTTAATCGAAAGGTGCGCACCGTTAATACGGACGTGTGGGATTTCGCGAAAGTTGATTTGGATGTGCGTGCACACCGAAATCAACGCGTATCCGTCGACAACACCCCGTATCGACCATATTTTGAAACTCGTTGTAACTTCGTGTACGCTCGTCGTATCAAAACAAAACTTGCGCCATCGGACTCGTAGCAATACGCTGGTCCTATGACCCAAGTTTGGTTCAATTCTGAGAACGTTGACAAAATCTCGTATCGTGGGCTCTACGGCTCTACTTAACGGACGATTTTGTGATCGGCTCATCGGAATCCAGTTCTGGACATTCCGTTGGGTTTGTATCATTGTTCTGGACTTGTAGACACTAAGTTTGAAGAATTTGGAGAATATTGTCTCTGGCACGTTTTTCAGTGCGAAGTGGGCCACATGTGGACCCCGCTTTGACCAAAAATTGTCCCTTTTGCCCCTGTTGTCAAATTGGACTTATGGACAGACAATTCTAGCTATTTGATATCTTCTGAACCTGATGGTAATATTTATTACAGCATTCGGAGGAGTACCTGCAAATTTTGCTGATACCAGAGCAGCAGTTGGAGTCAGAATTCCAGGCAAGTGTACCTTGTCATACTTTCAGTAAATTGATTCATATTATTCTTTTGTTCTATTTCTGTGATATATATGTTCAACCTAGGACCGTGTGACATTACTTAACGTCCGAATAATATTCGGGTGTCAACACCGTACGCGGAGTTGTGTAACGTCACCTAGAGATGGTTATCGAAACCCTATACATTCTCGTGCTTGCCTTATCAAGTACGTCATACCTCAGGACACCTGACACTATTCATGAGATATAATCTTCCTGAGATATTCATGGTAATTCTGTATAGGCTACAGAATTTGTGACATAGACATTATATTCATAGCTATCATATGACTTGCTGCATTAGTTATGATCTTGCGTGACATGGACACGAGACATTGTTGACATGAGACATGTGATTACATTGGGTGGGGAGATACACACAGGCTAGAGGCTGATTTTATATATGTATTTATTATTGTGAGGTCGTAGACTCTACATCAGAGCTAGGCACATTACGTGATATTACTGCTACCGGCTCCCCGACACAGAGCTTGTAGTAGTCTCAGCCTAAGTCTAGTGATGCTCTCACTTGCATTTCACTTAGCTAGTTATATAGTTTACCCTATTGATTCATTTATTATTGTACTGCATTTATTATGGCTTGAGTTATTCTTGTACCTTGCTATGTCCCCTGAGGACCTGGATCCGAATTATGTCCCCAGGAATAGCAGAGGAGATCTATCCCGAGGTATACAGGACAAGAGCATTAGCAGGAGCAAAAGCAAGAACAAGAGCATACATCGGAGCAGTACCAGAAACTGAGGACGAGGTGATTGCCGATGATTTCTTCTGAGTATATGCTTTATCCATACTCAGTATTTGTTGTTGTTATACTATTTATTTCTTGTCTATGGACTATTGTATCAGACTTATTATCGGATTGTTCCCTGATATATATTTTATTGAGACATTGATGTTAATTTATATTTCATATTGATGTATTCATTTCTGTGGATGAGATTAGTATATTAGACCCTTATTATTGTTTTACATCTTAAGTACACCATGATGGGTCCATTAAATTGGGTTTGCCCATTGGTGTGTGCTGCTGGCCATTGCCACATGTCTAGTCTCTCGATATTTTGGGACTGGGGCGTGACAAGATTTTTGTGGTGGCCCATGCAGGTCTACGACTAAATTGCTTCGGTTTTAACTTAGGAATCGAGCAAGCCTGCAATAAAGACAGGATAAGTTATAGGATCTCATCCACTTGATTGAATCATTATTTATCTCTATCGAATTCGAATTTCTTGACTTGCATCCTACCTTGACTCCCTGTGCGCCTCTTATAGTTTATTTTGGATGCAGAGTAATGGATCAACGAGCAAACGATGAGACTCCTGCAGGATCACTACGGGGTGCTGTGGTAACCAACGAAGATGAAGTAACACTAGTGGATGGAGGTCAATCAGCACACCGAAGCAGTCAAGCAAATCAGCATGCCTCGAGAATCTAGCAAGATGATATTCCGCCATAGTTTACTCCACCAATGCCCGTATTCCCACAAGGGCAGGCTATGGACGGACAACAAATATTTTAAATGATCTACGCAATGATGCAAGCTCAACAGCAAATTCAACAAGAGGCTCTGCAAAATAGCCTAGTCATTGCACTGGAGTAGGCGAATCTACCAGCACGACGACCATCGACGTGCTCTATCACCGATTTTTGCCAGTTGAGCCCCGTACCTTTTCAGGCAAGGAGAAGCCCACTGAAGTTCATGAGTAGCTCACAAACACTCAACATCAGTTAGAAGCAGCTGAGCTTCCAAGGGAACGTTGGATGACTGCCGTCCGATGCAATTGACGGATAATGTACATCACTGGTGGTTATCTGAGGAGACACGGCTCGAACCAGACCGAGTCACTTGGGAAGAGTTCTCTAGACTCTTTCAGGAGATGTACATTCCAGCTATTGCTCGATCAGAACTTCGAGACAAGTTCAATCGCCTTACTCAAGACAGTATGACAGTGGAAGAATACAATGCGGAGTTTATTCGTCTGAGCTGCTTCGCCCCTACCTTGATCCCGACAGAAGAGAAGGTTGAGAAGTTCTTCGACGGACTAAACTTTGAGCTACAGAGACAGATTGACTCTGTGACACCTACTTCTTACTCGGACGTCCTTGCTGCAGCACGACGCATGGAGCGCATCACCAGGAGAGAGTCCAGCCTAAAGCGGCATTTCACATCAGCACTAGCCAGAACACCACAGGAAGAAGCTGCAAAGAGATCTCACATACACCAGCCACCCAGAGCATCTCCGCGGATACTACCTATATGTCAATATTGTGGCAAGGTAGGCCATATTGAGAGGGAATGCAGACGCAAGTTGGGATTATGCTTGATTTGCGGATCTAACCAACACTTAGCCAAGGATTGTCCTGAGCATCGAGAGGGAGCACTAATGTTAAACAGACAAGCTTTACCAGCACCAAGGCCTGTTTATCCAGCATTGGGAGTACCACAGATAGGAGTTGGAGGAGTCAGACCACCAGCTCCAGGAGGGTATCAGCCGAGGCCACCCTTGGCACCACAAGCAACACTCTTCCAGCAAGCCCAGCAGCAGCAGAGGAATCCACCACAAGGATGCGGACAGGCTTTTGCGATGACCTTGGAGGATGCGCAGACTCATGGAGTAGCGAATGCACGTAAGTTATTCATAGCTATCTATTCCTAGCATTGCTTTAGCATATGCCTGTTAGTTCATGACCTTATCCCTAAAACTAGTATTTGAACTTATTAATAATTGATAAACCTAGTTTTTCTAAGACTGTAGTTTTCTTTGCTCTAACCACATTTCCTTCACTCTTGAATTACCTAATTTTCATTGTTTAGGAAAATATTTTATTCATTCAATATGTGTTTTGTTTAACTCTCATCCTTCGATTTATTTTTAATTATGATTCTTTGATTGTGTCATGCTTCGAAAAATGCTTGCAACCGTGTCATCTCTTCTGACCGATTATTTCTTTGATTGTGAGAACGCAATCCTCTTAAGGGGGTAGATTGTAAACCCCCAGATTTTTCAGGAATTTAAATATAAATTTTCGGAATTTTTCTAGAATTTTCTGTGATTTTTTAGGAATTAAAATAAATGTTCTTCTGAATCAAATATTTTATAAGTATTAAAATAAGTATTAAAATATTATGAAAATAATATTTTTGGGTGTAAAATAAAATATTAGACATAAGGTAATTTTTCTGGAATTTATTGGATCCTAGAACTATTTTTAAAGACCTAAAAAACTAAACTTATTTTTAAACCCAAAATAAACCAACCGGTTTATTGAACCAACCCAGACCGAACCTAATCCTTAGCGGGTCGGGTCGGACCCATACCCGAACCCGACCCGAAACACGAACCCACCCTCTAGCGGATCGGGTCGGATTCGGATTGAACCCGACCCAGCAACCCAAGACTCGACCCATTTTTGCACAGTTACTGCTACAGTAACTGAACGAACCCCCCCCCCGACTCCGCCGTTTCCCCTCTCCGCCGGCCGCCGCTTCACCTTCCCCCGCGGCGGTTTCACCTCCCCCGCTCCCGGCGCCTCTTCCCCTCCCGACCGTCCACCTCCCCTACCCCGGCCCTTCTCCTCCCTCTCCTCCTATAAATACCCCGACCGGCCCCCCCCCTTCACCTCACCACCACTCCACAGCCACCGCCAACTCCGACGAACTCCGGCGACCTCCCCGCCAACTCCGACGAACTCCGGCGACGTCTTCCCTCCGACCCAGCAGCCCCACAGCGCCGCCAACACCAAGCACAGCAACCACCGGTCGAGCCCCTCCGCGCCGCACGGCGTGTACACGACATATAGTCGATTCCTGCGTCCTGTTCCCGTAAGCATTTCTCTATCCTCGCCACCTCATTTTTCGTTCTTTCTGTTGCTACACGAACCCTGCATAATCCTCTCGAACCCCGTACAACTCGTTCGGGGTATTGCATCCTGTGTCGATCGCAAATCGCGACGCAAAATCAAGAAAAAACTTCCCAATTTCTGAAAATTTAGAATTCGTTCCGAACTCCCTAGTTCACGACCGTTTTGCGACCAACCTGTGAAATGTTTTCAAAATTGGCTTAAAATATTATTAGGACCATATGACCAATTTTTCAACCCTATTTTTAGTGTAATTTATCGTGCTGTAGTTTATAATATTTTCGAGGGTGAAAATGACCAAAAACTTGGTTATTTAAATACCCTGATTTTTCCGGAACTGGGTGCGCCCCGCTAAACGGGACGACTTGGTCGTGTGCGAGTTTCACCTAAAGGTGCGTGCCGTTAATACGGACGTGTGGAATTTCGCAGAAGTTGATTTGGATGTGCGTGCACACCGGAATCAACGCGTATCCGTCGACAACACCCCGTATCGGCAATATTCTGAAACTCGTTGTAACTTCGTGTACGCTCGTCGTATCGAAATAAAACTTGCGCCATCAGACTCGTAGCAATACGCTGGTCCTGTGACCCAAGTTTGGTCCGATTCTGAGAACGTTGACAAAATCCCGTATCGTGGGCCCTACGGCTCCACTTAACGGGCGATTTTGTGATCGGCTCATCGGAATCCAGTTCTGGACATTCTGTTGGATTCGTATCATCGTTATAGACTGGTAGACACTAAGTTTGACAAATTTGGAGAATATTATCTCTGGCACATTTTTCGGTGCGAAGTGGGCCACATGTGGACCCCGCTTTGATCAGAAACTGTTATTTTTGCCCCTGTGTCCAAATTGGACTTATGAACAGGCAATTCTAGCTATTTGATATCTTCTGAACTTGATGGTAATATTTATTACAGCATTCGGAGGAGTACCTGCAAATTCTGCTGATACCAGAGCAGTTGTTGGAGTCAGAATTCCAGGCAAGTGTACCTTGCCATACTTGCAGTAAATTGATTCATATTATTCTCTTGTTCTATTTCTGTGATATATATGTTCAAACTAGGACCGTGTGACATTACTTAATGTCTGATTAATATTCGGGTGTCAACACCGTACGCGGAGTTGTGTAACGTCACCTAGAGATGGTTATCGAAACCCTATACATTCTCGTGCTTACCTTATCAAGTACGTCATACCTCAGGACACCTGACACTATTTATGAGACAGAATCTTCCTGAGATATTCATGGTGATTCTGTATAGGCTACAGGATTTGTGACATAGATATTATATTCATAGCTATCATATGACTTGCTGCATTAGTTATGATCTTGCGTGACATGGACATGAGACATTGTGGACATGAGATGCGTGATTATATTGGGTGGGGAGAGACACACAGGCTACATGATAATTTTATATATGTATTTATTATTGTGAGGTCGTAGACTCTACATCAGAGCTAGACACATTACGTGATATTACTGCTACCGGCTCCCCGACACAGAGCTTGTAGTAGTCTAAACCTAAGTCTAGTGATGCTCTCACTTGCATTTCACTTAGCTGGTTATATAGTTTACCCTATTGATTTATTTATTATTGTACTGCATTTATTATGGCTTGAGTTATTCTTGTACCTTGCTATGTCCCCTGAGGACCTGGATCCGGATTATGTCCCCAGAAATAGCAGAGGAGATCTATCCTGAGGTATACGGGACAGGAGCATTAGCAGGAGCAGAAGCAGGAACAGGAGCATACATTGGATCAGTACCAGAAACCGAGGACGAGGTGATTGCCGAGGATTTCTCCTGAGTATATGCTTTATCCATACTCAGTATTTGCTGTTGTTATACTCTTTATTTCTTGTCTATGGACTATTGTATCAGACTTATTATTGGGTTGTTCCCCGATATATATTTTATTGAGACATTGATGTTGATTTATATTTCATATTGATGTATTAATTTTTGTGGATAAGATTAGTATATTAGACCCTTACTATTATTTTACAGCTTAAGTACACCCTGATGGGTCCATTAAATTAGGTTTGCCCATTGGTGTGTACTGCTGGACATTGCCACGTGTCTAGTCCCTCGATATTTTGGGACGGGCGTGGCATTATGACATAGACAGCGTTCTATCGCCTATACTATGGCGTAGGCTGGACGTACCCGCGTACTCGTGCCCTTATATCAGGTGCGGGTCATGACATATTTTAGTGGTGGCCTATGCAGGTTGATCTTCGCAATTAGAGCAATGTCATGGTAGTGCAACGACTTAGTTGTACTATTACGAGCTTGCGATAGGATCTAGGATATAATATACTAGGATGAGAGCGAATACTCATTCACAACTAGAAATATTTCCAATCTATTGACTTTGTTATCCTCATTTGTTCTGAATATTATTTTCTTTAAATATTACTGTCCTTCCTTGATGATATCATATCTTACGCCTTATTGACTTTTTCTTGTTTTGATATGTCTTCAGGATGCCGCCGAAGACCATATCACAGCGATCGGGAACAGCTGCCGTGTCGGAGAGGTCAACGGCTTCTCGACCTCCTACACAGGGAGTGGCAGGGACTGTTCCTTTACCTTCTGTCCGCATAGGAGTTTCAGCAGCTTTCAGGGGTCATCCTCCCCCACATTTCTAGAGGGCTTCAACAGTTGTTTCGGAGGACCTTCCTCCCCCGTCTTAGATTCCTTTCCCTGGAGGTGTGCCTGCTGATGGGGCACAGGTTTTTACTTTAATCCAGAGCATGGTAGATGCCTAGAAGGTGACGGCGGAGGCCCAGCGTGTTCAGGATGAGACTCAAAGGGTGCAGGCAGAGGCACACCAAGCGCAATCTGAGCTGATGAGAGAGAGCATGAAGAATGCTCACCAGGTGGCCCTACAGGCAGTTGAGAGAGTTGGCCAGCAGCATCCTGGCCAGCAGCAGCAGAGGCCAGACACTATAATGGACTTCAAGAGGATGATTCCTCGGAAGTTCAAGGGTATCGAGGGAATACTCTACGCTGATGACTGGTTAGAGAATATGGAGAGGAACATGCGATTGACCCAGATTCTAGAGAGCTTGCAGATCGCGGCGACTGGCAGTCAGATGTTTGATATCGTACTCATGTGGTATCGCACGGAGCCGAGACTTACTGCTCAAGGACTTACTTGAGAGGCTTTCAAGGAGCTTTTCTAGGAGAAGTTCTTTCCCGATGTGGCCCTGGGAGCTTTGGAGAGTCAGTTTCATGACTTAGTCCAAGAGAACATGTCGGTCGACGAGTACACCGCAGAGTTTTGTCATTTGAGCAAATTTGCATCGTCTATGATTCAGGACCCAGGAGATCGAGCCCAAAAGTTTAGAAAGGGACTGATGAGAGAGATCAGGTTGCGCACTTCTGGTCATTGTACTGCTACCTTCGAGGGCATTCTGATGGATGCCTAGATTGATGAGGATGATCTGGATCTCAGGCCCAAAAGGGGTCACGATATTTCTGGAGATGCGAGTGGTAGCGCGGGACCGGCCATGCGTCTCTATATTCAGCAGCAGCTAAGGACGTTTTGGCATCATCAGCAGCAGCACCAGGCACAAGTTCTTGTTCAGCAGGATCAGCAGCAGCCTCCGAGGCAGACCCAGTAGGTTCCCACTTGTCCTTTCTCAAGAAGCCAGGTCACCTATGGGAGAGCTACCGGAAGAGGCTTGGACTTTGTTTGCACTGTGATACTAGCTAGATATGTGATCATACCCTTAATGTGTAAGAGAAAGTACTGTGAGTGTTAATCATACACCTCACGTATGATTAGTGTAAACCCCCTCACCCAAAAATAGGTATCTTGTGTGTATTTTATATTTCTTGTATTTGTTTTAGATTATTTTTCAAATCAATTAAAATCCAATGATTTTATTTGGATACTTCACCGTGGTTTGGACATTAATAATATAAGATAGCCCAAAAATCTGTATCACCCTTCATAAGAAGTAGCTACACATGAGACACTACTTGTAGGATCTTTTCGTGGCACAAAAATTTGATTCATTGGCATTAGTATGACATTAGTGTAACAACCATAGATTATTATATTAAATATTTAGATATTTTATATATATAATTTATTTGTGATTATTTTTCAATCCGAACTTTCTACAATTAGCATCCCATAATTCTCCATGCCAAATTAGGCAATTTCTCTTTTTGTAAGATTGCATATTATTTACTATTATCCTATTTTGTAGGATATTCATTTAGTTATTTGTTTAGTTAATTGGATAATACAGTTATTTGATTTATTATAACTAGATACATATCTAATTATTAATTATAAATATTTTATAAAATATTTTTGGTGTAGTATTTTATTAAAGATTTACAAAGTAAAATTTTCTAGAATTTATTTTGTATGCAAATATTTTTTTTGGATTTTTTTATAACCTCATCTATATACGTAAATATATATGTAAATAAATATATAGTTATTAATAAGAAAAGATAATAATAATAATAATAATAATAATAATAATAATAATGATGATGATGATGATGATGATAATAAAATAAAAATAAAAATAAAAATAAAAATAAAAACAAAAGAAAAGAAAAAGAAAAAGAAAAAGAAAAAGAAAGAAAAAAATAACAATAATATTAAAAAAAAACTAAACTAACTCCTAAATCTACCAACCCAGCTCCTAAAACTCGACCCGCAGATCTCTTTCCCCATCCCGATTTCTCTCTTTATATATATATATATATATATATATATATATATATATATATAAAGAAAGAAAAAAATAACAATAATATTAAAAAAAAACCTAAACTAACTCCTAAATCTACCAACCCAACTCCTAAAACTCGACCCGCAGACCTCTTTCCCCATCCCGATTTCTCTCTTTATATATATATATATATATATATATATATATATATATATATATATATACACCCACATATATTACAAAACCAACAAACCCTACCCCTACCCTCAGCGTCGTCGACCCCCCCCTCTGACGCCGGCGACCGTCGCGCACCGGCCGGCGACCCACTACGCAGCATCCGCCTGCGCGTGGACTGAGTGCACGCGTGTGCATAGCAGACCCGACATCTCCCTCTTCATGGTATTATATCTCTCTCATCTCGCATCATTTTCTCGAGCGGTTTATCCGTATACATTCACAACCTAACCCTCTAGGATTTCCTCCAAGCGGGACTAGTTTTCGTGCCCTGGATTGGTCGAAAAATTGACATGAAGTCGGCCAAAAAACTGACCAAGAATAGTCCAGAAATTCGACCAAAACCCCCATGTTCATGCCCAATTTGCCACCAATACGTTAAATATTTTTAAAATCTAATTAAAAGATTTTGTTCTCAATATAACCAAGAATTTTACTGTTCTTTTAGTTTTTAGTAGTTTGTTTTATTTGTTAAATTATTCGGCCTCTAAAATGACCAAAAACTTGGCATTTAAAACTAAAATTTTATGATAAGGAGTGCGACCCGCCAAACTGAAATGCCTCATCGCATACCAATTGCACCGAAAGACGCGTATGGTATATCCTAACGTGTGAGCTTTCACGAAAGTTGATTCGGACGTGTGTGCGCATAGGAATTAACCCGTATCCGCAAAAGTTCTCGTATTGTGACTTTTGCAAACAACCATCCCACTTTGTGTACGCTCGTCGGAATACGATAAAACTTACGCCATTGGATTCGTGGTATCACGCTGGTCTTGTGACCCAAGTTTTACGCGATTCTGAGACAGTTGACCGAGCTACTTATTCGCGGGCTCCACGGTTTGACTTGAAGGGCGAATTTGTGATCGGCTTACCGGAATTCAAAATTGGACATACAGTTGGGTTCGTATCATCGTTTAGAATTTGTTTGACTTATAATTTATCCCATTTAGAGACCTTTACCTCTGGCACGTATTTTAGTGCAAAGTGGCCTACATGTGGACCCCGTTTTGACCCAAAATTACCGCTTTGCCCCTGTGTCCAAATTGGACGAAAGGGTAGTATTTTCTAGCTATCTCGCTGATTCTGGGAACATTAGTGATATTTATTTCAGCATTCGGAGACGTTCATTCGGATGTCATAATTTATGATCCCTTGTGCTTGACGTCTGGACACTTACACTATGCAGCTTTCTTGCGAGGCAAGTATATATTGCCATTGTACTGTGATTTATATTCTATATGGTTCATGTATTTTATTTCTATTATTTAGTTTATATATTTTAACTGATATATAAACTGTGAATCCAAGAATAACTTGGGTGCAACGACGGTGGCGTCGTATTTTATCTTTATTATATATTATGCATGTTAACCTAGTTTTATGAGACGACCCCATTATTATGAGCCATTCTTATGTTTTATTTTGTTGTGACACATTTCTTACACGAGTTGTAAGTCTCATATAGATCACGGACTTACGTATTGACTGATCATCAGTATGTATGGGACGTGCGATAGGAAATAACTGCTAATAGAGATATGTTAAATGACTTGGCAGTTATTAGAGGTCTCACCGTGTCATGGATATGGCATGAATAGAGCATGGGGTGGAAAGAACAACAAGTAAGGCATTTGGGGTCCTCTACACTTTTCTTGTGTAACCCGTACGCTCTGCCGGAGATGAGTTGTCAGATGACCCCTATATTATTATCTACAGGCGGCCTCTGACCTTCAAAAGACGTCATGCTTTTTAGGCCCCTGATTCTCTGAGAGAATCATGCCAATCCTATTTGATCTAAATAGCCCACGTGTTGGAAAGTTGTTCTCAAAGTGCATTCACATAGGCGGTTAGACGGCTCTTTGGATGTTTATTTTTAGTATTTTATTGGCATCCTTCTATGTATCTTTTACGTCCCTCTGAGGACCTGGTCCCTTTCCAGGTGTAGACGACCATGATTATTCGCAGAAGCACGGATCAGAACTTGCTACTTCGTTCTCTTTCGTGGAGGTCTTCCCTTCGAGGCTCTCTGATCATTAGATGATATACTTATTATATTTACTTTTATATTCTAATTTGGTAGTGGATTTTTTTTCATCAAACCATTAGTTCTTCTCGACTAGTTCATATTTAGTTCATTGACATATTTGATCATTTATTTTTTTATGATTATTTTTGTGGATAAGATTTAATTATGCCCTGTGACTTGTGACAACTATATACCACTTGTGAATTATTGTTCCTAATACAGCGTATGTATGTGATATAGTTTTCATATATTGGAGTCTCCATATACATACGGCTGGCATACTTACGTATTCCTAGTCCTACGTATTTTGGGACTGGAGCGTGATATATTTTTGTGGTAGCCCATGCAGGTCGAGTTAGTCATTTTGGTTACGTAACTGTATCGAACGGGCCTGCACCTAGGATTAGAGTTTTAGGTCTCATCCATATTTGACTATGACTCACCTTCCTTCAAATTCGTTCTATTTAAATAATTGTATCATGCTTGATTCATGTACTTCCCTAATAGTTCCTTGAGTATAGCCTTCTGCTAGAATATAGGAATCCTTGTTGTTAGGATGATAATTAGGATAACATTTCTACTAAGAATACAACTAGAATATTGACACATCACTAAGTTTAGAATATCTAATAAACCCTAGCATCCAACACCTATAAATTAATTGACCATTATCCCTTAATATATTTATGAATGATTTGAGAGTAGTATAGACACTACTAAGGTTAGTTAGAAATTTGGCCATATTGTTTGACCCTAGTATTGAGGAACTAATAGAAATCCAAGATTGAATATTATGACTAAACCAAACTTTTATAGTAAGATAGTATTAGAGAACTATAAATTTAGATTCTTGTCTTGATATTAGCAGAACAGTACCTTAGAAAACCAAGAGGAATGAACCAATACCTTAGTAAGAGCAAGGGTACCCTACCTTCAGCTTAGTAGGTCCCCTAAAATCTATGATCATCGTTGAGTCATACTTGAGTCTCCATGAGCCACCGACCCTGCCATTTCATCCAACTATCTATATACTTTTCCATCTTAAGTTAATTCCTCCCTCCATTATAGATCAATTGTCATAGCTATTTACCCAATTAAAACCCATTGAATGAATATAACAGTTTTCTTGATCATATCTCGAACACAAAGATTAATATACCATATTTTCTTAGGAAACCATAATATTATCAAGAGTCTCTCTATTTAATATAATATCTTGTTTCTCCGAAACCTTAACGCTCGCTATTTGTGCGATGGCTAAATTTTTTTTCATCTTTTAATTCGTGCCACCTAACCCTTCTGATTGTAGGCCAAGTGATTCATTTTATGTTAGGATATATAGTTTGCTAGGATTATAGTTGTTAATCTTGAATTTTGAAGTTATGTGCTTAGTAGTTAGAACTTGATAGTTTGAGTTGTTTATTTAGATTATGATTTATTATTGTCCTTTAGTTTCAAATCACGTAATTTGTATCCATATCTCAATACAGGTTATATCCTCTTTCACTTGAGGGCCAGTAACTTCTCCATTCTTAATATTAACACTTTTTTTCTATAAACACTATGATTAAGACTTAAGATGACCATTACCTATGAAGTTTTATAATGCAATAGGATACCTTAATAAGTACCAAGATCTTTTTCTCGTATACCCCAATAAGAGTTTTTACTTTATCCCCACAAGGCAGTTACAGTTGATTCTTGTAAGTTGGGTAGTATGCCTTACAACCTAGTATCACATAGTCTTTTTGACCCATTAATGAAGTGTAATTGAATAACGCTAACTATATGCTAGCATAAGAAGATAGTGCTTATCCAGACTGTAGAACTTTAGAGGCCCATACGCCCATTTGGTCGACTAGAGACTTAGATAAGAAGTTAGTATGGCAACTGTAGAGGCACAACACCGGACGAGTCTCATCTTCTTGGTGGACTTGAATTACTTTGTACCTTTCACTCATCATAATCTCACATACTTATATGCTGGACTATCTTGACTCATGCTGCTATTACAGCCTAGTTTTATAAGCTTATTCTTTATCTAGCTTGTTCATGACATATGTATTATTGGGGGCCCACACTAATACATTGTCTAAATCAGTGTATTATGGTCTAGCTAACCTTAGTGCGCTTGGTTCGCTCCTTGCATGGCTATTTTATGTGGATTGAGATATAGTTGACTCAGCTTCTTAGACGAATATACTTGCCCTTTAGATAGGTCAGGGCATATCATATCAGGTACATAACTGTTCTGATATGAGCATACGAATAGGAATTTACCAAAAAAATAAGATTTTAATCCACAATTGCCTTGACAACTCCCTTTCGAATTCTTTAATAGTCTTGAACACCGTACTTGTATTCTATCACCTCCTCCTTGAATTATTTATTGTTGTTTTTTTCGTCTTCCCCTATTTCGAAAAGACGAACGCTTGTGCTTGATATAAGTTTGATACACGGAGAGTACTAGATATACCCCTATAGGCCAATCGCATTACTTGGTGACTATCCTTTGTAATTAAGGACAAAAAACATGTAAGATATTTTGTGTTTGAGGATTGAGTAACACGATTAAATAATTTGGAGAAGTTTTTCTTAAATATATAGCATTATGTGATAGATGGGTAAATTCTAAGTTGGGTAGAAGTTGCATTGTCAACTTGAGGTAAATTTTTTTTTTTTAGATTGTGATCAAGTAAGATTAGATTAAGAGATTTAAGTCATTTTAATTTTTTAGAAGAATGATTTAGATGATGAGAATTTAACTTTAAAGATAAGAATGTCTTATAGAAGAAATTTTAAAATCTTGATATTGCGGACCAAATATTTATAATTTGAGTACATGATTTAAATTTTGAATATTGGAGATTGAATTAACGAATTAAATTTTGAGGATAAAAAAATAGAACTCTAAACATGAACATTGATGCATTGAATTCAAAATTTTATAATTTGATGATTTGAATTAAAAGTTAAATTTTGATTGTTGGATCACCTATTTAAAATGTTGATGACAGAAATTGAATTTAAAATTTGAAAAGTACGAAATTCTTAAGTTACAAATAAGAATAAGATTTGATTAGAATTGTTTATTATTTAAAATCTAGAGGAGATTATGATAGTTAAAAATCGTGATATAAAATTTGATATGGGTTATTTAAATCTTGAAGATGTCATATAGATTTGAATTAAATTTGGATGTTGATTATTTAAAAATCGAGAAGAGATTATGATAGGTTGAATTTTGATTTAAACAGTGGTTATTTTAATTTTGAAGTGATTGCGATGGATTTGAATAAATTTCGTTATTTAAATTTTTTGAAGAGATTGCGATTGACTTGCCTTATATACGAATGTGAAAGATTAGCAAATTATGCCTTATTTTTAATTTCGAGAACAAAATTCTTGTAAGTTGGGTAGATTGTAAACCCCCTCACCCAAAAATAGGTATCTTGTGTGTATTTTGTATTTTTTGTATTTGTTTTAGATTATTTTTCAAATTAATTAAAATTCAATAATTTTATTAGGATACTTCACCGTGGTTTGTACATTAATGATATAGGATAGTCCAAAAATCTGTATCGCCCTTCATAGGAAGTATCCTACACAGGAGACACTACTTGTAGGATCTTTTCATGGCAAAAAAAATCGATTCCTTGGCATTAGTATGACATTAGTGTAACAACCAAAGATTCTTGTGTTAAATATTTAGATATTTTATATATATAATTTATTTGTGGTTATTTTTCAATCCCAACTTCCTACAATTAGCATCTCATAATTCTCCATATCAAATTAGGCAATTTTTCTTTTTGTAAGATTGCATATTATTTACTATTATCCTATTTTGTTGGATATTTATTTAGTTATTTGCTTAGTTAATTGAATAATATAGTTATTTAATTTATTATAACTAGATTTACAAATATTTTATAAAATATTTTGGGTGTAGTATTTTATTAAAGCTTTACAAAGTAAATTTTTCTAGAATTTATTTTGTGTGCAAATTTTCTTTTTGGATATTTTTATAACCTCATCTATATACGTAAATATATATGTAAATAAATATATAGTTATTAATAAGAAAAGATAATAATAATAATAATAATTATTATTATTATTATTATTATTATTATTATTATTATTATTATTATTATTATTATTATAATGATGATAATAATAATAATGATAATAAAATAAAAACAAAAACAAAAACAAAAACAAAAACGAAAACGAAAACGAAAACGAAAACGAAAACGAAAAAAAACATAAACTAACTCTTAAATCTAGCAACGCAACTCCTAAAACTCTACCCGCAGACCTCTTCCCCCATCCCGATTTCTCTCTCTCTCTCTCTCTCTCTCTATATATATATATATATATATATATATATATATATATATATATATTACAAAACCAACAAACCCTACTCCTACCCTCAGCTCCGTCGACCCCCCCTCCCCTTGACGCCGGCGACTGTAGCACACTGGCTGGCGACCGACGCCACAGCAGCCGCCCGCGCGCGGACTGAGCGCACACGTGTGCACAACAAACCCGACGTCCCCCTCTTCATGGTATTATATCTCTCTCATCTCTCATTCTTTTCTCGAGCGATTTGTCTGTATACGTTCACAACCTAACCCTCTAAGATTCCTTCCAAACAGGACGAGTTTTCGTGCCCTGGATTGGTCGAGAAATCGACCAGAAGTCGGCCAAAAAACTAAACAAGAACAGTCCAGAAATTCGACCCAAACCCCCATGTTCATGCCCAATTTGCCACCAATACGTTAAATATTTTTAAAATCTAATTAAAATATTTTCTTCTCAATATAACCAAGAATTTTACTGTTCATTTTTATTAGTTTGTTTTATTTGTTAAATTATTCGGCCTCCAAAACGACCAAAAACTTAGCATTTTAATACTAAAATTTTGTGATACGGAGTGTTCCCCGCCAAATAGGACAGTCTCATCGTGTACCAATTGCATCGAAAGACGCGTATGATATATCCTGACGTGTGGACTTTCACGGAAGTTGATTCGGACGTGTGTGCGCGTCCGAATCAACCCGTATCTGCAAAAGTTTTCGTATCGAGACTTTTGCAAACAACCATCCCACTTTGTGTACGCTCATCGGAATGCGATGAAACTTATGCCATTGGATTCTTGGTATCACACTGGTCCTGTGACCCAAGTTTTACGCGATTCTGAGACAGTTGACCGAGCCGCCTATTCGTAGGTCCTACGGTTTGACTTGAAGGGCGAATTTGTGACCAGCTTACCGAAATCCAAAATTGGACATACCGTTGGGTTCGTATCATCGTTTAGAATTTGTTTGACCTATAATTTATTCCATTTAGAGATCGTTATCTCTGGCACGCATTTCGGTGCAAAGTGGCCCATATGTGGACCCCGCTTTGGCCCAAAATAACTGTTTTACCCCTGTATCCAAATTGGACAAAATTGTAGAGTTTTCTAGCTATCTCGCTGATTCTGGGAACGTTGGTGACGTTTATTTCAGCATCCGGGGACGTTTATTCGGATGTCATAGTTTCTGATCCCTTGTGCTTGACGTTTTGACGCTTACACTACGCAGCTTTCTTGCTAGGCAAGTATACCTTGCCATTATACTGTAATTTATATTTCATATTATGCATGCATTTTATTTCTATTATTTAGTTCATATATTTTAACTGCTATATAAACTGTGCGTCCAAGAATAACTTGGGTGCAACGACGGTGGCGTCGTATTTTGTCTTTATTATATATTATGCATGTTAACCTAGTTTTATGAGACCACCTCATTATCACGAGGCATTCTTATATTTTATTTTGCCGTGACATATTTCTTACACGAGTTGTGAGTCTCATATAGATCACGAACTTACGTATTGACTGATCATCAATACGTATGGGACGTGCGATAGAAAATAACTGCTAATAGAGATATGTTAGAAGACTTGACAGTTATTAGAGGTCTCATCGTGTCATGGATATGGCATAAATAGAGCATGGGGTAGGGAGAACAAGTAAGGCATTTGGGCTCCTTTGCACTTTCCTTGTGTAACCCGCACGCTCCGCCGGAGATGCGTGGTCAGATGACCCCTATATTATTATCTACAGGCGGCCTCTGACCTTCAAAAGACGTTATGCTTTTTAGGCCCCTGATTCTTCGAGAGAATCATGCCAATCTTATTTTAGCCAGATAGCCCACGTGTTGGAAAGTTGTTCTCAAAGTGCATTCACATAGGCGGTTAGACATCCCTTTGGATGTTTTTTCAGTATTTTATTGACATGCTTCTATGTATCTTGTTACGTCCCTCTGAGGTCCCTTTTCAGGTGTAGACGATCATGACTATTCGCAGGAGCATGGATCAGGACTTGCTACTTTATTCTCTTTCGAGGAGGTCTTTCCTTCGAGCCTCTCTGATCATTAGATGATGTACTTATTATATTTACTTTTATATTCTAGTTTGGTAGTGGATTTGTCTCCATCCAACTATTAGTTCTTCTCGACTAGTTCATATTTGGTTCATTGACACATTTGATCATTTATTTCTTTATGATTATTTTTGTGGATAAGATTTAGTTATGCCTTGTGACTTGTGACAACTATATACCACTTGTGATTTATTGTTCATAATACAGCGTACGTATGTGATATAGTTTCCATATATTGGAGTCTCCATATACATACGGCTGACATACTTATGTATTCCTAGTCCTACGTATTTTGGGACTGGGGTGTGACAATTAGCCAAGCCCTATCGTATTGTGGAAGCTCCCAAGCCGATCACAAGACAACACTAATACTTTAAAACACATAGATAGTATAGTTTTTTCTTGTCTATTTTATATTCATCGAGATACTCTCTATTGTTCTGTCTACACTGTATTCACTATTGTATATCTATTGCTCTGACTATTTATTCTCTGTCGCATAGTTGTGTTTATTCATTTCCCATATTGATATTTTCAGTTATTTATTCTTATCTTGTATTGCACTCTCTATTCTTTTTTATAGTCTTCGTCATTTAACTGAAACTGCTATTGGGTTGTACTCGTTCCATCCTGACTGGATATATTTTTCCAAATGACTATTTAGAGGATTGTTGTCCGACTTTCTATTGACCGCATAAGGGAGTAGCAGATATGGACCATGTAGCTCAAAAGTGATTACTGGAAGATCTAGCTGGAATCATCAGTTATTTTAATTAGTTTATTTTAGCATTTTGGTACCAGATTTATTTCTGGCATATATTTGAGACTTGGATGTTATTGTTTGAAGTTTAGATATTATATTATTGTTTATACTTTGTGGTTATGATTTAAATTCTTCTTTTGATATCTTTTTGTGCTTTAGTTCTGTGATTGAGTATTTCATATTATATCGTTATATCTTTGTCTCCTTATGGAGTTGGATATTTGTGTTAGATTAATTAGATAGTATTATGACTAGACAACGTTTTACCGTCGATACTGCATTGTAGGCTGGACGTGCCCGCGTACTCGTACCCCTATATCGGGTGCGGGTCGTGACAAATATGAATTATCAATAAAGAGAGTTTTTTATACCATGTTGTTATTTAATTTCTTTGCTTAATTCTGTTGCAAACTTATATGACTCCACGTTGTTTCAAAATGCACATGAACATGACTTGTACAAGGACAACTTAGGCTTGTACGACATCAAGTTCGGCGGTGACTTATCGATTTGATGGAATTGGGGTATGATATGTTGGTATCAAAGCACGACTTTACTACCATGGGTATTCTTATTTTGAAAAGTTCTGAAAAAGGAGACAAGTTTTCTTGATTTGAACACTAGATTTCGTGTCTATAAAATGATATGTTCCATATAATAAGTCTATAATATTTATGAGATTGATGTGAGTTATTCTCTTTTGCATAAATGGCAGAAGGGAGATGTTCGGGCACTTCGAGCTTCTCCAGTAACTCGAAGGTAGTAGCCCCTGCCAATCCAATAGAGAGAATATTGTGTATGATGGAGGTGCAGCAAAAGCAAGCAGATGCTCAACAAAAGCAAGAAAGAGAGTTGTGTTTCGTCTAATGAAAGAAACTGAATTCGTCTACTCGTGTGGTCATGCATCAAAAGAATGTATGGTAATTTTTGCAATATTTGCTCGACTGATGCTATATTCGTGATGTGAAGGGTAATTGACTTCTGTTCGAGATACTCAAAAGGATGGGGCAGACGTTGTACAAACTAAAGGTGTGGCAGAGATCCCCGATGTATTTCCAGATGATCTACTAAGCATGCCTCCCGCTCGAGAGATAGAATTAACCCTTGATATATTTCCAGATACCGACCGATATCCAAGACTCCATACAGAATGGTCCCTATAGAATTAAAAGAGATCAAGATTCAATTAGAGGAATTTCTAGACCATGGATATATTCTCCCCAGCGTCTCTCCATAGGGAGCACTAGTCCTGTTTATGAAGAAAAAGGATGGATCAATACGACTGCGCATTGACTTCCGAGGTTGAATAAGGTCACCATCCAAAATAAATATCTATTGCTGAGAATTTGCGACCTATTCGATTAGTTGTAGGGTGTGTTAGTGTTATCTAAGATGAAACTTTGTTTCATCTATCTCCAGCTAAAGATCAAGTCATAGGACGTGCCAAAGTCAGCTATCCATACTAGATATAGCCACTATGAATTCTTGGTGATGTTGTTTGATTTGATGAATGCCCTAGCTGTCTTCATGGATTTGATGAATCGAGTATTCATATCATTCCTTAATAAGTTCTTAGTCATATTCATTGATGATATAGTCTATTCAAAGAGCAAAGAATACCATATAGAGCACATGCGGTCTTTGTTACAAACTGAGTCAGTTATATGAAAAGTTGAGTAAGTGTGAGTTTTAAATGAATAGTATATCATTTTTTGGCCACTTATCTTGATAGAAGGCATTGTTGTAGATCCAAAAAATTTTGAAGTAGTTGTGGAATTGAATTAAGTGACCTGCATCAGCTGGTGAGATTTGTGAAAGACTTTTTGAAACTTGTGTTGCCTCTTACTCGTCTCATCCAAAAGAGAGTCACATTCAAGTAGACAGACGATTGCAATGCTTTCTTTCAACATTTAAATCAGTGACTTATTTCAGCTCCAATTCTTGTACTTTCAAATGGGACTGAGGGATTTTAGATTTACAGTGATGTATCAGGATTATGTTTGGGATGCGTGCTTATACATAATGGAAAAGTTATATCGTACACCTCGAGAAAATTAATGCCTCATGAGAAAAATTATCTTCTTCATGACCTAGAACGTGTAGTTATAGTATTTGTATAGAAGTTATGGAGGCACTATTGTACGACATATCTTATAAATAATTTACATATCATAAGAGTCTCAAATACATATTCAATAAGAAGGATTTGAATTTGAGGCAAAGGCGATGGATGGAGCTTATTAAGGATTATGACTTGACCATCACATACACCAGACAAGGCGAATGTCGTGGCATATGTATTGAACCGTAGCTTTGTTAGAGCACTATCAATAACACTTAAGATACTGAAATACTTGGAGAATATAGGTATTGAGTTTCGGGTTTGCAGTTAGAACATACAGTTAGGTCAACTTCAACTTGGGTTGAGTCTACTTGAGAAAATCAAAAAAATACAAAGAAAAAAAATCTACAAAAAATTCGTAGGAAGATAAAAGAGAAAAATGCAACTGATTTCACTATGTTTGAGGATGGGGTGCTGCAACTAAAGGAAAGACTATGCATCCCAAAGAATATTTCTTCAACTCATTTAGGTTAATTCTCTAGACAATCGGTGACACCAATGTTGCTCCTGGTACTAAGTCAATAGTAAACTCAATCTTTCTATCCAGTGGTAATTCTGGTAACTTATCTGGAAAGACATCTAAAAACTCTGCAATGATGGGGTGGGGTAATTTATTTTCTTCTATTATTGCTCTATAGTCTATTCCCTTATATGATTCCACAACTCCTCTAGCAACCTCAAATCTCGATTTTCTTGAAGGACTGAATACTAAACATCCTTTGCGACAGTCAATAATTGCCTGGTACTTACTCAACCAATCCATTCTCAGGACTCCATCAAAACTTGAAAGTGACATTACGAGTAATTTTGCCCATAATTCTCTGCCTCCTAAGGTTAAATGGCAATCATTGCACACATTGCTTACTAGAACAACTCCTCCTCCATTCATGATCTTGTAAGTCCTCTTAGTAAGTTCGGAAACTATGTTATACCTTACCATAAACTCTATTGATATAAAGTTATGAGTTGCCCCAAAAAAAATAAAATTATAGCAGGAAGAGAATAGAGTAGAATAGAACCTGTGATCACGTCCTCAGTCGCCTCAGCCTTCTCAACTGCCATAGAAAAAACTCGCCCATGTTGTGGTGCTCCTCGTTGTTGCTAATGCTCATTAAACTTTTGCTGCTAGGTAGGAAGTGGTGGGCCCTTCTGCAATGGTCCTAGTGGTCCTTCCAGTTACTTATTAGCTGGGTCCTAAGGCTAGACGAGTGGATGCTTGGAGACAGTCTTTCATCTGATGCGTAGTCGATCCACAAAATTTGCAAAGTCCCAATCTCTTGTGATATACATCAAAGTGGTGAATGGCCACTTGCAAAATGCACAAATGAGAGTAGTATGAGGCTGAATATGCTATTGCGGTGCTGCTCTATCAGGTGGACGGTACTTATCCTATGGAAAAGTCCTCCCTTGAGTGTTGGGGAACTTCGATGGCCACAGATGGCTGTTATCTCCTCAATTAGCATATTTTTCTTTCTTGGTCCTGGGTTCCATGTTTTTTTCTACCCATTATGCCACACTTAGAATCTTATAAGTGCGAGCTCGGCTGGTGGTGACAACAAGAAAAAACTTCAGTGATAGTCCCTTCTTCAACCTACGAGCCCTGTCTTCAGGTGCATGGACTATGTATTCAGCAAAATGACTCGGTCTACTGAACTACGTAGTATACTCTTCGACAGTAAGACTGCTTTGCTCTAGCCTCTCGAACTGACTCTCAACGATCTCTCGTGCTACTTTTGGGTAAAAAAAATCTTGAAAAACTCCTTAAAGTCCCTCCATATAACTCATAGGGCTGACATTTGTGGCACATTTTTATACCAAGTCCTAACAATATCGAACAACTACATACTGGTGGTTTCTATTTTGAGATCTTTCGGGAGTCTAGAAATCTTCAGAAGTTGCTCCACGTTTTCTACCCGCTCATTAGCATAGAGAATTCCTTCAGTGCCATAGAAACTCAGTAGTCTGAGATTCTTGAAGTCAGAAGCATTTTCTAGCCTTAGTGGTGGAATATCTTAGGTTCAAGCATATTTGCAATGTTAGCACAAAAAATAATATCTATAGTTTGCTCTCTCTTTGGGAGTCGCTAAATCCTTGGAAAACTCTAATTGACTGTGAACCATCCATAGTGACAGTCGAAGTAACGAGTGGTGGAGGAAGCTCAGGGCTTCAAGCATAGTATGATCTATACTTCCAGTATTCCTTGTCTGAACCATGCTAGAAGGAAGAAAAAGAGATGGATTTATTTATTTAGAAATTAATCTTGTTTAAGATTTTAATTTGTTATTATGAGTGATAGTAAAAATATTGCAATGACCAGAACAACCTAAGATGTGTTGAGTATTCCTATACTTGCAGGCTCCTGATAGTACTCTAATTTCTAACTACCAATAGGTTGAGACCTGCATGGTCCACCATAAAAAATATGTCACAACCCGCTCCTGGATAACCGGATACGAGTGCGTGAGCACATCTAACCTACGTCGTGGTATCGATGGTAGTACACTGTCTAGACCTCATTATATCTTTGTATCATAATGAAAATCATTCTACTCATCACAACAATTAGATACGAGCAAGTAAAACCGAGACTCAATCACCACAACCACACAGTCACAGTTCTTGTCATTATTATAGGCCTTTACAGTTCTCTTCCGAAGATAAATTCAATCAAATGAATAAAAGGCAATAACTAACATACGAAAAGGAACCTAACAATCATCCTAAGAGCTCATACATGAAAGTGAGAGTGAACGAAAACAAGTGAAAACACATTCAAAATAAGATTCTCAAGGGTTATCCCAGGAATCTATCAAAGAAACTTAATTTGTGATTTAGTATCCTCTCATTCTATGTTCTATATCCTATATCCTATCGCAGGCTCACAGCAGTATGACTAAGTCGTTACACTACCATGATATCACCCCAATTACGAAGACGAGACCTGCATGGGCCACCATAAAAAATGTGTCGCGACCCGCACCCAGAATGAGGGCACGAGTACGTGGACAACGCCCAACCTATGTTGTAACAATAATGTAGAATGCTATCTAGGACAACAATGCTATCTAAATATCTTACACATTATATTTATAAGGTGCCTGTTGTAGCAACCCGTTCCGTTCAAGAGGACAGTCGATTCAAACGGCGCAAGTGCAATGACCCGACACGCTTTGCTCAGTGAGAAGACTCGTTTGAGGTAAAAGATTCCAGACTTGGTCCTTCAGGAGCTCAGATTTAGACTTTCAAAGGCTCGCTCGGAGTATTGCTCGACCGAGACGAATCATCGCTAATGTGGGTGGCTATGATAAACTTTTCTTTGCTTAGCCAGCACACTTAAAATATAGACGATACATGCTAGTCACTAGGTAAATTACCCCTTACATGCTAATAAAGAAAACAACGCCCCTAGCTAAGGGAATAATCCTATATTTATTGCTTGTGTTAGATCATAAAAATGACACTTGGCTTATAACATGGACCCTCGCATGCTACCTTGCTTTGTGCAAGTAGACCCCGCTATGGCTCGAGTAGATCATCATATACTCTTTGTAGTGCACTGCTTCACTTGTTTACACTGCATACCCCTAGATTATGTCGTTCACTATGTCCCTGTACGACTTTACCCCTCGCACTACCCCTTAGACCCGTGCTAAACGTAAAGGCTTATGTTCTAAGGTAGGCTATATTATATGTTTCCTTATGCTTATGTTTCCAACAAGTGTAATGCTTACCTTCTTATATGCTAACTTATACTCGTTGCCTCGATTTAATGCTTGTCACTTATATGCATGCCATAATTCTTCGTACTTCACTATTTGTGATTCGTTCAGTTGAAGCAGGAAGACTATCAAAATAGTCGTTCCGAGCCAAGTATTAGAACATTGAAAGTATTCGGGACCGTAAGGTTGTCAAGGCATTTTTTGAACTAGGGGACTGTATCAATGGACAGTTAAGCAGGATAACATTACCACATCTCTGAAAATCAATACTCGTCCTGTACTGAATCTGATAGCTCGGGAAGTCGATACTTTACTGACCGAATCTTAATCTGTAACTGTACTTGTACCTGCGAGAATCTGAAAAACTTGAGGATACACATGGTCACGGACAACTTGTGCACAAGGTGGATTTTCGAATCTAGTTCCGCAGACGATCGTCGGGGTACTGGGGCCGATCCGATCTAGATGGAGCCGTCTAGTAGTCGTCTGTTATGGACGGGATGGGTGCAATGCCACATGTATCTTGCTTGCACACCATCTTTGCCTCCAGACTACACCATCCTTTATGGCGTCATGCCAGTAACCTTCTGTCATATAGATTAAGTTGGCTCGATTATGGCAACCCGCATGCGAATCATTGTATTATAGGTGACTGCTCTGTGTAACACATCTGTATTTACTTCTGTATCTGAATACCTGAGAATCTAATGCAACATACCTGAGTAATCTGTATAACTCGTACACCTGAAACAGAACCTCGCTCACAACACTCGTGTTTGCTTATGCTATTGCCCTTGTATTTTATATATATACATTCGTACTTGCTTTAACTTGGTTTCCTTGGACAGGGAAGGAAGAATGGAAAGTTGGTAAGTCTCGCCGTGTTACTCATATATCGTACGACACACTGCCACACAAGTTAGGCTTTACATCATTGCCATGAAACTGATCCTAAGACAAGACTAGAAAGATAACTTAATAGATGGTGCACGAAACATTTATAACGTGTTTGGATTTATCGAGCGGGCGAGAATCCTCCCTACCAGTGCATTCATGTACTGATAACCCACCAGATTGTTTGCAGGGTGTGGAAGAACCTCGTTCGGTGCGGAAACCCCCTTCATGCAAGCTAAGGCGTGGAGTTCGCTCTGGAGCCTTGGAATGTTGCATCCAGAACTGAAGCACATATACAAAACATAATATTGGAACATCGCCTATGTATTATTCCACAAATGTAGCCACTTACCACGCTTTTATTATTTCGAGATAGAGAGACTTGAGCGAATTATAATCTCGGCCTAGTGCCACTTGTAATACTTGTTTAATACCAATAAAGAGCTTATTTTACTTCTATACTTGTGTTATACAATGTTTCCGCTATTGACGAGTCTGTAAACTTGTTACCAATCGCCTGTCGTTTCTTATTCTGCTGCACTTGGACTATCTGTGCGACTCTGTGGCTTAGATATCTTATCGCCTGTTCGGATCATGGCCTTGCACGGGCGCAGCTTACGCTCATGCGATATCACGTCCAGATGGGAAAGTTTATCCCGCGGAAGTGCTGGCATGGTGATTCGCACCTAGCAGGGACGGCCGATTATCTGCGGGAGATCGGGTCGTGACGCCTGTCATGCCATCTCAACTCCAAATGGAGAAACAATATGATGATATAATAAAGATACACAATACTTAATCACAATATCAAACTAGAGGAAGAAATGGCACAATAAATATATAAAATAAGAAGTCGTAGTACACCATCAGGAGTAGCTATAATTATCCCAAGTCCAAGAGTCTAGCAATAACAACATAAATTCTAGGAGTAAAATAATATATCACATGGCCTAGATGCTGGATACAAATCCAGTACAAACTCCATAATCTATACTACGTTAGGTAAAGACCCAGTCTCTCAGAACACTGCAAGGGTAGCACTCTAGTCCAGCTAATCAATCTCCACTATGGCACCCTTGGATCTCTTGAAAAATATTATCCAGTCAGGATTGGAGCAAAGTATAAATCTCTGAAAGCAGTTTCAAATACATGATAGAGCATATATGACAAGTAATAGAAAAGAATACAAGATATACTAGCAACTAGGAAATAAAAATATACTAGAATAGGCATGTAAAGTACTGAAAGAAAAGAACGGACAATATGGAATAACTGCAAGTAATGGAAATAGGTAATACTAGCTATTGTACCTTAGAGTACAAGTTCGTTATGTGATCATTTTTGGTGGAATACGAATATAATATGGTAACTCAATTACACGTGTGATATATAATCGACATGTACACGAATACACTGGGCTTGATCACATAACCAACTCCTACTCCCCCATCCCCAACCAATACTTATGGATCCAATCACGACACATTACAGATACGAATATAAGCATACTGAACAAGAACAATGTGTGAACATGAAGTACATGAGAATCAATACCCGATACACACGATAAAATACATGTGATGGAGTACCCGCTGAACATGGTAGGGGATAACATCCCATGATAGGTTCTATTTAGTACTAGTCCGTGTAACCACTGTATCGGAATCAAGTAAACAATTCTAGAACATGTGATATATACACTATCATGACTGAAAACTAATACAGAGATATACTCGCCTCTGGTCCGGAGCAAATGATGTCACTCGGTGTCTGAGCTGGTATCACATACACCTAGATAGGAATGACATGTCAATTTGGGTGTAATAAAGAGGAATGAGTTAATATGCATTAAGGATTCTCTTCTAGGCTATTACTAGGTCCACACTAAGGTATTGGGTCTAACTAAGGTATTTGAGTCATGTTAGCTATTAACTAGCTAATACAAGGTCACTTTAGCTAAACTAATTTATTAACACTAGGTAATGGGTTTTAACTGCTCACTAATAAATATAACTAAAACTAACTGATATTGATACTAATCACTAACTTAATTAATGACTACTAATCATGATACTAGCTAATATATTTATATAACTAACTAACTAACTATAACAGTTATAGACTCTCACTGATATACTAACATTATACTACTTTCTAATACTTAACACTATCAGTTATATCTATAACTGATGCCAATACCCAAACTTACTGACTGAGATCTAACATTCACCAACTTCCCACACTAATTAATACCAAAAGACTGACACTAGCTAGTCCTACTAATTGCTAACTGTCACCACATTTTAATACTAACAAACATGAGACCTCAACCCACTAACACCTATAACTGATACTAACTTAAGACTGACACCTAGCTAATGATGTAGATATCTCACTAACCTACATTACTAGTACTAATACTAACTAACATTGGTAGTTATTGTTACTGCAGTGTATCTGGTCTCCAGTTGATACATAATCTCTCCCCCACATACAGTTCAACTCGAGTACAGTTCACCCCTCATCACTGCTAAGACAGTGAACTGCATTGTTGAACCCACTCTTCAAATGCCCATGTGCCATCATCACTCCCCTAATAACAGCTAACACGACCACAATTATAGGCACATACTTACTAAATCCTGAACTCAAAGAAGTATTCATAATACTCAAGTATCAGTGGAATCTCATACCTTGAGTATGAGGGATCAGGGTGGACTTCTATTTCATACTGCACAAGTGTGGCACACTCTACTTGACCCATGATACCCTATTAATCCTTAACCCCACACCCACAACATGCTACAGCTGCTAAAACTATCCGACTACTAACTGCTAACAACTAAACTTAAAACACTTAATAATCTCCAACATATGCTAATTGCTGCTGCCATTCTTACCTTCACTCAACCAAGTATCAGATGTGAATGGACTGCACTTAAGTATCAGTCATAGCTGATATTTGGGTATCAGTTATAACTGATCTTCCATTCAATACTGCCACTAAAATGTTCCACACCTACACATCGATTACCTCGATAATCTCTGATACTGGACTATATTCACTAATTAATGCCACTCTACCTAATCATCAAGTCTAACTTAATACCAAGGTGCATATTCTTCTTCTTGGTAATGACTGTGATGCAGGACTGATACACTTATACTAACTGTTTATACTTAGAGATATGCTAACTGACACACATAACTGATACTCATATATATATATATATATATATATATATATATATATATATATATATATATATATATATATATATATATAAAACTAATTACTAACATATAGACTCCTCTCATTCTAACTGGTAATGCAACTAACCTTATAGCTTCAACTCGAATAGGTCAACCTTTCGAACTGCTGCTGAATCCATGGGCAGCAAAAAGCTCGTGCCCTTCCTTATCTCTAAAGACGGGGTGACCTAACCACCCAACAGCTATTCCATCTCCGCTGTCCATTGATCCCATTCTAAATAATCCCCTGAGCGGTTTATCTTAGTTATAATTACAAGAGGGTCAAAAATCCTTTATTTTTGCAACCAACACTAATACTAACTTCTACTCCTAACTTCTATATAAATTACTAACTCATATGCATATATATAATACTGATATAAACTTATACTATACTAACTAACTTATACTTACTGCCAACTGATCATTACTAATTAACACTAACATCTAACCACTGATACTTGGTTCACTTCTAACTGAGAACATGCTAACCTATACTAACCAAATGACCAATTAATAATACTAATACCAAATTCATATTTCTATAGATGTAAAGGTAATACTTTACATAACACTTACCTTAACTCTCATCTTACCTCACTTTAGACGTGGACACTTACTGACAACTCAAAATTGAGCCTCCATTGTGATGCATAAATGTGCACATCACTTCTCAGATTCAATCTGATTGTTCCAATGGTTGCTCTACACAACAGCAAGCAACAAAGCTCCATAATTCACTCTCAAAACACATTTATCACAACTTGCTGCACCAGGATGTACAGTTCAGTGTATAAGCATTGCACTGTCTATAGGCTAGCAGAGGCAACAAAACATCTCTTGAATGCTCAGTTATTGGCTCAAGGCACTGCCATGCTAAGTAAGCACCTACACTAAGTATCATTTCATACTCCCCAAGCAGCATATACCTCAAGTACTCATCCCCATCCTCTTATTCACATACATGATTATACCCAACCCCCATGTCATTCCATGCACTCACGGTGTGTATACCCCACAGTTAGGATACCTGATACACTCATTTTCTCCTATCTGTTGCAGTCACACACACACACACACACATATAGGTGTGTATCACAAGCACCCACACTAAGCATTCACTTAACAATCACTGTCACAGTGAACTCGAACACTGATATCTCCCTCATTTCTTCACACTCCAGTCCACACTAAAAAGCACACAGCAACACTTGCTTAGACCACTCTATCTTCCGCATACCTCAATATCAATACTACCCACAACCATATCACTGATACACCATAGTATATATATATATATATATATATATATATATATATATATATATAATGCTATGAATAAACACACATTTTCAATATTAAACAATTTCATCAAACACATGAAATACATAATAGAATACTCATGATTCACTATCCCTACTCCATCTGTCATGATTCTAACATTCACTATCATAATTAGGACACTTGGACACAAGCACAACACCCAATTAAGCTACAATTCCTATTGAGACTATTCTACAAACACTTGGTGGTCAAAATTCGTAGTTCTACAAAGTGAACCCTAGAAATCACCAATACAACATTCAAAAGCCTAGATCTAATGGATTCAAGTCCTCTAACACCTATATCTACCAATAGAAGTTCATTCCCACCTATGGGAGGGTTCATATTGGCTCCATTTGGGTTTCTATCATAAAAATTAGGGGGAAAATGAATTTACCTATTGGGAGTTGAATCCCAATGAATCTCTACGAATTTGGGAAAGAATTGAAGAATGAATAACTCAAATCCTCTTGCTAATGCTTATCATTGGCTTCCTCCTTGAGCTCCAAGCACTAGCTCTCGATATGAAGAAGTTGGGAAGGTGGAATAATGCGGTAATGGTAAAATTCAGATTTGGAATGGATTGGAAATTAGGGTTTCTCCATTCTTGAGATGGAGAAGAAGAAAAAGAAGAAGAGGTGGTGGAGAAATAAAGTAAAATAGAATAAAGAAGGCTTGAGGAAAAGATTTTGCCATGATGGGTTTGACTTTTTTACAAGTTTGGCCTTCCTAATTTGTCATGAAGAATATTTAATAATGAGGGTTTAACTAAAGGAATGTTCTAATATAATTAGAAAGGGATTATTAATTCATTCTCCCTAATTAATGAGTCAACCAAAATAATATATTAATTAAACCAATGGTCATGTCAAGTCTAGTTGGATTCACTTAGGTTCACTAACACTACTCTAACAAATAGGCTAACCACTAACCACTAATAAAATTCTAGGCAATCACTAATATATAATAATATATAAAAATTTAACAACATGCAAAATTACAAATATAACCCTCTCTGAAAAATTGGTAGTTACATATGCTGGGGTCCATAGTAGATAGGATAGTAATCCTCATCATCATTAGTATCAACATATCTAGTCAGGATGGAGCAAAGTACAACTATGAACAATGAACTCAACGAATAATACTGAAAAGTACTATACAATAATATACTATAAGTATGATGAACATGAACCAACCTGATGTACCAGAGAGTCATGAAACACTAAAATTATGTACAAGAAACAGTTAAGGACTATGATTGAAATACTACTTTCAATATGTGATCGGTGGGTAAGTACACAATAATATAAGGGTATGGCTCAATCATAGGTGAAGTGCATGATTGGCTATGACCTAGCTAGCAGTTTGGGTTTGATTACATATCTACTTAGTATTTTCCTTTCCCAATGCTTGAACCAAAAATATACGCACATGAAGTACAAGTCAACTCGTGTCCTCCTCCGGTCCAATATGAATCCTAACTATGAATAAACTAGATTTTATCATGTAAAGAGCCATAGCTTGCCTGGATAGTTGGCGACTAAATCCAAGTCCTGAATCTCTGTGTTGACCAAAATACACCAAACATAGAAAATCTATTTAGTTATATTTGGAAACAATTAGTCAATTATAGAAATTGTTATATTTTGTTTTTGGTTTATATGTTTCCATACTAACACTTTAAAGTAGGGTTGAGCATTATTCGATTTTTGGCCGAAAGTCTAATCGAACTGAACTGAATAAGGGTTTCGGTTCGGTTTCAAAGCAATTCGGGTCAGATTTGGTTGTGCAAAAATTCTTAATTAATTTAGGTTTTGGATTGGAAATTCAATTTTGGTTCAAAACTAAAACCCAAATTAGATTATACAATTACAAAATTATCCTTGCCACTATATATAACCAAAAAAAAACTAAACCTCTCCTTTCTAATTTCACTCTCCTTCTCCTCCTAAAACTTCTCCAGTCGCCTCAGAGAGAAGAGAGGAACTCTTGTTTCTTCTTCTAACATCTCTCTCTCTCCTCCTCCTACTAAAACTCCTCTATCTCCTTCATATCGTCGACGGGGAACATAGCCTTCTTCAGCTTGGGCCCCATATAAAGAGTCAGAGTGGCACGACTAGTAGGAAAGGGATGGTCGGGCACGGTCCTTAGCTCATGTTGCGATGTGAATCTTCCCAAGTTTTGTCTCTCTCAAGCTTGACGCTCTCTTTTATCGGTAGGTTTGAGAAGAAAAAAAATCTGAGATCTAATTAGTTTGCACAAGATACTCTTAGCCAAGTGTATGTTCTGAGATCTGATTTTTTCTATTAATAATCTTTGTGTATGTTGTGAATCTGCCATATTCACATACCAAGGACACAATTATTTTGAGTTCACTCATGGATAAAGAACCTACAAGTTTACTTCCTTCTTCACATATAGTAACAATAAAGAGGTACTCTTATGACTCTCCTACTAAAACACATTTCGTGTCAATTGGCATGAATTCGACTAGTAAGGCCATTGAATGATTATGGAGGAACCGAAAAATTAAACCAATTATTTCGGTTCGGTTTAAATTTGGTTTTTGCTTGATTCAGTTTGTTTTCGATTTTTGTTTTTCTAAATTCGATTTATTCGGTTTTTGGAATTGTGGTTTGGTTTGAACCGAATAGACCGAATACTCACCCCTACTTTAAAGTCACACATGAGATTTGGATTCTACATTATTAATCCTAAAGTTTGTTATATGTAAACCTAATCTAAAAATAAATTCCTAATGCCACTCTTTACTTAATTAAGGCCTATTAAGTGTGAAAATAAAATCCATAGGTTTATTACTTAAAGTCCAATATACACTAAATACAACATTTATTATTTCCTTAATAAAAATCTAATTATACCATTATTTAGTCTACCATTTAAATCAACAATGGCAGTCACTGAAAACTTTATTTTATTGCCAGTCTGGCCCAGTTTGTAAAAATATTATTTTATTTCCAATATAGGCTCGACCCGGCCCAAGTCTAATAGAAATAAATTCTACTGTAAATTATTTAACCACACACACTATTGAACCGTGCTTGGCTTGAACCTATTACTGTTGGAGTTTGAAAATAAATCACAGAAAAAAAGAAAGAAAGAAGAAGAAGAAGAAGAAGAAGAAGAAGAGTACACCTTTGCTCTTTACACCAAGCTTGTTGTTACATGTAGCTTGCCAGAGTCAAGTCGGAGAACGTAGGGAAGCCATCGGCAGCTTGATTAAGTTATAGAAGAATCTGTCGCAAAGTCGACCGACTTGCTATTGTAGAAAGACACTACAAAAATATGATTAAAAAGTGACGTTTTTAGCGACGTTTGTTTCGTACGTCGCTATATTTTATGAATTTAGCGATATCATAAAATAATGTCGCAGGACGTCGCTGTTAGCGACTTTTAGTGACGCTTAGCGACTAAAAATAATATTACGTAAGCCGATGTCGCCAAATGTCATAAAACGTCGCTATTTTTTTATTATAGCAACGTAATATTCCTTACATTGCTAAATATTATAACATTCACGACGTTTAGCGACGTATGTTTAAAACGTTGCTAACTTTTTCATATAGGACAGATCGATTTCATTTCCTCCACTTCCAAAAAATTCCAAAAATTCCCCCATTCCCCGTGCGAGCCTCCTGCAACCGTATTCCCCCCCCCCCCTTCCGGCGCCGACAGTGCTCCCCCCTCAGGCGGCTCAGGTAAACCCTAACCCCCCCTCTCTCTCTCTCTAATATCTGAGTTGGGTTAGGGTTTAGACTATGCACCCCCTTGACCCCCTCCTACTCCGACGGTGCTCCCCCCTCGACCCCCTCCGGCGACTCAGGTAAACCCTAACCTCCCCTCTCTCTCTGACAAGACACACATACATACACACACACACTGACACGACACACATACACACTCACACTCACACGACACTGACACACAAACACAGACAAGACATGGACACACAAATACTGACACAAAACTAGGATTAGGGCTAGTATGAAGGAAATATAAATACAGACATGATACGGACACACAAAACTGACACAAACATAAACACGACACGGACAAGATACGACAAGACATAGACACACTGACACGACATACTGACACATGCACTAACATGGGTTGTGGGTTTGACTATGGTTGGTTTTGAGATATTAATACTGACACGGACACTGACTTGGACACGCACACACCCTAGTTTTAAAGGGATGTAGGCTTGAGGATGCGGTGGACGCGGAGGGGCTCGATCGGGGGACATTGTCCCCTGACTCCGGACCCGAACGGTTTACTCTATGCCGCTCTCGATGACACGACAACCGACCCCACCGTCGTCCCTCGCCTCATGCGGGAGGACGGGCGGAGCCAGCGTCTGATTTAGGGTTTGATTTCGGAGAGGGAGCCTAAGAAACTTTTGTGCCGGCGATGCATCATTCAAATTTATGCCCTATCAACTTTCGATGATAGGATAGTGGCCTACCATGGTGGTGACGGGTGCCGGAGAATTAGGGTTTGCTTCCAGAGAGGGAGCTTGAGAAACGGCTACCACATCCAATGAAGGTTATATTTGGAGTGAGTGTCTTGAGTGGAGTGAGTGTCATGAGTAGAGTGTGTTTCTAGGGTATACTAGTTATGTGTGTGTGTGTGTGTGTGTGTGTGTGTGTGTGTGTGTGTGTGTAAGTATTGAGTGAGGGTATGTATTAGGATTGAGGCCAATCCAGTTATCAACTTGGAACCCAAATTAGGTAGTTTTGACCTAGTTTGACTCAAATAACCAAGTTTTTACCTAGGAATAACCTAGAGACCGAGTTTGCAAGTTAGTGTCATGGGTATTTGAATCTGTATTCTAGTATCAAGATACAAGAGAGTATCAATGTGATATTGTGTATCATGGTATTTGATATCCACATGCTACACAAATACCTAGAGTGTTATCAACACCTATTTGTATATTGGACACTCCAAGGTCAAGTGTTCCTTATGGGCTCACAAGGAACATATGACGACAGAGCTATAATTATCTCCTATGTCAAGTGTCCATGTCATCCCAAGTCAAGTGTCAATGCCAGTCCTTCTCTGAAAAATAAATTTATATCTATAAGCCTTCTTGAGGCTTTTAGAGTTCTACCAATTTTCAAAAAATTATAGAAAAGACAAAGAACGCGTCAAAGTGTCTATGTCATATTTTTTTAGAAATATGATATAACTCTAAAAGTCACAAGAAGACTTGCAGAAGTAATTTTTTTCAGAGAATGGCTGATAATGAATACATGACGACACATATTTAATAGGGTTTGAAATCAGAGTTGTCTAGTTTTTGGATAGTCACTAATTATAAAATGGATACTCATGAACCAGTATATGGATACTCATACATCATAACTCAAATACTCACGCATCAATAGGAGTTGTTACTTTGATGAACATGTGTATCCATCTTTGCATCCATTTGGATAATATACTTGAATGATGTCTATTTATCTTTTCAGAAGTATCTAAAAATGGATCTGAATTACTACCTGCATCATCGTTCGTTTATGTACAACCGTCATCCTGATGACATGTGCGGCGTGCGGGATGAATTCATACGGGGGTGGAACAGTTCCTGCAGTTCGCCAAGGCGTTCCCTCAGTACATGGACGACACCAAAATTATGTGTCTATGTGTGAGATGTCACAACTTGAAATATTACTCAGAAGTGGATGTGATATATCATTTATACTTGAGGAATTTTACGCCGAATTACTATAAGTGGACCTCACACGGAGAACTTGTGTCTTTTACATCAGAGATGGAGCCTTATGTGAGCCGTATAAGGGTGTCCACGACCACGCTGATTACGACGACGGGTGCGTGAACATTGTTTCGACACTGCTGGGTTAGTTTCGATCCGGACAATCATGCTGCAGCTGAAGAGGCACCGAATGCCGGTGCTGCAAATTTTATGGAGTTACGGGAGAATACAAGAACTCCATTATATCCTGGTTGGTATTTAGGTCGATCGTGCTCCCCCCTCAACACTCGAGAATGAGTCTATTAGAACTCTAGCCAAGGGACCAATTTATGCCGTCTAAATCTGGCCAAGCTACTGTGTGAATGGATTTAGGTTCAAGTCAACAAAAGCCCCGATAAGAGACAGCTTCTTGGATCTTGATTCTACAAAAAATAGTTGTTTGTGTATCAGATTTTTGAGCTACAAAGATGTCGATCCAGACAATAATTTCTATGACGTCCTACGGGAGATTGTGTATTTGATATATAATTATGGAACAGAGTCTGCTAAGATCGTATTATTCAAGTATGATTGGTTCGATCCGATCCAAGATCTAGGTTAAAAAATAGACAAGCATGGTCTTGTCGATATAAACTACCAGCGTCAATATCAAGGCTATGAACCATTTCTCCTATCAAGTCGGGATCAACTCGTGTACTTCACAACTTATCCTAAACGAGGAACAACGATATTGGACTGGTGGGCAGTATGCAAGACGAAAGCTAGAAATACCTTTGACATTAACGAAATAGCTTATCAGGTGGATGAGCTACCTATTATAATAAATATTATAGATGTGGACTAAAAGAAAGTTTCTCATTACACGTCTAATCGTGTGGAAGAGGTAGAATTATCCGAAGAGAAAGACGAAGTAGATGAAAGTGAAGAGGAGGAGGAAGAGGAAGAGGAGGACGAGAAAAACGAAGAAGATGAATTTTCAGAAGGGGATTAAAAATAAAATGAAATCCATTTAGAACTCTAGCCATGTACTGTATTTTTAATGTAAAATATAACATCTATTTTAACTGCATGGGTACTTTTATTTTGTGTTTATCGTGTGACTGTGATATTTCATATATTGTATTTGTTTTATCATCGTATGTTATTTTATGAACTGTTATAAGTCTGTGTATTTATTTTATCATCAGGTATGACAGGACGACGAGGATCATACTGAGGTAGATCCTCTAGACAGAGTGCTCCTTCGGTACCAGCTACTTGTTTTGGATCCTCGTCGCGGAGTACTCCAGTTTACCGGCCAGCCACATCTCTGACTCTGTCGACGGTACCTAGGACCAGCAGTTCTATGCCTGAAACTACTCCCCCGTCCATCCTTCCTCCCACTGATGGCACTATGGAGACAGAGGAGCAGATGGAGGAGGTCGAGCCTACTCCTTCTGCGCGTGATCAGAGCGATCCTCCATGCACGCCTTCGGGCGAGACGAGGATGGAGATTTGGTGGGACGGGCCTAGCAAGTAAGTTAAATAGTTAATATTTTTCAAATGATTATATCTATATATTCATGAATTTAATTATCGTTGTATAGATATCGTCCCTCGGCGGTACAGAGAGACTAGAAAATTTTCTGAGGAAGAACTATGGTGGGCCTTGGATCAACTACTCAGATGCTTCTGAAGATAGAAAGAAATTTTGGTTTGCCCACTTCAAGGTAAAAATATTTTTTACTTTTAATATCAATAATTATTTATTCATATTATGTAACTCTTTATTTTAATTCTTGTAGAAAACCTATTTCTATCCACCACACCGGGCTCAGAAAATCGAGGAGTTGTTTCCTGTCGTCGCCGCCAAACTGATCTGTGATGCGATCAACGACCAGAAGGCTCGTGATCACTCTGGACAACCGATCCACGGTTGGATCATGCTTAAGCATTGGACTACGATGACGGCAATATTTGACGAACCCAAGTACAAGGAACGATCGGAGAAGGCAAATGCGGCTAGGTCGAAGGCAAAAAAGTGGTGTGATGGCTCGATTCCCATGACGAAACATTTTCGTAGTCTGGTATATATTCTATTGAATATATATTATTTTAATGCAAGTAGGATAAGATGTATAATTTTAATAACAAAAAATATAATTTTTAACAGGTACAGAGAGGTGAGGAAGCCAACATGGTGACAGTCTTCCTGGCCACCCATCGGAAGGGCGAAAAGCTCATCGATGATAAGGCCACGCAAAGTTATGTACGTTTTACTATCCTGTATTAGTTTTAATGTAACTTAGAAAATATGAAAATAGATATCTATATAGTTAGTAATAAGTAACTTAGACGTTCGCAACCACTTTTCTCGGACGAGTATCTTAAACTACGTGAGCGGGCGACATCTAGTGCACCTGCATAGGGAGGGGCTAGTACTTTCTCGCAGTCCTCTAAAGCTCCGTCGACGGACGAGCTCTGGATGACCGTCGTCGGTGGTCTTCAGAGGGGTACGTACTATGGTACGGGATCCTACGGCGCCTATGTTGCGACGCAGTCATCCAGGGCCCCCTCTGTCAGTGTGCATTCCTCGCAGCCTTCGTAGGCGTCGGCACGAGCCCAGGAGAGAATTGACCGTCAGATTGCTGACCTGCGTGACGAGTTGCTACGGAGAATTATGGAGCGGCCATAGTCTGCGCCGCATACGGACGATGCGCCGATAACCGCACGTTTTAATTCACTCAAGCATAGCCTTATGGAGCTCAAGACTCTGAGCCATACGACAGAGCACAGTCTTATGGAGGTCAGGACTATGGGCCAGACGATAGAGTGCAGCTTGGCAAGTCTGGCCGCGTCTACGGAGCGCAGACAGACGGAGCTGGAGGGGTCGCATATGGACATGGGCGACTCACTCACGAGGATCCATTCGACGCATGATTTGTTGAGCCGGTCGGTGGCGGAGAACACTTCGAGGGTGGTATCTGCCATGGATTCATACAATGCTCGAGTGCTAACATTGAAGCAGATACGTCCTCCTGGTCCGCCGACATTGACATCGCAGCCATCACTACTCCTCTATCGTCATCGGTGACGCTTTCACAGGAGCAGTACGAGTTTCTTCTATTCCAGATGTTTGACGGTGCTCCTCCTCATCAGTAGTAGTCCTCGTTTGGGCATGTTTTAATGTGTTTGTGTGTATTAGCCCATTCTTGGGTCTTTGATGTATTTATTTCATACTTCTTATTCCATTCTGAGACGCATGTGACACTTATTTTAAATTCATTTACCTACTTCCTGGGATATATTTAGTGTAATGTAACTTTGTATATTTCTTTCTATGTAAGTTTAGTTTATTATTCATATTAATTGTACACCAGAATTTTTCGGTGTTGAGTGTTCCACCGAAGGGGTCGACTAACTGAGAAAATTCAACGGAGGGTTGCTCCGGGTATATTTATATAAATTATGATTTTATAACTGCAGGTAGAGTTTTGTTGAAAAATATTTTAAAAACTGCAGCCTATTTTTTTCCAATTTAGCGACGTTTTGCGATGACTAGCGACGTTTACCGATGTAAGGTTACGTCGGTGAACGTAGCTACCTGGGAAATAAGGACGTTACTAGTACGTCGCTACACGTTGCTAACTTGTTGACATGAAAAAACTTTCCATTCAGCATTCTTATAGCAAAATGTCACTAATAATGTCGCTAATATAGCGACATGTTGCGACCAATGTTTACGTCGCCAGTTTAACGACGAGATGTCACTAAACGTTGTATATTCTGTGACATATTATCGTCATAAATATACGTCGCTATAGCGACGACTAGCGACGTATTTGTTGTCAGCGACCATGTAATACACGACGACGTAAAAATATTGCCAATTGCGCCGCCAAATCTTTTTAGCGACGGCGTTTTACATATTAGCGACGTTTTTTGACGTCGCTAATATGTGTTATTCTGGTAGTGAGAAACATCGTTCTGTCGTAGTCCACGACGACGACAACATGTTGTTGCCTCACCAGATTCGCAACGCAACACACTGAAGAAGTTGATCTTAACCCGAGTACTCCAAGAATGAGATCTGACGATTCGATAACAATAGATCAAATATGAATAATAGAGACTTAGCTAGCGAATCAAGATCTAAGTGATCGTCGAAGAAGAAGACACTCTAGCCGAAGGAGACACCTGTGAAGCGATCGACGTGTTGTGCCCTCGTGAGATCAGTCGATATTGGATTTAGAGCAGAGAGAATGTACTGTCATGATCGTTAGATAAGGACGATCCTGACGCCGAAGCTTAGGTGTCGAAGAAGGCGATCGGTTCCTCGGAGTTCATTGATGAAGTAGTGTTGTTGATCTTGAGAGTCAGAGCCCGACTGACATGGAGTCAGATCAGATCTCATTGGGACAGAGAATCGATCGCCAGGGCTTGCCAGAGAAAACGAAGTTGTCGGAGTCGCAGAGCTTCGCCGGGCTAGGGTTAGGGTTTGGAAGGGGAATGAGTGTAACCAAATTCGGTTATGATTCAAGAATTCCAGATGAATACTTGGAGGGAAGGAAATGTAATCTCTACATTTGAAAATATTTGGTGAAGAATGTTATGAGTGAAAAGTGGGTTACCGAACTCAGTTGGCTCTTGTCGTCAACGAGAAGAGGTATAACCTCTCTGTCTAGGCGGATGATCTCGGAATCAAACCGCAAAAAATGTATGGGTGTGTGTGTTCGGGACAGTGAGCCCAAATGACATGCGACACAACATGTACAAAGTCCCGTACGTATCGTCGGGCATCACAAAGAAAAAGTGGGTTGTAGGGGACATTTATAGGAAAAATTAGGCAATTTACAAAATTGCAAATTAAATTATTTCTTTATATTTTATTTCAAAATGTGGGTATAAACCATGGTTAGTTATAACTAACCTTCTCTAGAGGTTTCCTTGGCTTGGGGCGAAGTAATCTGTTGATGGTAATTGTTAATTACTTGATTGTCATTATATTATGGTGGTGCTCCTCTTTACTTAACGTTTTGTTAATATTTATTAATAAAAATTAAGTTTTTGCATAAACTAATTAATTGGAATTAATATTTATGATTAAGGAATTCTTTATTTAAAATTTTTAGGGCATAGGGGTTACACGTCCACTTTGCCATATATCTTGTTATAGTTCCTTCATATGTCTTGCTATGTTCCCTTATTTCATTGCTACAATGTAATACTTTTCATGTTTTATATTGTATGTTGTTTCGTGTCTAACTTCGTTTGTACTTACTCCAATCTTGACTGGATATGTTGACAATTTTAGGCGCGATATTTTTTCGGAGATCTACGATGAGTACGTTGGCGATACAGATTTCACCGTAGTACCAGATTCATCTTTGGATGCGGAGTAACATTTTTTTTTTTCTTATGATTTTCGCATTATTCTTAGTTAGTAGGCTTAGTAAACTTTAGTTTCTAGTTGCATTTATTTTATATGACCAGATTTGTTCCCGAGGACAAATTGGAGTTGTAGTAAATTTTTGATGGTTTATCTTTAATTAATAAAGTTGGAGCCTTAGATTATAATCTTATGGGTTCATGACTTAGTTTTGTGGATGATATTACTTTGTGGTTGTCTTGATGAATATCATTATTGTAGATGAGATTGAGGTATAGACAATATAATAAAATCGATGTTGTAGCATAGACTGAACTTGGTCATGTATTCGTATCCCAAAAGTGGGGAGCGGGGGTGACAACAACGCACATGGGATGAGAGGTATGCTGATGTGTGACTATGGTTTCTTATCTGATGCTATATAAATAGAGATGGAGGAGAGGATTCGAGTAGGATTGGGAGACTGAGTTCAAACCCTAGTAAAACTCGAAGATTTTGCCCTTATCGAATGTCGTGGTCAGGATTTAAGGAACTGATTCGCGGGTCGGTTTTTGGAGACTGCATAAGTTGGGTTGAATTTAAGTTGAAGACCCTACGATTAACATTAAGAGTTAAATGGGATGGGCGGTTCAGATGCTTTAACTTAAAAGTCAGGTCAAGTTCGAGCTGAAATGTAATTAGTCTAGCCCGCTGCAGATCCATTTGAGTGGGGGGTTTTAGTAGACCTGCTTCTAACGGATTGGTTGGGCTGATCTAATTCTGAGAGAAATTAATTCCTTTGGGCCGACGATTTTGGATCCGCCCACAAAGCTATATATATATATATATATATATATATATATATATATATATATATATAACAAGAGCCTTGATCCGATGTCCTTTTGCATAGAAAATGTAAGTGAAAACAAACTTTTCTAAGTCACTATGTTATATTGTATGAGCATTGATAATTAAAATACTATCAAAGGTTATATACATAAATAAATGAGCATTGATAATTAAAATACTATCAAAGGTTATATACATAAATAAATAAAACAATTGATGCCCCTCAAAATGGAACTTGGACGGTTGTCCGGTCTTCCCTGGGTCAAGGGCTAGAGCAAGCCCTGAACTTGCATAGTTTGAAAATTTTAATGGTAAAAAATTACCCCGTGCGATCGAACCACCCATCCATCTCTACTATTACAAAGACTTAAAATGGCTCAAAATAAGTTGAATAAACCGTACATATATTCTAGTATAATTAAAAATTAAAATAATAAATAAATTCTAACTAATAGCTCAACTACATTATATTATAAAAATAAATATATCTATAATAAATCATAATTAAAATATATTCAAATCATGTCTATAACAAATTCTAATTTAAACTATTTTAAAGAATATCATAAAAAAATAATTTAATTTTACGTGACTATATATATATATATATATATATATATATATATATATATATATATATATATATGAGCCATAATACTCATATTTCTACATGAACCATGCACATGTGGACCAATAAGAATAGACTCATACATCTCATGTGCATCTATGTGTACTAAAACACTCCATTCATATTGGTCCACATGTAGGAATATGAACATTATGACTCATATCTCGTCCTATATGGATAAACGGAATATAAGTCATAGTACTCATATTTCTACATGAACCATGCACATGTGGATCAATAGTAATAAACTCCTACATCCCATGTACATCCATGTGCACTAAAAGCACTATATATATATATATATATATATATATATATATATATATATCCTCAGTGATTTCATCCACAGCAACTGAAAAAAAAAATCCGTATTTCTTAACGAGAAATAATATCTGATACTTCATTACAGCCCTAAAATGTATCCCAAAAAAAAACCCTCAAAACATTATGCAACATGGACCGCATGCTGCTCAACCTTCTTGTAGAAGAGCTGATTATCACATTAATCATCCTTTAAAAGTAATGAAATTACATCAGCAACAGGATTTTTTCCGTAATGATAACACAATTCCTTTGTAACACCATCCGACAATTAAAACAAGTCAAATGTTACAATATGAACAGAAAGCATCTCCTCTCTTCAATGTTTAAGAAACTTTGACCGGAAGACATCAAACTTCTGTCAAGATTGTGACCTCTTGAATGGAAACTGTAATATCTTGGCTTCATTCTCAGCTGAACCAACTCATTTTCTGAAGCTTGTGGAGTATTATACGATATACTTGACTGCAAAATCTTACAGTTTTACAGTTACATGAATCCAAAGCCATAATAATGTTATTTTTAAAGCAATTTGAATGTCTTCACCAACCCAAGCATTTCCTTTTCTTATTGTCAATTTGGTCAGTGCTCATCCGAGGCTTCTCTGGCTGTTCAGTCTTCTTTGGGTTTCCTATCCGGCTGTCTAAACTCTTCCTTGAGTTGTCTGCCTCTACTTTCTTTGAGGATTTAATATCCGACTGTTTGGTTTTGTCGTCATCACCTTTCAAACTTCTCTTTTCGGCCGTTCTTTTGTTTACAGTCGATACAAATTTCTTCAAGTGTTTTATGTACTCAGGATAGAGCTCAAGATTGCAATGGCCACCTCCTTTCAGCCACAATGGTTCATATTTTTCTTTGCTCAGATCCCAGAGCTGCTTGCCATGGGAGCAATCGACAACTTCATCTGATGTACCCTGGTAAGGAAAGGCTGAGAATGAATAGCAAATATATTCGTGAACTTTCAAGATGAAGCCAGTGAATGATGATTGTTTCATAAGTCTGAGCCATCACACAGTTTTATTTTTCACGGTAAGCTAGTAGGTCTAGAAAACAACATTTTTCTGAATTAGTCGGAACAATTTTGATTTTGAAATAACATGAAGTGAACTATTAAGAAACTTTTGCTATGATGGTAAGATATGCAAATATGTGATTCCCCAAGTTCTTTCAACAATTTCTGTTTAAACAAGGTTCAACTTGCTCATCTTTCAGGGAGTAAGACACCTTTACACCAGAAAGACTGTCACTATAGAACAAACAAACTAGCCGATACATAGACTGGGAGAAATTTTATATGTTTGATGCCTAATAACACACCTATAAAAATAATGCCAACAGGAGGTAATTGGCTACTAAGCTTTCCAATTATCAAACTCAAATATTTTTGGAATACAGTTACTTTCACAGTTGTGTTTGAATCAGTTCAAAAAGTAAGTATATAGGTAAATTTCACAAATCCCCTGGAGTTTAAGCTTCACGTAACTACCTAGAGGTAGAGATTCCATCAAGAGGCTACCATTGAGATTTGGCTATTATGTCATGTAACATGACCAGTTTCTCTTTATTTCTGAAAACTCCCTCCGAGAAATTGGGCCGAATTTAGAAAATAATAGAACTATTTAGGTTAAACCTCTTCCTCCTTTTGAAAGAGGTTGGCAGTAGGTCTGCAATCGAATAGAGTAGCCCACTAGCTCGAATCGGCTTCACTAACACGCCAAACTTGAAGATGGAAATGATCCTAACATTCCCTTAACGGGCTAAGGCGGAACATACGAGCCTTGGTTTTTGAGCACATAGAAAAACTTCGTCTGATGGCCCAATGGACTTTTCCCTATATATCGCTTGTATGACTTGTGAGCAAACTTCACTTGAGAAGACGCTATTGCTAATTTTGATACAAAACAAGTAGAACCCACAGTATAATGGGATTTTTCCCGATTTGAGCCAAGCTGCTCATGAGCCTAGTCCAGCACAAGCTTGCATACAGTTTTCAAGCTCGAAGTGCGAGCTCAAGATTGAGCTGAGCTCAATAACTTCAAGCTCAAACTTGAGCTCACCTCAAGAGTTTGACACCATAAATGACCTGAGCTTGAACATGCCAAGCTCGAGTAGGTTTGCTCAATAACAGTCCTAATGGCTAGCTTCTACCCGGTTTCATTAGAAGAAATCGTAAGCTTGACCTCCTCGTGCCACCTTTCTCCTCATCTTTCCATCATAAACCTACCCCTCCCCTCTCCATCAATTTCTCCACATCCAAAGCCCATTGGCCAACCAGATGGAGCATTAGGCTCCAATCAGCCTTGGGGTGTAATATGGTCAGTCTGACAAGATGGAACCCCAAGGCGGAACATACGAGCCTCGGTCTTTGAGCACATAGAAAAGCTCGACTGATGGCCCAATGGACTTTTTCCTATATATTGCTTGTATGACTTGTGAACAAACTTCACTTGAGAAGACGCTATTGTTAATCTTGATACAAAACAAGTAGAACCCACAGGATAATGGGATTTTTCTCGATTTGAGCCAAGGTACTCATGAGCCTAGTCCAGCACAAGCTTGCATACAGCTTTCAAGCTCGAAGTGCGAGCTCAATATTGAGCTGAGCTCAAGAACTTCAAGCTCAAACATGAGCTCAGCTCAAGAGTTTGACACCATAAATGACCTGAGCTTAAACATGCCAAACTCGAGTAGGCTTGCTCTATAACAGTCCTAGTTTCCACCCGGTTTCATTAGAAGAAATCGTAACCTTGACCTCCTCACTCCACCTTTCTCCTCATCTTTCCATCATAAACCTACCCCTCCCCTCTCCATCAATTTCTCCACATCCAAAGCCCACTGGCCAACCAGATGGAGCAGCAGGCCTCAATCAGCCTTGGGGGTGTAATATGGTTACAAAACAAGTAGAACCCACAGTATAATGGGATTTTTCTCGACTTGAGCCAAGCTGCTCATGCGCCTATTCCAGTACAAGCTTGCATGCATACAGTTTTCAAGCCCGAAGTGCGAGCTCAAGATTGAGCTGAGCTCAATAACTTCAGGCTTGAACTTGAGCTCAGCTCAAGAGTTCGACACCATAAATGACCTGAGCTTGAACATGCCAAGCTCGAGTAGGCTCGCTCAATAACAGTCCTAGTGGCTAGCTTCCACCTGGTTTCATTAGAAGAAATCGTAACCTTGACCTCCTCACTCGACTTTTCTCCTCATCTTTCCATCATCAAACCTACACCTCCCCTCTCCATCAATTTCTCCACATCCAAAGCCCACTGGCCAACCAGATGGAGCAGCAGGCCTCAATCAGCCTTGGAGGTGTAACATGGTTACAAAACAAGTAGAACCCACAGTATAACGGGATTTTTCTCGACTTGAGCCAAGCTGCTCTCGTGCGCCTCGTGCAGTACAAGCTTGCATACAGTTTTCAAGCCCGAAGTGCGAGCTCAAGATTGAGCTGAGCTCAATAACTTCAAGCTTGAACTTGATCTCAGCTCAAGAGTTCGACACCATAAATGACCTGAGCTTGAACATGCCAAGCTCGAGTAGGCTCCCTCAATAACAGTCCTAGTGGCTAGCTTCCACCCGGTTTCATTAGAAGAAATCATAACCTTGACCTCCTCACTCGACCTTTCAACTCATCTTTCCATCATCAAACCTACACCTCCCCTCCCCATCAATTTCTCCACATCCAAAGCCCACTGGCCAATCAGATGGAGCAGCATGCCCCAATCAGCCTTGGGAGTGTAATATGGTCAGTCTGACAAGATGTAACCCCTTTCAGCGGATGGCAACTATCATTGGACCAAGCTAGCTGGCTGGTAGGGTCCCAAGGTAGGGAAGAGGAGGAAAGAACATGAATGTTAGGAAGGACAAGGAGACTTTGCTTCTATATTTTCTTTAAAATTGAATCTCTGTTAGAGTTCTACAATTTGTAAACTTCTTAGAAGTTAAAGTTAATAAAAATAAATCTAGATGAATCTCGTTAGAGTTTGCAATTACCCTTTTATCTTACTCTTGATGGATACGGTTTTATATCTAGAAATGCAGTCTACACTTTTTCATGCCTCCTAGTTATTAAAAGATGACTATAAAGTGATGTCATCAGGTACCAAGAGCGAGTAGCAATGAGAACTCTCGCAGAGATATCAGAGAAGAATCTGCAGTTGCCTGTGCAAATGAGAGTTGGAGAAATACAAAGCAAGAGCTCTAAGGGAAAGCATGCAGTAACCGAATAAAACAAAGTTTCAAAACAAAAAACATTGCATAAGAGAGCAAAATTTTAAATCAAAGCAATACATATGTTAAGTACAAGCATTATGAAAGTTCTATCTACTATTTCAAAAAAAAAAAAAAAATCAGAATATTGCAGTCTCATTAGGTGTACAAAAAAGAAAGAAAAACAATTAACGGCTCTGTGAATGTTGAACTATCAAAGGTATTACGAGTGTGAGCTCGCCCCCAAAACGCAAAAAAATATTTTCAGCAACTGTTGATTTAGTTCTTGGAGATCATATTGGCTGCTTAACCTTAACTTGCTGTAAAGCTAAGGATTCTTAAGTGAAGTGGTACATGTAGGATACAACAACAACAAAGCCTTTATCTAAAATTTAGTGGAAGGTAGAATTTATAAGCTGTCAACTTCAATGTAAGAATATTATTTTTATGTTCATTGTATTTATATACATCATGAATATGTCAAAAGTTTTATTAGGGTTGTTAGTTGAGTTTGGTACTTGAGGCTTACAACTGTAAGAGTTGAGATGTACCATGTCACGGTCCCACATTATTATAATATTATTGGTTTTGGGGCATGACAAAAAATGGTATGTGTATGATTTATGAGAGCTTAGGCTTTAGGTACTAAATTGGATTTTAGGTTAGAACATAACAGATGGATTGTCATAATTTTTACACTTACGTATGATACTTGCAAGATGGAGTTATTTATAATTTTAGGAATTTGACATTTAGTAAAGTAGTTGTGATTAAGATTTGGGGTTGCAATAGTTTATTTGTTGATGAATTTTATTTGACGTCTCATTTTCTTTTTTGAGAATAATAGCAATATAGACAATGTCATGATAACTTTTAGGGTAAAGCTATCATAAGAGAGAACCGTGAAAAAATGGTATTAGATATTGTTGGTATATTAGAATATTCTTGGTATATTTGTTGGGATATTAGAATATTCTACAGGGGGTTTTAATGGGGTATTAATGTAAGATGAAGGGTTGTAAGACTATAAAAATATAACAATTACTCTAAAATATTCTACAGATACAATCATTTAGGGTCCGTGTAGAATATTTTGGAGTAATTGTTATATTTTTTATTGATAATCTCTTGGCTATTTATAGCCTTACAATCCTTCATCTTACATTAATACCCCATTAAAAACCCCTGTAGAATATTCTAATATCCCAACAAATATATCAAGAATATTCTAATATACCAACACTCCTCCTCAATATGGGCGAAAGATATTCACTAAGCCCATCTTGTCACATCCTCTAATCATATCTGCAGAGCTAAGTCCCTTGGTCATACTGTCTGCTACCTGCTCCTTGGTTGGAACATGACCTAGCTCCAGTAGTCCACTGTCCAACTTCTCCTTGATAAAGAACCTATCGATCTCGATGTGTTTGGTCTTGTCATGCTGCACTGAATTGTTGGCAATACTGATAGCTGACTGGTAGTCACACCACAGCTTCATCTTGGCTCCTTGATCCAGCTTCAGCTCCAGCAGCATACTCTTCAGCCATAGCAGCTCTGCAACTCCCAAGGTCATAACTCTGTACTCCACTTCAGCTGTCGATCTGGCCACCACCGACTGCTTCTTACTCCTCCAAGTGACCAAGTTGCCTCCTACAAATATGCAATAGCCCGAGGTAGACCTCATGTCATCAGTACAGCTAGCCCAGTCAGAGTCACAGTAGCTCTCGATGCTCAAGTGATCATTCTTCCTGAATATCAACCCCTTTCCGGGGGCACCCTTCAAGTATCTCATAATCTGGTACACTGCGTCCATATGACCCTTCCTTAAGTCATGCATGTAGTGGCTCACCACACTCACTACAAAGCAGATATCAGGACGTGTGTGGCTCAAATAGATCAACTTGCCCACCAATCTCTAGTATCTGTTTCGGTCAACTGGTTCTCCAGCCCCAGCACACAGCTTGAACCCATGGTTGATCGGCGTCGCTGCATATCTGCATCCCAACATCCATGTCTCTGTGAGAAGGTCTAGCGCATACTTCCTCTGAGAAAGAACAATCTCCTCTGCTTCTCGAGCAATCTCAATCCCAAGGAAGTACCGAAGAAGGCCAAGGTCCTTCACCTCGAATTCCTTGCAAAGCTTCCCCTTGAGTCGGGCAATATCCTCCTCATCATCTCCTGTGATAATCATATCGTCCACATAAACCGCAAGCATGGTGATGTGGCCTTTACTCCGACGGAAGAACACAGTATAATTAGCATTGATCTGCTGATATCCCATCCCTATCATCGCCCTCCTGAATCTGTCAAACCACGCTCGAGGAGACTGCTTCAGTCCATAGAGGGACTTCTTCAACCTGCAGACCTTGCCCACTGTCTTATCGGTACAGAATCCTTGTGGTATCTCCATGTACACTTCCTCCACTAGCTCCCCATAAAGAAACGCATTCTTCACATCCAGTTGGTGTAGCTTTCATCCATCATTCTCTGCCAAAGAAATCAGGGTCCTGACGGTACTCATCTTCGCCACTGATGCAAAGGTCTCATCATAGTCAATGTCGTACGTTTGACTGTTTTGCCACCAGTCGCCTTGTAGCACTCTACTTTTCCATCTGGGTTCAGACCTGCTTCAGTCCATAGTCGAGCCTTGCGTTCTACTTTTCCATCTGGATTTTGCTTCACAATAAAGACTCACTTGCATCCGACTGCCCTCTTTCCCTCTGACAGTTTTACCAGTTCCCAAGTGATTCTTCTCAAGAGCGTCTACCTCCTCGTGCATCGCCGCTTTCAACTTTGAATCGTTCTTGACAACCTACCAATTGTTAGGTACAGAAATACTATCAAAAGATGCAATTAATGCTCCATAAGAAGAAGAGATATTATATGAAACAAACTGAGCAAGTTCCCAACCATATCTATCAGGAGAATTTTTTGTACTGCTGCGAGTGGTCCTCCATACTGATAATGGTGTGGGAGTAGGAAGAATAATATCACCTGAAGGAAAATCTGGTGGTGGTGGTGTAGGTGTCTCAGGAGTTGAGACGGATGCAGGCAAGGGACTTGGCACTGGCACTATAGGTATTGATCCTGCAATTTGCTTCCCTTTCCTGTTGTAGGTAAGTAACTCCCCCTGAGTCGTCGGCCTAACACCTCTCATCGCCTCCACATGTTCCTCTTTACTCTCCTGCTCCTCCTCAAACGTTCCTCCATGCCATACTCCTAAATCAATCATCATACTCTCACCAATCTCCCTCTCTCGCTTCATACTCTCAGTATCAGGGAGTTGCTCATGGATGAGGTTCCCTCCTGACGGTAGTATGGCTCAAACTCCCTGAAGTGAACATCCATGCTCACAAACTTCTTCTCTACTGGGCTCCAGCACACGTACCCCTTCCGAGTTGCCGAATAGCCCACGAATACACACTTGACTGCTCTGAGGTCAAGTTTCTCAACAGACGGTCTGTTGTCCTTCACAAAACATATGCAGCCAAACACCTTTAGTGGGAGTATCACACTATTATTTTCTTGCAATATCTCACATGAAGACTTCCATCCCAGTACTTTCGAGGGCATCTTGTTGATCATCGAGTTGTTGTCAACACTGCATACCCCCACAGACTCTGTGGGATATTCATGACGATCATCATGCTCCTTGCCACCTCTAGAAGGTGTCTGTTCTTCCTTTCTGCCACTCCATTATGTGCTGGTGTGTATGCACAGGTGGTCTGATGTTGTATCTCTTGGGCTGACAGGTATTCCTCAAGTGCTTTGTTGGTATACTATGTTCCATTGTCAGACCTTAGTACTTTCACCACTGCTCTGTACTGAGTCTGGACATGTTTATGAAAATCCCGAAAATTGGCAAAGACCTCACTCTTATTCTTCATCAAATACAGTCAGGTAACACGAGAGGAACAATCAATAAAAAATACGAAATACTTGTAACCATTCATAGTATTTGTGGCACACGGCCCCCAGACATCAGAATGTATAATATCAAAAACAGAAAAGCTCCTATGGCCCGCACCAATATATGAGCTCCTAGTAAGTTTGTCTAAATCACATGCATCACACATACTAGTTTCTCCTTATTTGTCTTCTCATAAATAGATGGATACAAGCTACTCAAAATACCAAAAGAGGAATGCCCCAACCGCCTGTGATGGAGTATCAGTGTATCCTTGGCACTCATCTTTAGTCCTCTCATTCCTGCCCTTTCTGCCACAGACACAAATGTCGAATCCAGTCCTTCTCGATTCAGGTACCACAGTCCATCATGCCAAGTGTCAGTCCCAAGTCTTCGTCCCGTCTCCTTCTCCGGGAAGATCACCTTAGGAATATCAAAAGAGAAATTCATATTAGTTGGAGGATTATAGAACTAATGGACAAAAGACTGACTGAAAAAGAAGAAGCATGTAAAACATTGGATAATCTTATTGAACCTGTACAATCGACAGTACCCTTACCGACCACTGGCTGAAAAGTACCATCGACTGTTTGGATGCTGTCTGCAGATGCTAGATGAGTGTAGGAAGAGAACTCACTAGCATTCCATGTCACGTGTCGAGACACACCCGAATCGACAATCCAGTCCGACGATCTAAGGAAAGACATAGATGTAAGGGCGAGTGAGTCATCAGTACCTTCCGATGGATGGACATATATGGCAGCGTTGCCTCTGGCAAAAACTGAGGTGGACGCCGCCTCAGTCCCACTCCTCCTGTCTCCATCGCTTGACGTTCTCTGCTTTCTCCTAAGTACTTCCAGCATCCCCAGTAGTGCATTATCCTCCTCAGTATAGGCACAATTAGCTCCCTCCTCGCCTTCTGCTACCAATAGGTTCGTCCGATAACCTCCTCGACTACCCCGTCGACCCCCACGACCACGGCCACGTCCTCCAAACTGTCCACGTCCACCACCTGAATCTTCCTCCTTGGGTGGTTTGGTGCAAGCATACCTCAGATGGCCCACCTCTCCGCAGTTGTAACATTGTCGGGGGTCTCCCTTAGGTCCTGTGCCGCCTGAATTGGCAACCGTCAGTGCTGTCTTCACTTCAGGAGGACCACATATCCCTGCATGTAGCTTGATACGAGTCTCCTCATGGATCATGGCCGAGATAGCCTCCTCAAGTGTAGGAATCTTCGGTTGGGGTAGAAGTGTTGTCCTCTGAGCAAACACTGCGGCCAGCCCCTTAAAAAACTTCATCGTCCTCTCCTGCAGACATACCCGTCTCTCCTTACACTTCGGGTCCTCGCAGCTCGTCCGATTTGAGAAGTGATCATAATCCAACCACAGACGCTCCAACTTCGTGGCATACTCATGTACCGTCTTCTCTCCCTGTACGGTGTCGTCGATCTCCCTCTTGATCTGAAAAACCCTCAAGTTATTCCCCACACCATCGTAGGTTCTCCTCAACTTCTCCCACACGTCTTTCACTATCTCAAGGCCATCCACTGTGGCGACGATCGACTGGACTAAAGAATTGAGGAACCAAATATATACCACCATATGAGTGCACTTCTACTCGTTGCGTCCTGCCGAGCCCTTATCCGGCTCTGTCTTCTCTCCTGACAAGAAACCCTCCAGGTTCTTCCCTGCGAGAGTTCTCCTCACCCGTCGTGACCAACTCAGGTAGGTGGCCGGTCCATCAAGCTTCAGATGGATGGATGGAAGGAAGCTCCAACTTCGCTAATGTTCATCAGCTTCATCAACGTTGCGACCTCCGCAAAGTCCAACTTCTTGATGATCTTCTCCATCGATCCTCTTCTTCTCCGATCACCTCACCCATCACACGATTCACGTTCGCCCTCTTCGTCCTTTCCTAGACCCGATTATATCTCCCCATCAGATCTAGGCTTTCGATGTCAACGTCTGGAACGACCTGCTGAAGACGCCAGGAACTGCGGCAGAATGCTCCACTGGAGTCGCTGCTTCGCGGTGGTGGTGGCGGACGAGTGGCGCTGGTGGTGGCGGACGAGCGGCGCGACAGCGGTGGTGGCGGGCAGTATGACAGCGACAACAGTGGCGGTGGCGGCGGCTAGGGTTTGGGAGGTGGTGACTAGGGTTTGGGCTCTGATACTATGTAGAATATTTTGGAGTAATTGTTATATTTTTTATTGATAATCTCTTGGCTATTTATAGCCTTGCAACCCTTCATCTTACATTAATACCCCATTAAAAACCCTTGTAGAGTATTCTAATATCCCAACAAATATACCAAAAATATTCTAATATCCCAACAAATATACCAAGAATATTCTAATATACCAGCAGTCCGTTTGGATAGAGTTTATGAAAATTGGTTTTAAAAACTATTTTCAAATAAGATATTATAAAGTTGTTTTCTAAGAGTAAATATTTTAACATTGCGTTTGGTTACTTTCATCTGAAAAATAGTATTAAGAACAAAACTTAAAAATTTCTGTTAGGTAAAAAAAATAGAAAATATTTTTTTAAATAATTTTTTTAAAGAAATTCTTGAAATATGTCGTGTCACAGTATATTCTGTCATTGACACATTTGTGTCCATCCATAGTATTTCATCCAAATCATGTGTCATGTTCCCTGTGTTCCCACACATTGTGTCATGTTTCTATTGTTCCCACACACTATGTCCTTGCCCAAGTGTCCTGAACTGAAACTAGAGAGAATTCCTCCATACACTCAATTTTGTTCACCAACACCAACCTCTTGCTCTTCTATGCACTCTTCAATCCATTTGCGCCTTCCATCGACGAGCACAACTCCAACACAACGACGACATTGCCATCTTTCGGAGCCCAGCCGCTAAGACTAATCTGTTCCAGCTCGTCTGACACCTCCATCATCGAGGGCCTTATGTCCATGTGGAACGCGAGCACCTTCGCTCCCTCGAGAATATCATGGACATGCCCTTTAACACGCTCCTCATCCGCGACGAACGGTGGAAGCTCCGCCGCTGACCACGACTGGAAGTCGCAGCCGGACAAAGATCCACACCTCCCGTCTGCATACTCCCCATGTGCCGCCATAGGAGGAGGAGGATGCCGACGCTGACGTTGATGATGAGGAGAGGAAGCAGCGGCAGTGCTCTGCGACGGAAACAACGAGACAAGGAGGGGTGGAGAGCTCCTCAAGAAAGCTAGAGCCCACAGCTGGACCTTGGAGGAGAGGAAGGAAAGGAGAGAGAGAGAGAGAGAGAGAGAGAGAGAGAGAGAGCAGAAAGGAGCAGGAGAGCAAGGAAAGGAATTTATTTATTTATTTTTGGAAAAGCTTGTTTTTACTACTCTTTGAAAAGAGAGTTTAAACGTTGGTTTTGCCAAATATTTTGGCAAAGCAAAAATAAGGATGCAAGCAGAAACAAGGATGCTACAGCCAAACATGTTTCAGACTGCTTTTTGAGTTTAAACTCAAAATAGTAGTCCAAAACAGACATCCAAACAGACCCTTAGTATCCTAGAACTGTAGCTTTAGGTGAGCCCATATATATAATTTTAAGCACGCAATTCTTTCTTGAAAATTGTTTGATTCAAAAAAATTCCATTTTCCCAAGTTTTAATGGAATCTATTTCGTAAATAATAACATTATCGAAGTGTACTTACTAAGTGAACTTCAATCTGCAATTTACAATGTGCTGCTATCAATGTTCTAAATGGTGGTAAACGGGTGCGCGGCGGAAAGGGTCCGCCTACCGCCAGGACACCTAGACGCCACCTATGCGTTTGATACATTTTGGATATTTTTTACTATTTTACCACTGATTTTGCATAATATGCATATTTCAAGGGTTTTTTTTATATATAGCTAAGTTGTACAACAAAGATTTATGAAGTTTAAATAATGTAAAAGTGACTCATAGGTCCATAATGCTTGTAAAACTATTTTGCCAAAACATCTAGTTAGATATTGCTCCGTCTAGACGTTCGCTTACACCGCCGCCTAACTAATTCTACTACAGAATTTGAATTAGAGTATACCGCGTGCCACGTACTTATCTCCGCCCATGCCGTCGAACCTCCGCTGGCCGTCTACTCCATTGCCAAGGCGCCAACGGCAAAAGCGGTGCGAAGAGCGACCGCCTACCGCCTAGGCGCCGCCTAGGAGGCCGAGGCAGACACCATTTAGAACACTAGCTGCTATAAATCAATGCAGAGCGGATACTGCATTTGACAACTCTGCATCTTTAGTGTCCACAGTTCCCTTCATTTATATAGAGCAGCACATAGTATACTAGTATATATCATCTTACTATTAAATAATTATGTGCCACATGGAAGTGAACATCTACTTGATCCAAAGCCCTTGGAATGCTTATTCCATATTAACCAACAAGTTTAATGGGAATAACAAATAACCGGTTCTAAAAAAACAATGATTATCCTTCAAAGCAACCAAACTAACAATGAGAAATCAATGATAAAGATAAACTGCTTACGTGTATGACAAGCACTGGACAGTTAACCAGACCAACTTTGTCAATATTCTGCACACAAAACAAATAAATTAAACAAGATCTAAATGAGATTTAAATATCTTGAACATCACCTTATATATGTCAAACCAGTATGTATGTTTTACTGGATATAATACTCTCAAACCAGAAAGGATAGCACTATGTAAAACAACAGCTCTCAAATTTGGCACACGGGAGGCAAGATCGAGGGTTGGACCACTTCCAACAGATTGGCCATATAAAATAATATCCTCGTCTGCAGCTCCATATTTCTCTTTGAGGCATTCATAAACCGCATCAATGTCTGCATATGTGTGGTACTCAGTGGGCTGTCTCATGGAAAAAGCATCTGTGTTAACTTAAAGTTCGATATCAATGGAAGATTGTATCAACTGAAAAAAGATGTTATGCAGACTCCTAAAAGATGGAAAATAAACAAATACGTGCCTTCCCTGTTGACTGCCCATAACCAGAATAGTCATACCTGAAAATTTCATTTATCAAACTTGAGGGTTAGCACAATGAAAAGCAATAAGAACAATTAACAACCTTACTTCTAACCTTCTTGATCCTTTTGGAGGGAAACAAACTACATAGTAACCTGTAGGTTCTTCCGGACAAGAATAACAAAATAACAGCAAGCTAAATTCAAGAGAGAAACATGACGCATAGACCTCTAGAGTTTACTTGAATGGTGATGGATGTTGATATGACAAGTGCTTGCGTTATATCATATAAATAAATTAAGGAGACAAAATACACAAGGAATTCATATCAATGAGACCATATATTCTTCTACCCACTACTATAATTTAAGAAACGAATTAAAGGGTGTCCTGGTGCCACAAGGCTCCCACTTATGCAGGGTTATATGGATATCAAATGCACTTTATTAGGTCCATGCATATCCAGCTCTATCTTATTCTACAGCAATCAAATATTTCTGTCTTCACCAAACATTTTGTTCGGAGAAACAATATGACGTCCCTATCCAAACTAATTCTTCTGCAAGTGCTTGCATTATATCATATAAATAAATTAAGGAGACAAAATACACAAGGAATTCATATCAATGAGACTATATATTCTTCTACCCACTACTATAGTTTAAGAAACGAATTAAAGGGTGTCCTGGTGCCACAAGGCTCCCACTTACGCAGGGTCAGAAGAGCATCAAGATGTAGGCAGCTTTACCCCCATCCTCCAGGATGCAAGCAACAAGCCTTCCCGTTGCACCGAGTTTAAGAAACGAATTGTGTCATCCAAATTATTTCCATATATATGCCTCAATCAAGTTCTACATGGACTATATACCACTTATATGGATATCAAATGCACTTTATAGGGTCTATGCATATCCAGCTCTATCTTATTCTACAACAATCAAATACTTCTCTCTTCACCAAACATTTTGTTCGGAGAAACAATATGATGTCCCTATCCAAACTAATTCTTCTGCAATCATTTCCACTAAGGGAACAACCAGTACCTTGTATTCACCCCCCCCCCCCCCCCCCCACCCCCTTCCCTCCCCCTCCTCTTCTTCTTCTTTCCCTTCCCAAACCAACACACACATATAGAAGCGCACAGGTACACACACACAATCAAAGAATTAATGGAAGATAAGGATTAACCATGTGGAAAAGCTTCACATAAACAGCACAAGAACAACAGAAAAAGGACATACGGAACAGAAGTTTACGGCTTTGTGTTGGAAGCTCTTAACCCAGCCAGCAGCTGCCCAAGCCAATATAGCCACCAGGTTTGTTCAGCCAGGCCTGCTGGAGGTCAGCTAAGTTGTAGGAAGTTCAGAACCAGGTTAAGGATTGATCTGAATTAAATCCAAACCGAGTTTGGTTGAATCGGGTGCCTATCTTGTGCCTTCTTGGGGCTGAAGTTACTAAATTCCTATTAGTTTTTTTTTGAGTTATTGTAGATGATTGGATAAAACTCATCGTATCTTTAGATGAAGCTTAGGGGTGTTTTTTTTTTCCACTTATACGTTGTGCCACTTATTCAAAATGTTTTGTTTTTGCCACTTATAAGTGATTCCGATGTTTGAAGTAATTTAAAACTTTACCATTATACCCTTGTGTTCAAAAAATTTATATAATTGTTATAGTTCCTTATCTAAACAAAGATATTTTTATGTGCATATGACGCGGTCAAATTTATTCACATTGACTATTGAAACCAAGGCAATATTGAAATTTATATTGTTAAACGTACACAAATTCTTTAAGAGTCTTTCTTTAAACATGTAAGTTAAGTTTGAAGTATTAATAATAGATCAATTTAAAAAGTTTTTCAGTCATTTTAAAAAATAAGAGAAGAAGGAATGAGTTGTGGAGAGATGGATTAGGGTTTATTTTCTTCTTACAAGCTTGAGGGTATATTAGCCATTTTTAAAAATAGATGAGTACAACATTTTTTTCACTTTATAAGTACGTATTCGTTTTTTGAAGTGACAAAATGCTACTTATAAAATTTGAACCACTTAGAAGTGGTTGCCACTTATAAGTCCCAAAAACAAACATCCCTTAGTCTATTTGCAGTTTCTCATTGGAAGTTAATAACATAAATAGGATTTCTTTAATATTTCTTAGAAAGCACATAGACCAAATTCTCTTTTTATAAATATATATAACAAACTTTTAGGGTTGTTTTCTCCATTCTGTTGGACCAAAAATTCTGACAGTTTTACTTCCAGTTTCTAGAATCTCTTTGAAGTGTTCAAAAAGAAGTTAGGGAAGTATATACCATAGTTTGTGTTCTTGTGATCCCTATTAGTAATTGCATCATTTTTGTATTAGAGCTAAGGATTCTTAACACCTTCAAACAAGGCTCAATAGGTTAACAAACCAATTCAACTCCTGAGAGAAGAAGGAATGAGTTGTGGAGAGATGGATTAGGGTTTATTTTCTTCTTACAAGCTTGAGGGTATATTAGCCATTTTTAAAAATAGATGAGTACAACATTTTTTTCACTTTATAAGTACATATTTGTTTTTTGAAGTGACAAAATGCTACCTATAAAATTTGAACCACTTAGAAGTGGTTGCCACTTATAAGTCGCAAAAACAAACATCCCTTAGTCTATTTGCAGTTTCTCATTGGAAGTTAATAACATAAATAGGATTTCTTTAATATTTCTTAGAAAGCACATAGACCAAATTCTCTTTTTATAAATATATATAACAAACTTTTAGGGTTGTTTTCTCCGTTCTGTTGGACCAAAAATTCTTACAGTTTTACTTCCAGTTTCTAGAATCTCTTTGAAGTGTTCAAAAAGAAGTTGGGGAAGTATATACCATAGTTTGTGTTCTTGTGATCCCTATTAGTAATTGCATCATTTTTGTATTAGAGCTAAGGATTCTTAACACCTTCAAGCAAGGCTCAATAGGTTAACAAACCAATTCAACGCCTGAGAAGATGCTCAAGATGGTTCTAAACAACAAGAAATTATTCTATGAGCCGGGCTCACCTTGCACCCTTCAATGCCATCCATTGGATGGCATTGGGATGAGTACATGCACAAATCCTAATGCAATCCAATGACTGTCATGGAAGGTGCACGGTGAGCCCGGTTCACAGAATAATTTCTCCTAAACAACCAGGTTGAGTCATTCACCTTGGAATCCACCTCAACAGACATAAAACACATGCCAGCAGGGTACAGGCTTCTTTATCAGCCTCGCTAGTCGCTAACCAACATCAACTTTCACCCTGATAGCACAAGGAATCCCGCTGATCTCCATGTGGTTGCAATCACTGCCTCTGCAGTTAGAGAAGTACAATAGTCTCGGTCCCTCCGCCTGTGGCAGAAGGCAACTGTTTGCTGACTGAACTTCTACAAAAGATATAGTTCTATCTCCCATCGACAGATTTAGGGTAGAAGAAGTGAGGAAAGGTATTGATTTGTATAGTAAGAGAATGAGTCAGGATCTGACTCTCTCTTTTATACTCTATTTTAAATTTTGATTGGGCTTACGCCCAAGAACTTTTTTGCGTTAATATGTCTGATGAGTTCAAATTCGAGGCAGAATAAGGCGGCAGAGGAAGAGAAGGTGTTGGAGTGGGTGGGATTCCCAACCTATGTGGAGAACACCCCGGAGTACGACGAGCGCCGTATGTGTTTCAAGAAGCTCGGGGAGGCGACGAGGGCCATTCGAGAAGTCGGAAAAGCTCGGAAGCAGCAAACATGTGAGTTGGGGGGGGGGGGGGGTTGCTGGAAGCAGGCCTACCAAGTTGGACCGAACTCGGTTCCCCAGGCCGAGTTCGGGCCGAACTCGGTCTAGGTACTCCAGAAGCTCCAGAGAGCTGCTGTTTCGTTTACTCGCAAATCACCGACTCGGACCGAGTTCGATCCGAGTTCGGTCGGCGGACTGAACGAAAATTTTGAAGTATTTTTATACACCATTGGATCGTATCCTACGATTCAGGTTGGTTGCGGGATTAGGGAGTATAAGTTAGGTTTTTTCTAACCCTAACATATGCAACAATGAGAGAAAAAGGAGACAAGAGTGTCATTGCAACTTTGGGAAGGAAAAAGAATGATTGGAGGCCGTTTCGGAAGAGAAGATCAATTTTGGATAATTTTTCATTGTCTTTTATCTTTGTGGTGTAATCTATTTTCTATTCCTAAGTGTTGTAGAGATCCGTGTTGGATCGGAGGAGCTTGTAGAGGGTGTTTTCTCTTTATTCCAATAGTGGAGATTCTTCAGGATTTGACTCCGATCGTCCCGTGGTTTTTTCCAACTGGATTTTCCAAGAAAAAATTTCCGTGTCTGCGATTTGTGTTTGGCATTTTTTGTTTGTGCGTTTTGCTCGGTTCTTTCGCAGGTACTCTCTGGTTTAGCGAACGGTTTTCGTGTTTCGTTTCCAACAAAATGGTATCAGAGCCAAGATCTGAAATTTCAGAAGGGTGTCAGGAGTTGACAGGCAAACCAGGGAGGAGAGATGGATGCGAAGCCGGTGCGTATGGTAAACCTGAACGGTACCAACTATCATTATTGACGGAGCAAGATGAAGAATTTGTTGTTTGTCAAGAATCTGCATCTACTGGTATTTGCTTCCGAGAGGCCCAGTGACAAATCCGAAGAGGATTGGAAGTTAGAACATATACAGGTGTGCGGATATATCAGGCAGTTCGTGTACAATCACATTGTCAATATTGAGCACGCGAAAATACTGTTGGATAAGCTTTAATCTTTGTATGCGAAGAAGACCGGGATAAATAAATTGTTCCTGATCCGGATGATGATGGATCTGCGGTACAAAGATGGGACGTCCATTACAGATCATTTGAGTGAGTTCCAGGGCGTGGTGGACCAGCGATCCTCGATGGGAGTCAAGTTCAACGACGAGGTTCAGGTACTATGGTTTTGTATACATTGCCAGACTCGTGGGAGACCGTACGAGTATCTATGATCGTTTCTGCTCCGGAAGGCGTGATCAGTCTGGAATTTGCCAAGAGCGGGGTACTGAATGAAGAGATGCAAAGACATTCTCAGGGCACTTCATCCACATCCCACTTAGAGGTGCTAGTTTCAGAGAGCCGCGGAAGGGGTAAAGCAGGGGTCCATACGGTGGCAGGAACAAAAGCAGGGGAAGGTCCAAGGGTCGATACGAGGACTCAGAGTGTTACCATTGTGGCAAGAAGAGCCACATCAAGCGGAACTGTTTCGCTTGGAAGAGAGAGAAATGCGACAAGGGGAAGCTAGGAGAAAATTACAACGGCGGCCTCGGTACATGAAGGCAATGTGATCATTGTAGGTGATGAGGTTGTCATAAACCTCGCATGCGATGATGACTCTTGGCTGGTGGACTCAGGTACTTCAGCGCACGTATCTCACAACAAGACACTATTTGCTACTTACACAACAGACGACTGTAGAGTGTTGAAGATGGACAATGGAGATATGTCGAAGGCGGTTGCCGTTGAATATCTGCATATGAGGACAAAGAAGGGTGCAGTTCTTGTTCTCAAAAATGTCCGTCATGTCCCTGATATCCGTTTCAACCTGGTGTCGATTGGAAGGTTGGATGACGAGGTTTCTTCAATCTTTTCGGGAATAGTCAGTGGAAGCTTTCCAGAGGTTCGATGGTGATTGTTAGAGGAAGCAAGAGGTCCGGACTCTACTTTATGGAAGGGAGAGCACAGGGGCACTGGAAGTGAATGCAGCTACTGATGCGTCTACCGAGTTATGGCACAGGCGGCTCAGCCATATCAGCGAGAAGGGGATGAACTACTTGGTGAACATGAAGGTGATTCCAGGACTGAAGTCTACAAAATTGGAGAGATGCACGCACTATTTAGCGGAAAAGCAAAATATGATGTCTTTCCAAAGTCGTCCAAGTTCAAGGAAGTCGACGTTGCTCAAGTTGATTCACTCGAATGTCTGCGGTCCTATGAAGGTAAAATCCATTGGTGGAGCTTATTTTGTAACATTTATTGATGACTGTTACATGAAGGTTTGGGTCTATGCCATAAAGACCAAGGATCAGGTGTTGCCCACTTTCAAAAAGTTTCAGGCCTCTGTTGAAAGGTAGACGGACAAGAATCTGCTATGTATTCGATCGGACAATGACGACGAGTATATCGGTCTCTTTGATGCTTATTGCAGAGAGCAAGGAATACGACACCAAAATACTCCACCAAAGACACCGCAGCTCTACGGTGTAGCGGAGCGCATGAACAGGATGCTGATGGAGAGAGTGCGGTATTTGCTGTCAGAAGCAAACTTGTCGGACAGCTACTGGGGTGAGGCACTTTACACAGCTGCTTATGTTATTAATTTATCTTCTAGTGCTCCTTTACAGGATGGTGTGCCTGACAAAGTATGGTACGACAAAGAGCTGTCATACAATCACCTGCAAGTGTTTGGTTGCAAGACCTTTGTGCATGTACCGAAGGACGAGAGATCCAAACTTGAGCCGAAGACGAGGCGATACATCTTTGTCGGCTACGGTCGGGATGAGTTTGGCTATAGACTCTACGACCCAGTGGAAAGAAAGCTCTACAGAAGCATGGATGTGGTATTCGTCGAGGATCAGACCATGACTAACACTTAGTATTCCAAAATGCCTTTTGAGGCTGAGGAATTACCTGAGTTATAGAGTCATTTCGCTTCGAGCAATTTCCAGAGGACATCGAAGAGGATCCAGTTATGGAAAAGCCAGTACATGGAGTTACTTCCAACCTTGATCATCAGTCTACTGATGGTGATCAGGGTGACCCTCGGGAGGATGAGCATGCCGAAAAGGCAGTTCCTGAAGGGGAGAAGGCTGTTGATATACAGTCAGCACCAGTGGTTCCATTGAGGAGGAGCAACAGAGAGCGTCGACCATCTACGAGATACTCACCGGATAAATATGTGCAAATGACTGACCAGGAATAGCCCAAAAGTTTTGTAGAGGCTATGGAAGACGAACACAGGCAGGATTGAATGGAGGCTATACAAGAGGAGATGAGTTCCTTACATGACAACTCTGCTTATGATATGGTGCTGTTACCAAAGGGCAAGAAGGTTTTGAAAAATCGATGGGTGTTCAGAGTGAAACAGACAGATGATGCTACTCGCCCTCGATAGACTACGGTCAGCAGAAGGACGTGGATTACGATGAAATTTTTTCGCCAGTCGTCAAGCAGTTGTCTATTCGGATGGTGCTAGCATTGGCAGCCAGTTTCGACTTGAAGGTCGAGCAGATGGACGTAAAGACGGCATTCCTCTACGGTGATCTTGAGGAGCAGTTGTACATGGAGCAGCCAGAGGGATTCTTTGAGAAAGACAAGTCACACTTGGTCTGTCAGTTGAGAAAGAGCTTGTATGGTCTGAAGCAGGCTCCGAGGCAGTGGTACAGGAAGTTTGAGTCATTTATGAAGGAGCATGGTTATGCACGGACGACGTCGGATCACTGTGTATTTTTGAGGTACTTTACCGAGGATGATTTCATCATTTTACTGCTCTATGTTGATGATATGCTACTGGTGGGTCGGAATGCCACTAGGATAGCGGAGTTAAAGCGCCAACTGGGCGCAGCCTTCTCTATGAAAGATTTGGGTGCAACGAAGACTATTCTTGGGATGGAGATCAGCCGAGAGAGAGTCCAAGCTGCCACACTTGTCCCAAAAAAAATACATTCACCGGGTACTTCAGCGTTTCAGGATGGACGGGTCGAAAAAAGTGAGTAACCCCCTTCGGCTCACTTTAAGTTCACTGAGGAGTAGTGTCCATCTACCGAGGACGAGAAGAAAGATATGGAGCGGATTCCATATACCTCAGCACTGGAAAGTCTCATGTATGTTATGGTGTATACGAGACCAGACATCGCTCACGCAGTTGGTACAGTTAGCAGGTATCTTTCCAATCCTGAAAGGGTACATTGGAGTGCGGTCAAGTGGATCTTACGATACCTTCAGGACAATGTCGATTGGAGACTTTCTTTTGGTGGTGACGAGCCGAAGCTGGTTGGGTATACCGACGCTGATATGGCTGGAGATATAGACACAAGACGATCGACTTCGAGCTATGTGATAATGTTCGCTGGTGGAGCGGTATCGTGGCAGTCGCGGTTGCAGAAGTGTGTTGCTTTGTCGACGATAGAGGCAGAGTACATTGCGGCGACGGAGGCTTGCAAGGAGTTGCTGTGGATGAAGAAGCTGTTGCAGGAAATAGGACTAAAGCAAGAGCAGTATCATTTGCTTTATGATAGCCAGAGTGCAATTCACCTTGTGAACAACCAGACATTTCATAGCCGGTCCAAGCACATTGATACTCGTATCATTGGATACAGGATGTGGTTGATAAGAAGGAAGCGGCGCTTGAGAAGGTTCATACAGATGAGAACGGAGCAGACATGTTCACAAAAATTCTTCCAAGAAAAAAGTTTTAATACTGCAGGCGGATCGTCGGGATGACGACCCCCTCCACATAGTTGTGAAGGGGGAGATTTGTTGGAGTGGGTGAGGTTCCCAACCTATGTGGAGAACACCCCGGAGTGCGATGAGCCTCGTCTATGTGTCAGAGAAACTCGGAAAGATGACGAGGGCCATTCGAGGAGTCAGAGAAGCTCGGGAGCGGCAAACATGGGAGTGGGGGGCTGCTGGAAACATGCCTACCAAATTCGGACCGAACTCGGTTCCCCAGGCCGAGTTCGGGCCGAACTCGGTCTGGATGCTCCAGAAGCGCCAAAGAGCTGTTGTTTCGTTTACTCGCAAATCACCGACTCGGGCCGAATTCTCGGTCCGAGTTCGATCGACGGACTGAACGAAAATTTTGAGATATTTTATATACCGTTGGATCGTATCCTACAGTTCAGATTGGTTGCAGGATTAGGGAGTATAAGTTAGGTTTTTCCTAACCCTAGCATATGCAACAAGGAGAGAAAAAGGAGACAAGAGTGTCATTGCAACTTTGGGAAGGAGAGAGAAGGATTGGAGGCCGTTTCGGATGAGGAGACAATTTTGGGTAATTTCTCATTGTCTTCTATCTTCGTGGTGTAATCTATTTTCTATTCCTAGGTGTTATTGAGATCTGTGTTAGATCGGGAGGAGCTTGTAGAGGGTGTATTCTCTTTATTCCATTAGTGAAGGTTCTTTAGGGTTGGACTCCGATCGTCCCATGGTTTTTTCTATCTGAATTTTTCACGTAAAAATCTATGTGTGCGCGATTTGCGTTTGACAATTTTGGTTTGTACGTTTTGTTTGGTTCTCTCGCAGGTACTCTCTGGTTTGAAAAACGGTTTCCGCATTTCGTTCCTAACAGAAGGCGGACTGAGAAGCTCTAGACAGGTGCCTTTGTGCCTATATGAGGCCCCATGACCAAACTGCCTTAATCCTTGTAGCCTAGGAGTCAGCATCCCAAAAATAACCAAGTGGATGCTAAGATGGTCAAGCGGCCACTTTTTTATAAGCTTACAGCAGCAGTCCATCTGTTACATTCAACCACCAAAATCTGACTATACCCCTTGCCGAACCATCAAAGTAGAATCTCATGTTTCCTACCATGGCTTGAACCCAAGCTCCAAACGTAAATCCATTTTGTAAGCTTTCTTCCCAAACTAGCCTAACTATTTGTAACTGGTGAGACATAAGCTCTAATATCACTGTTTCCAACCCAGTTGACAGATAGACATTCCAAACACAACCTCAAGGATTATTCTCTAAAAACTGTTTTTTCTCCATTTCTCCAGACATGTTCTTTCCTACCAAACTTTGCGCCACTTTCTAGCTAAATAGCATCAAGATTCAAATTCTAGAGCATTATTCCAGAAAGAAAAGACAAAAAAACAATGTCCCCGCTAGCGAAATCATAAAATGGCTGCTTTTGCCCCAATTTCCACCTAAATAGTATGAAGATTCAAACTTTACAGCATTGCTCCGAATCATTTTTTTACAATGTAATTAATTATTTAGAATTGCTAATCTAAGATTTAAAAATTGACTTTTTTTTCCCAAAATTACCGAAATAATAACAAATCTCAAGACCACTGTCCAGACAAATTTCAGATTTTTCACAATGTCACTAGCCTAATTATTTGAAATCAGCTCCAAAATTACTGGTTTTTCCCCAAATCTCCACCCAATTACTATCAAGATTCAAACTCTATAGCATTGCTCCATAAGGAATCTTCCATCACAACGTAACTAACTCACTCAAATAATTGAAATTTTTTTGGAAGTGGTGATATAAGCTCCAAAATTACTACTTTTGCCCCCGATTTCTACCTAAATAGTAACAAATCATAAAATACAGGGAGCTTCTCCAAAAAAAAAAAAAATAACCCAGAGTTTTCACAATGTCACTAGCCTAATTATTTGAAATCAGCTCCAAAATAACTGCTTTCCCCCCAAATCTCAACCCAATTAGCATATCAAGATTCAAACTTTATAGCATTGCTCCACAAGGAATCTTCCTTCACATCGTAACTAACTCAATTATTTGGAAATTTTTTGGAAGTGGTGATATAAGCTCCAACATTACTGCTTTTGCCCCCCAATTTCTACCTAAATAGTAACAAATCTTAAAATACAGAGAAGTTCTCCAAAAAAATCACTAGCCTAATTATTTGAAATCAGCTCCAAAATAACTGTTTTTTCCCCGCAAATCTCCACGGAAACAGCACAAAAACCCAAACTTTAAACCATTCTTCTCGAAATTTTGAGAGCGTACCCCATCAAATTGACGCGGAGGCGGGCGCTGAGCTCGACGAAGAGCGGGAACATCTGGCCGAGGTCGGCGGCGTTTCCGTGGGAGTAAAGCAGGGTGGCGGTGGCCTTGGGGTTGCTGACGTAGACCGCGACGACGTCGTGGCCCTTCCTCGTCCGGACCCTGAGCACGTGGTGGGCCCCGGGGGACGACGGCGGGAGCGAGATCTCCGGGATGGAGAGCGTGCCGGCGTCCGCGTCGCCGGTCAGCCGGTACGACGGGGGCGTCGGCGGGAAGAAGGCGAACCTGGCGGCGATCGACGACGTGATTCCGCCCATCTCCGCCGCTCGATCCGGCTCATAACCCGAACCGACGGTCAAGATCTCTCCTCTCTCTCTCTCTCTCTCTAACAAAATGTCTTCTTCTTTTTTATAAATTATTTTAATTCGGTGGCTAGTAACGTACGTTGGGATGCGATGGGCATGACGAGGATGGGGAACGGACCTCTCTCTGGAATTTGTTGCAGGAGACAGCGATGCGTGGGAGGTGCTCCGGCTTTCTGCTACTGACACCTGTCCCCCTTCCCCCATAGGCGGAGGGAGGGGTGGGCCAGCTGGGGCACGTGCCCCATCTGCAATTTCAAAAGTAAGTTCTGAATGTTTTTATTAACGTTCAACAAAAGTATTAACGTTACAAGGACTGTTTTGTAAATGAAAACTGGAATAGGATCTCCCTTATTTCCTGAAAGAGACCAAAAATGTGTTTGGCTAAGATTAAAAATAAAATAAAAATATATAATCAAATAACAAAATTAACTAATTAGATATTAAGTGATATTATATTTAACTGAGTATTTTTTTTAATCTTAGACCGTTGCAATTGCCAAGGATATTTATACAATGTCCAAAAAAATTTAAAGTAGGCTATCAAAATTATCCTTAATTTATTATAGCATTTATAAAATTTATAGTCTTACTTATAAATTAAGGATAATTTTGGTAATCAACTTTCAAAATCCTTGAATATGGTAAAAGTCTCCTTGGCAATTGCATCTCCATTATCTTATTATATAATAATTTACTGTAACTTATGGACACTAATAAAATTAAATAATTACTTTAACAAATTAATATAATTAGTAAATATAAATTATTATTATATTAATTAATTACTAATATTCTCTAGTGATTATTACTTTAAGATTATTATTTACAACTTAAAATTAATTAGAAAATGATATACTAATAAAATAATTTATAAAATAAATATTAAATAATGTTAATAATCTTTTATTTATTATTTATCTTTTTACATAATAATAAATTTATTGTCTACTATCAATAAAATTAAATAATTAGTTTAAAATATTTATATAATTAATAAATATAAATAATTATAATTATAATTATATTATTAGTTAATTACTAATATAATCTATTTAACTAAGTGATCATTACTTTAAGGTTATTATTTACCTTTACAACTTAAAATTAATTAGTAAAATAACAATATTAATAAAATAATTTATAAACTAAATATTAAATAATGTTAATTATATTTTATTTATTATTTATCTTTTTATATAATAATAAATTTACTAACTTAATTGATGAGCGCTAATTCAACGAAATTTATTGTCTATTATTAATTATCTTAATAAATAAGTTATTAACATAACATGAATTAAATATTAATTATTATGCTAGTTAATTAGCTAATTAGGAATAGAAATACTTAATTAGCACAATTCCAACCAACATACTTTTTTCTTGAGAGGATGTGGGAATTATGGTTTGGAGTAGACAAAGTAGGGGGCACGATGGGACAAGAAAATTAGAAAGGAAAATCATGTCCCAGATCTCCATTTTACCATAAATTGGAAAAAATGGGATAAGTGAAAGTACAAATTTAGGCCAAAATATACTTTACCAAACATAACCTAAGAGTAGTGTTCTATCTAGAAACTTTTTTATGTTAGCCCAATGATTGTATCATATTTTTTAATATGGTTAATCGATTAAGTTTAACATTATGATATCACTAATATCCATGCTATCACTGTAGTATTAATACTTAAACTTAGCATAGTCCTAATATACATTAAATATTATAATACTTGCTACTATGTGTATTATTTTGTTCGTCTAATATGTATTTGCAGAAAAGCAATAAGCAAGAACAAACATGGACATATACAAAGAAAAAATTATGATGGGTCAAAGATGTCGTTATCCCACAATATTTTTTTAAACCACCTACGACATCTTCTGTCACGACCCGAACCCGAATGATCGGGGCACGAGTACGTGGTACGTTCAGCCTACGCCGCAGCATCGACGATAGAACATTGTCTAGTCCTCAATGTGAATCATACTAAAATACTAGTTCCATCATGTACTCAATCATAATATTCTAAGGAAGATAATCCAACAATAATCTAAAAGAAATAAAACTAAGACATGGTACTGAGATAAAGAAATACTAGCCTATATCTCACCAGAGGTCACCACTAGATTTACAGTGCAAAAGTAGTCTCGATCATAGCATTACTATAAACTCAAGAACGTGGAGCACAACAATGCCTACAAATGTTATCCAGTCGGGATGGAACGAGCACAACTCCAATAGCAGTTCCAATAAAATGATAAAAACTATTAAATAGTATAGTAATGTAATACATGATAAAAAAGTAAGAGCAGGAATATGACACAGTAATAATGAAGGTAAGTAAAGTAGGAGAAATAGTATATAAATCATGAATATGAACCGAACAAAAAATAACCATAGTAACTAAGTGCTTGAAATACTAGCTTCGATATGTAATCGGCTTGAAAACACTTACATGGTTTACTTGCACCTGGAAGGGTATGATATGGTTAATCATACGTGAGGTGTATGATTAACACTCACATGGTTTACTTGCACATGGAAGGGTATGATCACATATCTAACTAATATTTCTCCACCCCGACTAGTACAATGGATCCAAACCATGACATGTTACACATGAATAACTTGTACATGGATAACATGCACATGAATAACATGCACATGGATAACATGCAAAAGAATTACATGAAAGCAACATCTCATGACGGAGATCCATTATATACCAATCCGTGTACAATTGTGTCAGGAATCAAGTACAACACTACTAAAACATGTATTATAGTAATCATCAAGTAGAGAAAACTATCAGAGAATGTACTCGCATGTGGTCTTAAGATAAAATATCAAACAATGTGCGTATCGGAGCCTCGAAGACCTATATATGAATTTCTATGTCAAAAAGGTGATCTGGTATCATAAATAAGTTTAACTAGGCTTGTTCTAGGTTTCTAGGTCAAAACTAGGTCATTTGGGTCAAACTAGTCAATTAACTAGTTTAGGGTTCCAATTTATGTAATTGGTTGGCCTATTAAGCTATACTAGTTAGTATCAAGTCAATACTAGATTTTCTAGGTCAATACATTGCTAATGCTAAGCTTCTAGGTTATACTAGTTAGTTATAATATACTAATATAATATATAGACTCTATAGACTCTTATATATTACTAACATATAGAAACTTAGCCTAATTTAAAATATCTTACTAATACCTCACTTATTGAATACCTTCACATACTTAATATACATCCAACCACACTCCCTCACACTCCATCAATACCTACACTAACTTACCCCACATATCTCAATATGCATCCAGTCATACTCCCTCAAACTGCTGCTTGCTTGCTCCTGCACCTGTGCAGCAAGCACTTACAGTGCCACAAACATGCACATGTATCAGTCCAGACTCCCTTCACACACCTCACTGCCCAAATCTGTACTGCAGCTGCAGTATTAAATGCAAGAATTGCATGTTGTTCCAAAATAGTACATAACTCACATAACCCCACCCCCTAATGTTGTTGCTACTGCAACACTCTAGCTGCCTACACAGCAAGTTCAAGTATATGTTGTAAGGTGCTGCACTGCACAGGAACAGAAACAGAGGCTATGCAAAGCAGTGTAACACATACATGTTGCAATAATAGAGTGCATCCAGAACTTGCACTTGAATGCTGCAAGTGTGTTGCATTGCACAATAGTGCACAATAGTACACAAGTGTTGTTGCTAATGAGTGCAGTCTCTACACAAGTCCAGGATTTCTACTTCTCACTGATATAACCCACAACACCTGATATTCTGTGTATCCCAAGATATGCAAAGTGATACACAACACCACACTATAGTTATTCCCTTCACCCCCTCCACACTCACACTAATACACACACTCATGATACCAAGTATCAAAATTAATCCAGCTTGATACCCCACTAATCTCTAGCATACACACTACTACACATAAATACAAACACTTGGTGTGCATCAAGCCACACATGGGTATCATACTATATATGATACTCATGTGATACACCCCTCCATTATCAAGATACACCACCAAATCATTTAGAACACAATTAATATATGATATATAGTTAGAATTTAGTTATATTAAATAATTCAAATAAATTTATAAGAAATTGACACAATAGAACACAAAATACTAAAATTACCAATTCTTTCTGCCTGTATCATGGTGTATCATGATACAGACTTCTATGTATCCAATTGTGGACATAAGGACAACAACACACAACCAAATAAACACTAATAGTCCTTATGACGACACCAATCAAACACTTGATGGACACAATTCGAAATTTTCCTAAATATGAGCCTAAAAATTATCATTCCACGTGAGAAAAATCTAGATATACCAAAATGAAGACTTCTAACACCTAGATCTAGCATTAGAAAGCCAATTCTACCTATGGGAGGGTTTCTATAGGTCCAATCGGGATTCCTAACCATGAATTGGGTAAAAAATAGAAAATTATCTAGGTTTTGTGTCTTCTTTGATGAATTTCGAATTTGGACACGAGGAAGACGAATCAGACATGATCATAAATGCTTGGACTCCTCTTTAAGCTTCCTCTTGTGCTCCAAGCTTCTTGCTCTAATGAAAGAATGAGTAGTTTTGGTGGAGAATTGGGTTTGGAATTCAAATTCTAGATCTAAAAATGTATAGTAAATGAAATAAGTTAAATGTGAAGTGTCTTGGAGAAGAAGTAGGTATTTTGGAAAGAAAATTAAATTCAAATTTCTCCATAATAGGGCCGGCCTAGTCCTTGGCTTTGGATGTTGCTTTAATTACTAAACATGCCACTCTCCTCTCAAATTTAAATTCAAATTAAGAGGAAAATGGATCTAATTGGTTATGGGAAGCATCTAACTAATTCTAATAGAATATTATATCCATGACAACTAACTTAATTAATTCTAATTAACTAGCACTAAGTCTAACACTAATTAATTCTAGGCAATACTAATTAATTATATACTAACCACTAGTTTAATATAATGTAAAAATATTAGCAATATACAAAATTATCAAAATATCCCTAAGGTGAAAAGTGGTGGTTATAATCCTACTCCCCTTAGAAAAAATTTGTCCTCAAAATTTAAGGAATAATTAGGCTAGAAACGGTTGATTGGTCTTGCAAAAGATGACAACATATACTATTGAAAACTTTAATAAGAACCTTTATTACCCCGGAAGAGATGATAACATTCCTATATATATATATATATATATATATATATATATATATATATATATATATATATATATATATATATATATATATATATAGGTCAAGATAGGAATGTTATCATGGATTCACAACTTAGAGTCTCTACTAATGGCCTTCTAGAGGATTCAAGGCAAACTATTATAGTTTAAATAATTTTTCTATACCCCTTCCAGGATATGAACAAGAAGTCTATAACCATCCCTATCTTAGGTTCTAGAAAAAGGAATAATAAGTACATAGGGGCCTCCTAGAGATGTGAGAATTATATATTGATACTGCATAGATAGTTATCTAGACTATCCCATTATATATTTATGCACTCATCTATAAGAATACCTTATATATAACTATTGGTTTCATAATACCCTAAGACTAGTATCTTAACTTCAACTCTAATACCTTGTTACCTTAACTTCACCTGAATACCTTAATAACTTATCCTTATCTTATTCTAGTCTCATTTAAACACCCTAACACAACACAATCTCACCTGATACTATGATACTTATCTGTTACTTGGTACTCACTTGGATACCCCTAATTATGCCTATGTATCATGATACCTAATTTAATACTTAACCCAATGAACATTATATAATTGGTACTCTCACATACCTATGACACACAACCCTAGAACACACACTAAACACCTAGGATATGCTTGTACATACTCATATGACACACCTATATGCATAATATCTAATTTGACACACAATAATGCAATTGCATATGAGTAATTATCCTATCTTAACTTATCCCTCATATAGTCATTTATATACCTCTGTCAACAGATATCTATTGGCACTGTCACTAATCATATACTCATGACATTCAAATACCACGTACCATGTATCTTATTGATACCCTTCGTCAATCTAGGATACCATCCATAGGTACTTATCTACATGCTTGACTCTATCTATATAAGACACTAACTCATACATATCACGCTCCTATCATACCCTCATTCCAAGGTACTCAATATCTTATCTCTATCTACTACACTAGCCACTAGGATACTAGTATCCTAAATATCCATGATATTTGAGATACCCCTTATCTGGACACAAATACCCCTCATATCTTGGTATTTGGATACAAACCCATACCCTAGCACCTAACAATTATCACACCCAGATCCTGGAGGACCGAAAGTCACCACTGGGCATGATATCGTGCAATCCTAAGTTGTGCTTGCACAAGGCCAGGTCTTGTACAATAATAAAATAAGCTATTCAAAGTTAGAAGCAGTGGCATAATATTGCAGAAAATGAATAAGCAAAATGGTATAAGGAAAATCTCTTTATTGATATCTGAAATGATTACAAGGCTTTCAATACATTGCCAATTGGCTTATATCTCACTTGAGCTATATATAAATACAATGATAACGTTCCATACATTACATCCCTTTATACAAAAGTATCTCAAAATATATCGACGCATCTTAAGGCATCTCCTGATTTTTGGCTCCTGAGGATAAGGATCTGATATCGCTTCGAACAATCCAGCAGGACACCCAGCACCTGCGGACAAACTGGTGTGGGTCAGCACTTTGGCAAAAATACTGGTGAGGAACAAAAATAATACTCTTTGAAACTATCACTAAGTAATCATGTGAGAAAATATTTTATTATTAGTGATCTTGCTACTTTCACCTATGTTCATTTTATGTTGTACAAGAATCAGGGTAATGTTACACTTCTTTGAAAACCATAATTCATATTCAATTTATATGAGCATACAGTAGGGACAGTTCATGCACGACATTGAATTCACCTCTATCTTGATGTGCGCACCGTGTATCGTGGACTATATTCATTCTCGAAGGGACAATATCAACACTCATTTAATTCAGTTCTTTATACAAGCAAGATACTATCATTTCTTATGAGGTAACTTCTTTCTGCATTAGTACGCATGAATGTTAGGAGTTGTGACTCTACTTCAGCTCTATGAATACTAGCAACATATTATGTGTACAAGAAGGCAATATTTTGTATAAATATGGACTGTTCTTAGGAGCAACATGCAATAGGAAACATGATATAATGATTATCACTTATCCAGTGATTCTTACCTTTCACCGAACGGTTATCCCTGCAACAAAAAACTCTTAGAACGATTTGTATAAACATATAGGTAATGTTCCCTGTTCGTCTCTACATTAAATGTTATATATGCAAGAAGGCTAACCTAGCATATGCCCTAACTACATGATGATCCCTGAGTGTTGGATCCCAGAGTTTAGTAGTTGGGACGTATAAGCTCATCTCACTAATAAAATATAACGGCTATTAACAGTTGGGATGTACAAGCCCATCTTACTAATATCCACACCCCACTTGATCCCGTAGACCGTACCTCGGGGTTTTCGATTATCTCTCCTATATCGAACGATTTCCAGTGCCCTAGGAACCGCTCGAGAGACAAAAAATCTTGTGTACAAGTTGTCAAACTAATATATGAATGCACTTCTATCAGATAAAAACTCTATGATGCACATGTTCATGAACAAGCAGACATTTCCATTTGTTCTCTTCTTTTTAATCGTTCGATAGGTTCAATAGCTCTTTCCCCCTTCTAATAGCCATACCCTACTAGATCACAAGGATCGTTCCTTAGGGCGCACTATTTGTCTCCTCTATCTAATAGTCACATCCCACTAGATCACAAGGACCGTTCCTCAGGGTGCACTATTAGTCTCCTCTATTCTCTGTATAGACAAGTCGTATAATCTCTTTGTTTAAGTACAAGCATCTCATACAGTTCTATCTTTTGCAGTACAATAAATGAAATATGTAAGCAGTCTTCTTTTACAGCAAGCATGACAACAATTCTTCCATCTCTTGTAACCAAGCATGTAGTTCTATTCTTGATTTACATACGATGCAAGATATGTTTAAGCATACTTCTACTCTTCTTTATTAGCAATACGATAGGGACAAGCAGACATTCTTTTACTCTTGTTCATTATCATGGTAATGGTTGTTCAGCAACAGTGATAATAAAACTTAGCATGCATCATTCTTATCTCGACTTAGCATGGCAGGGTTCTTTCATTGACAAGCATACAAGTTCTCTTACTAAGCATATAGGTCATGTTCTATCATTCTTCTTTATGAACATTAATATTCTTAATAACAAGCAATTATAAAACCAGATTCTTTATTAAGCGTGAAAGAATCAGCGAATGAAGTTTTGCCCATTCACCAAGATCAATCGTCTTCTTTTTCAATAAGGATCTCTTCGTAAAGGCTTCTTCTCGAGCCAGCAAACCGATATATCTTGTTACATAGTGCCAACGCGGAGTGGGACACTACAATAATAACTCTAGGATATTTACCTCTATCTTGGCATCAATATAAATATATATAAATACTTTATACCCACTATGGAACTAACACACCTAACACTACTATATCATACTGTATAATTCTATCCATCATACAGTTCACTGATACATAACTACTCTCAATACACTTAAAAATATACCCACACCCAGTGAAACTTACTCCCACACAGGTTACTCCTCCTTCCTCACTATTTGGAATACTTGTTGTCATGCCCCTATTCTGAAGAATCGAAGGTAGCCATGAGCGTGATGTCGTACAAGCCTAGATTGTACTTGTATAAGGCAAGAAGATAGACAAGTCATGGTATTTCTCAAAAACATCGATTAGCAGTGGGAATAAGAAAACAAATTGAAGTCACAATAGAATAGATTGAAAATCATCTCTTTATTAATTATAATATTTAAGTATATGGCTTACAACAGATTACGAAGCTTCTCAATTACAACTGATACTTGGCCACTTGGCTTACATTGATATTTGTCATCTTGGCTTACAATCTCACCGATACAACTGAATTATATTGTTCCATACATTATGCCCTTTATAACAGAAGATGCCTCTAATGGAAGAAGAGCTTCTGCGCGCTCCAACAATGCTTCGATGCCTCGGGACAATTTTAGTCACTCCCCAACCTAAGTACCTGGGGATGCCCACAAACGCGGGTCAGTACATATCGGGTACTAGCGAGCCGAACTAGTCCACTCACCTAAACCAACACTAAGTAATCATGTGAGCATGCCATTATTAGAATTATGATCTTTCTATTAGGGACTAGGTTTATTTCAGTGTTCAAGATATCCAGCAACATAGTAAAAACATATTATAGGATCAGCAGTTGTCACGACCCATACCCAGAATAAGGGCACGAGTAGTGAGCAACGCCCAGCCTACGCTGCAACATCGGCAGTAGAACGCTGTCTGGGTCAACCATACTATCTAAACATCTCATACAATATATATATATATATGGTACCTGTCAATGTCATCTCAACTCCAAACAGAGAAACAATATGGTATATGATAATAATACTCAATCACAATGTCAAACTAAGGAAGATAAAGCACGATGTGGAATAAGAAGATGAAATAGGAATCACAATACAATCACATGTCCACAATAATATTTACATGCCAAAAGTCTCAATAAAAGTCTAATACAAGTCTAAACAATAAGTCTAAGCCTCCTCAGCATCTGGTACTAGGTCTCCCTGCTCTAAAGGAGTATCCTCTAATGGTATTCCATCCCGCGGCCTGTAGTAAGTGGGACACTGGTCCACAAGCCAATCATCTGAAAAATATATCCAGTCATGATTAGAACAAAGTACATACCTCTGAAAGCATTTCCAAATACATAATCAAGCATATATAACAGATAATAGAAAATGATACAGGATAACTAGCCATAAGAAATGGAATGAACTAGAGTGAACAAGTAATATACTGGGATGAAGAACATGCAATATGAATAACAGCTGTTTAAATGGAAATAGGTAAAACTAGCTAATGTGCCATAGAGTACAAGTTTATTATGTGATCGATTTGGGTTGAACACGAATTCAATATGGTAACTTGATTACACATGTGATATGTAATCGATATATACACGAATACACTTGGGCTTGATCACATATCCAACTTCTACTCCCCCGTCCCCAACCAATACTCTTGGATCCAATCATGACACGTTACGAACACGAATATAAGCATACTGAACACGAGCAGTGTGTGAACACGAAGTATTCGATAATCAATATCCGATTCACACGATGAAATACATGTGAAAGATTATCCGCTGAATATGGTAGGGGATAACATCTCATGACAGGATCCATATAGTACTAGTCTATGTAACCACTGTGTCAGAATCAAGTATATAGTTCTAGAACATGCGATATATACACTATCATGAAATAAAAACTAACAGAGAGATGTACTTACCTCTGGTCCTGAGAAAATGGTGTATCTCGATGCTCAAGCTGGTGCCACACTCTTATTTAGGAAATATTATATCAATATGGTGAAATAAAGAGAAAGCAAGTTAAGAAAGCATTAACATGCTTCTAGGCCCACTCTAGGATCAATACAAGCTAATTGGTCTATCTTGGTCATTTAATTAGCTTCTTCTAGCTTAACTTAGTTACACTAGTTTGTACTAAGGTTAAAACTAATTATCTAGTTTAATGCTAACAATACTAGTTATACTAACTAATCACTAAATATCTATCTTATAAATAATTCTAGCTGAAACCCACTGACTGACACTAACTGCTACTGATCTCAGTTGATCATCCAGGTAACTGGTTGTCTAAGAACCAATAAAATTGCTACTACTAAACATGGGTGCCACACAACACATATCAAAGTATATTACATGATACACATGCTTATGTGTATCACTGATACCTATTTAATATGTTTACTGGTACAGTGAACTACACAACTGCCTAAACATACATCAGTCACTGTAATATGGACCAAAACACTGCTTGATACTCTACTTAGAGGTATGCTAACATATACCCTAATTAACTAGCTATTATAATACTCTAGTTAACTAGCATCACTAACTGATAACTAACTGGTAGCTATACTAACCTAGCTTTAACTAACCATCTAACCTGGGATATCACTGATACATCTAGTACCAACATCTAACTGATACCAACTCCACCCCTAATTCAGTCAACTGCCCCTATCCATCCAACACTGGAATCACAGTGCACGTCTGCACTTTGTTTTCCCTTGCCTTACATAGCCAGAGAATCCTCGATACTTCTATCTGATGTTCTCATGTTAATGTTTCTGGTAATAAACTTAACTTCCCCCTCCTCCTTCACTTGCTCGAGCCTCCAGCTGTCCATCTGTTTTTAGTTGCTGCCCTTGATAGCATTAAGTTGCTGTAGCAACTAATCTGCAGTTGCCCGACCCTTTACTACTGCTAACAGTAGTTAAAACCCTCCAACCAATACCTTAAGTATCAGTTCCCTTATGAAACAATCACTGCCTTACCACAACAATATAGTTGTTGCTGACCTTCATCTAGTGCCTGATCCCCTTCAGTTATCAGTCAAAATTGATCTCTCGCCTATCGAAGTTCTGTTAAAAAACCCACCTTCACATAGCTTGCCAATCCAGATGTCCCTAACATACCCCCATGGCACTCACCACAGTTACTGCTTTACGCTTCACACACTCACAGTCACTTGATTCACTTCAAATCCACATACACACACACACACACACACACACACACACATACATGACACAACTTCCCATCCTACCACAAGTACACACACACACGTGAGCATATAACTATACACATAGAGTGCACACTTGGAATATTTATGATACTCATCCCATTGAGGTATCAAAACCCCTAAATACTCCTTGATAATCATTCCTACGCATTAATACACATAATACTAGCTATTAGAACCAGTTACAATATGAATTAAAGAGAATTCACGCAAATCATCCAAAATGAGTCTCGTATCATATCGTGTCATAAAATACCATGATACGGCCTACTCGTATCTAATTGTGGACATGCATCTAGTCCCACAATTCCGATCTAAGTCTAATTAGATCTAATTGGTCTCATGACATACACTTGATGTGTCAATCTCGTAATTCTTCTAAAATATACACAAAAACCTAAGTAGAATTCTCAATACACAACCAATTGGCCTAGAACTTGTTCCTATAGGTAGCCTATGCCATTGGGGCAATCCTTAGAGTCAAATGCATGATTTAGAACCTACAATAAAGGTGAATTCATATATTTATTTGGAGATAGATTCACAATGAAAAGCATAATAGACACGATCCGGACACGATCTCCTTGCCAAAGCTCTTCATCCTTGGCTTCTTGCTTCTCCAAGCTTCAAATCTCCTTGAGGAATAAAAATAAAAGGGAATGGAAGTGAATGAGAGGAAAATTAATGGTAGAAATGATGGAGAATTGGGGATCTAGAATTTGAGAGTGAAAAGAATAAAAATGAGGGAGAAGAGAGAGAGAGAGAGAGAGAGAGAGAGAGAGAAGCCTTTGTATGGCCGGCCCCTCTTTTTTCCTCTTCCAAGTAATTACAAATGTCCAATACACCCCTCTCCATCCAATTATGAATATGATTAAGGATGAACAATTTTGGAAAATATCTAATTAAGTCTAATTAGTCTAATTAGTCTAATTAGTCTAATTAATTAGTGGGAATGTGTTATTAGGCTTGGTCCATGTTGAGCTCACTAGTTTTCATGACAAGTCGAATTGGCTTAAAAGTATCAAATCTAATTAATAGGCTAGCTCACTACACTTAAATAATAATACAAGTCTCTAATTAAATAAATGGCACTCTAATAAATAAATAAAATAATACAAGCATCAAATAAATATTTTAGCACACTAATATAAATATTATAGCCCTAAAATTAAATACTCATGCCAAATTATCAAACTACCCCTAGTTGAAAAAGTGGGGGCAACAAGTCTTATCCTCCTTAGAAAAATTTTGTCCTCAAAATTTAAGGAAGTAACTAACTACAAAAGCAATCATAACAAGCAAGGAAGGGTTGTACTCCACAGCTCAAAATGATAAGGATAACGCTAGCGCATTTCAGTCTCTCGCTCCCAAGTAGACTCCCCTGACATGTGATGCCTCCACGCAACGCGTAACAAATGAATCGTCTGGTTCTGCAGCACCTTTCCCCTGCGATCAAGAATCTCCACGGGTTGCTCTGGGTAGCTGAGAGTCGGACAAACCTCTATCTCTGAGTGATCCAATACATGGCTAGGATCTGCCACGTACCGTCTCAGCTGTGACACATGGAACACATTGTGCACTCCCTCTAGTACAGGCGACAATTTTAGTCGGTAAGCCACTGCACCGAACCTCTCAAGAACACCGAAAAGTCTGATGTATCGTGGACTAAGCTTTCTACCTCCACCAAAATGAATCTTGTCCCGTGTCGGAGAAATCCTCAAGAACACCAGATCGCCAACCTAGCATGAAACACAGCCTTAGCACTCTAACTAAAACAAGCAATCACAATCAATACAAAATAAAATCTATATCTCAAACTCTAATGGTCTCTATCGCTACCACATTTTCTAGGAAAGGATATTTTAGTCATTTAATAATTAATTAAATATTGTGCATATTGAATATTTATTTATTGTTAGTATTAGATTTTATTTTGGACTTGTGTTAGTGGACCTAACTAGTTAGTTTAGACCCATGGACCCAATATTTATTCTAGTTAGATTTGAGCCCAATAGTAAGCCCATTCATTAGGAGGATGAATTAATTAAGTTAAACTCATTAGACTAGAACCTTCCATCCTTAATTAATTTTTTCATGAGAATCCCCAAGGGGTATTTTAGACTTTACATAGTAGCTTGAGGGAGGGGGCAAGAGAGGCCTATATAAAGGGGATGAAAACTTTCACTCTTTATTTTTATTCCAAATCTAGATCTAGAATTTTCCTCAACCAAATTCCTTCATCTCTATACCAAATTTCTCCCCAATTCCTTCCCAAATCATCATTGGAGGCTATTAGAGCATGGATCTACGAGGAGGAAGCAAGGATCTACAAAGATGAGCAAGGACCTACAAGTTAGAGGCTCTTTTCACCCAATATGGGGATTTCTATTAGAAATCCATCTCCTAATAGGTACAATTCATTTTTTTCTCTTTAATTAGACTCTAAATATGAGATTTAACCATAAAAAACCATCCCGCGTGCATAGGCTACCCATAGGAATTGGAATTAGGTTCATAGGAGGCCTATGGAGAAAGTTATGTGTATTTTTGTGTCAATTTTAGGAGAATTCCGAGATTGACACATGTTGTGTTTGTCAATTGGTCAATTAGACCAAATTGACATGTGTTTGATTGTTTGTGGCTAGTCTTGTGTCCACAATTGGATACGTGTAGGCCGTATCCCAACAATTTGGAGATACAGATTGATTTGGGAGTTTTTTCTTCGACACGGACTTTGTGCATGTCATATTTTGACACGAACACGTAGATATATAATTAACTCTTCGTATTGTTCATATTTGTTATTTTAGACTTGCTCGTGTCATTCGGGATACGTTTGGTTATGTGGTGGAGCCGTATTGCAAGCGTATCATAGATTAAGTGTGATACGGGTGCGGTGTACTCCACGTGTTTGCTTCATTGCCCTTAATTCTATATGTGCTTGTGTAATATACTATGTAAGATATATAAATCTATGTATATGTATATGTATCTATAGTATATGATATAGATGTGTATATAGCTATGTGTATATATAAGATATCTATTGCATATGTGTTTATATGTATATGTAAATATATACCTATATCTATATGTATATGTGTAAGTGTGTTGATATATTTATACCTATATGTGTATATGTGTTTCTATATGTATACGTGTATGTTTATATATATATATATATATATATATATATATATATATATATATATATATATATATATATATATATATATATATATATATATGTGTGTGTGTGTGTGTGTGTGTGTGTGTGTGTGTGAGGGAGTATAGCTATATGTGTATAGATGAGAGTATATACGTATATGTTGATATCTCTATGTATCTATAGTATATGGTTATGTATATGTATAGTTATGTATTTACATATATGCTTGTGTGTGAGAGTGTTGTGTTATATATATATATATATATATATATATATATATATATATATATATATATATATATATATATAACATATATGCTTGTGTGTGAGAGTGTTGTGTTATATATATATATATATATATATATATATATATATATATATATATATATATATATATATATATATATATATATATATATATGTGTGTGTGTTGATATATCTATACCTATATGTGTATATGTGTTTCTATATGTATGTATGTATGTATGTATGTATGTATATATATATATATATATATATATATATATATATATATAGTTGTGTGTGAGAATGGTTATATATATATATATATATATATATATATATATATATATATATATATATATATATATATATATATATATATATATCTAGTTGTATATACATATGAGTGTTTATGTTGTGTGTGTGTAGATGTGTGGTGAGTGAGTGAGCGTGTATGTGTGTGCAGCGAGGGGGGGGGGAGCAGCGAGCAACAACGCCTCAGCAGCACGGTGAAGCGATGCAGCGCCGCAGCAGCGTGCTTTGCAGCGCGAGCAGCGCGCAGCGTGCGGTGCAGTAGGCTGTTCAGCAGTAGCGTGTGCGCAGTAGCATTCAGCAGCACAGGGGCTAGCAAGGTGTGGGTTAACTAGTTGTGTTAGCTAGATAGTTCAGTGAGTTTAGTTGGTCAGTGGGTTAGTTAGTATTAATGTTAGCTATTAGTTTAGTATAATAGTTAGTTAGATATGTGTATGGTTAGCCTAGTAGCTATTATACTATATATATCTATATATGTTTATGGTATTGGTGGTAAGTTAATATGTATTATATATTAAGTTAGTACCTATGTATTAGTATTATATATGATAAGTTAGTAGGTAAGATTGATATGCATTGTTAGTATTAAATAGATTAGTAGCTATATGTTAGTATTTAGTTAGAGTATCATAACTAGTTAGTTAGGTATTAGTATTAGTTACTATTAGTTCTAATTACCTTGAAGTATTACCAAGGTATTAAGTTTAGAATACTAAGGTATTAGAACACATGTCAAGGTAATATTGGGTATCAAGATACTCGATATTAATAGAAGGGTAAATGGTAAGTAGCTATATGTAGTATTACATATAAGTATTGTATATATATATATATATATATATATATATATATATATATATATATATATATATATATATATATATATATATATATATATATATATGTGTGTGTGTGTGTGTGTGTGTGTGTGTTGTTAGTATTAGGTATTTAGTAGTATGTAATAGTTAGTATGATAGTTATAGTTTAGTATTAGGTATTAACTATATATACACTAGGATTGACTTACCTTGGGATACCAAGGTAATGTCAAGATATTGGTCGATACTCAAGGTATTAGGTTTGAGTATGGAGATGGGTATGTAGGTAGTGAGATACGCATTGGTTCAAAGCCAAGGTATCCAATTTGCATTAGTTAGCTAAGCTACAATATGTATTGCCTTGTATATATATATATATATATATATATAATAGTATTTTTATATCAATAACTTGTGTATCTTAGGATACGGTATCTTGTTGGTTTTCTTAGTATCTTAGAATAACTAGTGTGGCCTAGTTTCATAGTGTGTGGACCTAGTATCCTAGAGATAGACTCATACAACCTAGAAATAGCTAGTTTGACAAAGTTTGACTAGTTTGGCATAGAGTTGACCTAGTTTGACTGTTTTTACTTAGAAATTGCTTTATGACATAGAATTAAACTAGTTTAACTTAATTTTATTCCAACACCTTGTATTAATATAATATTCCATATATAGGTTTGTGTGACATCAGTTCGGACACAGTTTAACATTCATTGCTCTGGATGACAGGCGAGTATATTCTTTGATAGTTTTCATTATTTGATAATTACTATAATATAAGTATTTAGAAATGTTTTACATGACTCTTGACACATTGGTACACGGACTAGTATACACATGGATCAGTCATGGGATGTTATATATATATTATTTCATTATTCCTCTTATTCTCAATGTTTAACTTAGACAATGTTTAACTTAGACAATATTTTAATGTTTCAATGTTTAATGTTCAAGGTTTATTACTTACAATGCATTGAGTATCTTGTATCGTAACATGTCATGGTTGGATCCATTGTACTAGTCGGGGGAAAGGAAAAGTGTTAGCTAGATATGTGATCAAATCCTAGACAATATTTAATGTTTAACTTAGACAATGTTTATCCAATGTTAATTAAACAATGTTCACCCAAGCCGATCACATATCTAACTAGTATTTCAATCACTTAGCATAGTTACAGTTCTTCACCACATTCTAGTTCATTGTCTCATTCTATTGTCTTGTTCTATTTTATCGTGATCAGTGTATACCATATTGTTCTTGTTTCTGTTTCTTCTACCATGGTATGATATTGTTTATTGTTTCTCGTCTTGTATTATATTCTCTATTTCTGTTTATAGTTATTATCAATTAATTGGAACTGCTATTGGGTTATACTTCGCTCCATTCCTGACTGGAAAATATTTTTCAGAGGATCCCAAAAATTGGTGTTCGATATACTACGGACCCCGGCCTATAGATGGTGCAGACTTGGATCCACTAGTTCTGGAGTGACTGCCAGGAGATCTAGCCGAAATTACTTGTTAGCATAGTTAGTTCTCTTAGCATTTTGGTACCAGATTTATTTTCGGCTTATATTTGAGATTTTGGTTATTGTTTCTATTATTGTTGTTATATTTGTTTAGATTGTATAGTTATGTTAGACTTCTTTGATATCTTATCGTGCTATAGAATTGTGATTGAGTATTGTGTTACACTCTTCTTGAAATTGAGATATTATTGGAGGTTTATGCATTATTATGAGATGATTAGATAGTATAGTTGACCAAGACAATGTTTTACTACCGATGCTGCAGCATAGGCTGGACATACCCACGTACTTGTGCCCCTTCATCGGGTGCGGATCGTGACAGTCTCCGGTGGCTATCGGCCCAATGCTGTTATCTATCTTGCGCCACCCAAAGCCTATCTCTAATAAGCTTCACCTTCTCAGCTGTATCCACAATCATCTCTGGTCCCAATAAGGCTCTCTCACCCACATTGTTCCAAGATAATAGAGTACGACATCTTCGTCTATACAATGCCTCAAATGGTGATATCTCGATATTGGTCTGGTAGCTGTTGTTATAAGAAAACTCTACCAAGTGAAGATGATCCTCCTAAGAGCCTCCAAAATCCAAAATACAGGTATGTAGCATATCCCCGAGAGTCTGAATAGTCCTCTCCGACTCTCCGTCTATCTGGAGGTGATATGCAGTACTAAACTTAAGTTGGGTGCCCAAGCTAGCTAGTAAACTCCTCCAGAAGTGGGATGCGAAGCAACTATCCTGATCCGAGACTATGCTCACAGGAACTCCATACAATCTGACTATCTGATGCACATACATCTCCGCGAGCTTCTCCGTAGACGTATCCACTTTGAATGGCAGAAAGTGGGCCAATTTGGTCAACCTGTCTACGATGACCAAAATTGCATCTTTACCTCCTGGAGAACGCGGAAGTCCCGAAACAAATTCCATCGTCATATGCTCCCACTTTTACTCTGGAATGGGTAAAGGCTGAAGCAATCCTCCTAGCCGTTGTCTCTCTGCCTTTACCTGCTGGCATACCAAGCATCTGGATACGAAGCTCGCCACCTTCCGCTTTATACCATACCACCAAACATGCTCTCTCATGTCTCTATACATCTTGTTGGCACCTGGATGCATAGAGTACTGAGATCGATGTGCCACCTGAAGAACCTCCTCCCGCAACACTCCACTTGGCACACACAATCTGTACCGTGCCGTAATGATCCATGCTCTGCAATACTGAAGTCCTCTACCAATTCTATCCGGACCTGCACTTTGATGCTCCTAATAGATCCTCGAACTGTGCGGCTCTGATCCGGTCTATCAACTTTGACTGTACCTAAAGTCCCCATATCTGTGCTGCAACTCTAGGGACTAGCACTTCAATACCCAAGCTATCAAGATCAGCCAATAAATGTCTGTACCTTGTCAAGTACATAGCTACTTGATACCTGCTCAAGGCATCAATGACTATGTTGGCCTTCCCTGAATGGTACTACAAAGAAATATTGAAGTCCTTACTCAACTCCAACCACCATCTCTGCCTCATGTTGAGCACATTTTGTGTAAACATATATTTTAAGCTCTTGTGATCTGTAAAGATCTCCACTAGCTCTCCATACAAGTAGTGCTTCCACAGCTTAAGAAAAAAATTAACTACTAGCAACTCCAAGTCATGGGTAGGATAATTCTTCTCATGCAGTCATAATTGCCTAGAAGCATAGGCAATCACCTTCCCGTTCTACTGCAACACACAACCCAAACTCTTACCCGAAGTATCACTATATATAGAAAATCCTCATATCCCCGATGACAACATCAACACTGGAGCTGTAGTCACCCACTTTTTTAGCTCTTCAAAAGCAGACTGACTCTCCTCAGTCCAGACGAACTCCATGTCCTTCCTGGTTAGTCTAGTCATCGGCTCTGCAATCCTGGAAAAATTCTGAACAAATCTCCGATAATAGCCTGCCAATCCAAGGAAGCTCTTAATCTCCGCCACTGAACTCGGGGTAGACCATGACTCAACTGCTGATATCTTCTTCGGGTCTACCAAGATCCCATCTTCTGTAATCATATGCCCGAGGAATTCAACCTTATCAAGAAAGAACTCATACTTCGAAAGAGTGCCATACAGTTTCTCCTTCCTGAGAATCTCCAGAGCTATTCTTAGGTGCTTCTCATGCTCCTCCGAGGTCTTCGAATATATCAATATATTATCAATAAAAACCACAACAAACTAATACAAATACTGATAAAATACCTTATTCATCAGATTCATGAATACCGCAGGGGCATTGGTCAACCCAAACGGCATCACCAAGAACTCGAACTGCCCATACCGAGTCCTGAAAGCTGTCTTCAGAATGTCTTCCTTCTTTACTTTTATCTGGTGATATCCCGATCTTAAGTCTATCTTTGAGAATATCTTTGCTCCGCTCAACTGATCAAACAGATTGTCAATCCGCGACAATGGGTATTTATTCTTGATAGCGAGGTTGTTGAAAGTCCTGTAGTCGATATACATACATACCGATCCATCCTTCTTCGATACGAATAATACCGAAGCACCCCATGAGGATTTACTGGAGCAGATGAAGCTCTTGTTCTGCAACTCATCCACCTACTTCTTCAACTATACCAGTTCGCTGTTGTTCACCCTATAGACTTGCTGTGATATCGGCTCTACGCCTGGTACTAAGTCTATAGAGAACTCCACATCTTTGTCTGGTGGTAACCCTGGTAACTCCACCGGAAAGACGTCCATATACTCTGCAATCAATGGATGTGGCCTCTCTTTCTCTTCCACCAAATCTCCACAGAAGTCTCCCTCGCTCTTCTCTGCTACTCCTCTGATGAACTCAAACTCTGGCTCTCTTGGCACCTGAAATAAAACTCTGCCTCCACGATAATCGATGTAAAACCCCTCGACCAAATTTAGGTCTACTTGGCTTAGATAGAGAGACTAGGGTTAATTTGGATTTAATTAGAATTAGAACACTGTGTTTTTTATTTATTGTGCAATATTTTAAATCACTTAGTGCACTTACTGTTGCTTCGATATTTAGAGCACTACACTAGCTATTACCTACAAACAAATTTTATACACTTTTTTTAGGCATGCCCGCCTACCATTCTGACCTTTGTGTAACTTATAACTACTCTATCTTGTGCTTTATTTTAGTCGCACAATATTCGTTACAAACGTCCATGTTTAAATTAAATTAAATCTAACTTTGCATCCTTGTCCGTTCCAATCGAAATTAGAGACACAATCTCAACCCGTTGTGTCCAACCCAAATTATGACATTATTCTATTCTGAGTCTACTACGTCCATGACACTTGTGTCCCACCCAATTTTAATTCCATGTATTTCCAATTAATTAAAGAGCACCAATTATACTAATTTTAATTAAATTGGTGTAAGGACCCAACCCCACCCAAAACTAGACCCTACTCCAATCCATACCCCCACTCACACCCTCAAGATTCATACTAAACACCACACACCATTTTAGCCCACTACATAACACCAAACATGGTATTTTGCCTCATCCAATCCCAAATTCCATTTATTGTGCAATTTTCCAATTGTTAAGGGATTTTTATGCAAATAAGCAATGAGGTGTCCATTTTTCTTTGGCCCCAACAGATGAAGAACTTCATTCCCCCTCCCTTGACCGGTTCACCCTATTTTTCCTCCCATTTGTTGTACTTGCTACAACTTTCCATCCTCACATCTCCATCCTACATTTCAAAATCCATAAATCCTAGCCCTCCCTTCATCATGATGAGGTTTCCCAACTCCCCACAAATATTTCCTAGCCGGCCCTAATACCAAGAAGAGCCCCCTCTCTCTCTCTCCTACATATACTACACTCTTCCTCTCTCTACAAACACCCACACCAGCAGCCATCACCTAAAGAAACCCTAAGAAAACAACTTCACCATCGCCATCACTCACCCGACTCCAACCTCGGCCACCTCCCTCTCCCAACTCCGACCGCCACCTCCTCCGAGCACCACCATCCCGGCCCCCTCCGACCTTCCTCCACCCTGACACCAACCACCGCCATCGCCAGCAGCCGCCTCCGCCTCAGCCGGCCACCACAGCAGACTTCCCCCCCTCTACTTCTTCTTCCCTGGCCGACCCGACTTCCCCGACTACCCTAGTCAACCCCACCGCCACCATAACCAAACCACCACCACCTTGGCCACCATCCTTACCCTCTCCACCACCATCCTCACCATCTCCACCACCATCACCGTCGCCATTACCAACACCACCATCACCAACACCACCATCATCAACACCTTGGCCACCCGACTATCATCGGCCCCGACACCCCCCACCGTCACCACGATGATCCGGCCACCTCCACCACTGACTTAGCCGTAACCCCGGCCACCCCCTACCACCAGTAACCACCACCACGACCCCCTGCCACCGCTGCAGCTGCTGCCGGAGCTGCTGCCATTGCTAGAGCTGCTGCTACTGCTGTTTCACGTTGTGACACGCCGGAGCTCCACCCTCTCTCACCGGAGACCGGCCACCGACGAGCCTAAGACCCCCCCGGACACGATCGTCGATTAGGTACATTCCTCTTTCGTATATGTTGACGTATTTGTGTAGAGACACGTAGTGTAGTGTACGTGTAGTGTATGTGGGTGTATTATGTATTAATGCTTACTATATGTATTATGTATTAATGCTTACTATATGTATTATGTATTAATGCTTATTATATGTATTTATGTATTAATGCTTACCATATGTATTTATGTATTAATGCTTACCATATGTATTTATGTATTAATGCTTATTATATGTATTTATGTATTAATGCTTATTATATGTATTTTTGTTAATAAATTACATCTTAATAATTTATGACTATTTTAAATAAGGAGATGTTGACCAAGGTTAGACATTGGATTTTTTGCACACTAATATGTTAGGTTATTAATGTAGTGTAATACGTCATTAATTTGTAGCATGTTTTTATAGCATGTTAGCTAGGACCTGTGTTGCGTTATCTGGTATTATAGCGTCTCTTGCTAATTCGTTGTCTTACTATACACGAAAATTAAGGATACAATACGTGTACATTTTAGCTACGTACACACGCGCCCCAGCTAGATAACCAGTTGTGACCCCTACGTCAGTTCATAATTGCAATATAGTATTTCCTGTGCGTACTATTGTAGTGACTGATGATCATACTATTATTATATATATAGGGTCGTTGGATCATCCTGCGAGACTTTGGGGTTATTGGCTCGCAGTTTGAGGACCCAGACAAGTATACCTTGTCTTGTTGTACTATTTAAATTCAGTTATTATTTAGTCGCATATTTTATTGTTTTAATATTATATTACTGTGCACGTCCGAGAAAGACTCGGGTACAGTCAACGAAGGCATTGACATTAGGACTTGTGTCTGACCTAGTGTCAAGTGGACCCACCTAAAGTTGTAGAGTTATCAATATGACTCTCCAGGCCTTATATACATATCATTGCACGACACAGAGTGAATTCATGTAGGGACACGTGCTTCATGCGTGACTGGCCATCGGTATGAGCAGCACGTGTGACGATATTTAGCTTAGTTGTATATTTCTTTAGTGACTTGCATTATAGTACGAGATATCTACATCGTATTCGCGACTTGTACATTGGCATTGGGCGGAGAGGACAACTAGTAGGCGTATGGGACACCCACCTCCTTTATACAGATACCGTATTTTTCAGAGCGATACATACGTATATATTTATGCAGATACCTCGTTCTTTAGAGTGTTGGACGTTACTTGTGGTTTTGCAGACACCACACTCTAAAGAACGTTGGACGTGTTTACTTATACAGATACCACGCTCTTCAGAGCTGGACGTTATTATATTACAGAGTGCCCTTGTTATGGGGGCATATGTGGCATATACTAGCCAGTCACAATTATTGGTGAATTATGTTAGCATATGTCTAGCCTGCACTTTCTATACGCACTAAGTTGTCCCCAAATTGCATTTCACTTAGCTGGTTAGTTCACCCTCGAGTTTTCACAGTATTTATTTTATGGCATGTATTTTTGTATCTTGTTACGTCCCTCTGAGGACCTGATTTCCTTCCAGGTTATTTGTACAGTTGCATGATGCTTGATCTAGCGGAGTGTGGACATCGTTGCAGGTATCTTTACATTTTTAGCTATTATAGTCATGTACTACTTTCCATTTCTGATTCTGCTTTTATAGCCTAGTGTTTATAGATCTATGTTGTTCTTTTGGTCTATTCGAACGGATATATTATTGGGCTGCAGACTGATGATGCGTATCGTTCTTTCTTGAGATTATTCACTATGCATTGAGATTTAGCTTTTAGTTGTTGCATGTTATAAATAGATTCTTTATTGGATTACTTGACCATGGGCAACGTAAGTGCGCTTCGTCGGGTCCATTAAATTGAAAGCCCTACGGAGTCGTACCAGCTGGCCATTGCCACGTGTCTGGGGCGTGACATAGTTTTAGTGGTGGCCCATGCAGGTCAGAGCATATCGTTTCGGTTACGTTACTGTACCGAACGAGCCTGCAACTTAGGATTAATGTTGAATAAGATCTCAATCCATAACAGACTTTAAAAACTCCTCTTGTATTCCATTGTCGCCCTTGGACTTCATTACTGTATTCGTTCATTTATCGTCGACATCGTTATTATTGTTTCTCATCTTCCTTATTTTGGAAAGATGGATGCTCGCGCACGGTGATTTCCTCCAGGAGCAGATCCTCGTCAAGACAAAGATGGCACATTTTATAGGATGTTTGAGTAGATGGTTAACCATGGTAGAGAAGATCGATAAGTTTTTTCTTCTAGAGTTAGTATAGACTGTTGACGTAAGAATTAGACATAGAAGTAGATACTTAAAACTAGACCCTACCCTTAAGGTTAGCGTGACCTGTAAGTATTAGAAGCTAGAAAGGTTGTTTGATTCTAAGACTCTAGAATAAATTGGAGAGGACATAGCTAGATGCTAGAAATTAGTTGTAGTCTTATGGTAGTAATACAAGGAGCGACCTTATGAACTTGGCAAGACAGAATGTTAGACTCACATCTAGAAGAAGATCATCAGATACTAATAAAAATAGGGTATGAAATAGCACTTTAAGTAGCAAACCATAGTGGTTAACCCCTAGTTACCTTGTGACTTACAATATCAGACCTAGAAATTCTTCTATCCCTTAGACAATAATGATTACGACTAAGCTAAAATAGATAAGTAGATAGCTAGACATAGATTGCTAGACCCAACATTCGGATGATGAGAGAACTAGAGTACTACGATGTAGCTTTCAAATTAGATTAGATGTACTAGACTTACTTCGATTGTCAGTATCTATTAGGCTCGTGTTTTCCCCATTGCTGATTCGATTAGTTAACTAGTATCTGAGATAGAGCAATTAGATTGAAGGATGAGAGTGTCGACAGATGTTATAGCCTTGAGTTGGATATCGTGAACTATCTATAATGGATGACCGGTTATAAACAAGATGGTACCCATATAGTTTGAGTAAAGGGTACGCATAGAGTAAACTAGGAGAAACCTCAGGTTCAAAGTAAAAAGGTAGAGTGGCAACAAGACAGGATTCGCGACAAGTACCTGACCTCGAGTTTCTTTTAAAAATTTAGAGAAAGACCTGAACCGAAGACAAAGACGTTGGCTCAAGATGATGACAGACTTTGAGATTGGGCTACAGTACCATCCGAGAAAAGCCAACGTAGTAGGAGACCATGGCATTCTTTTTGACTACCCAGCAACACCTGTTGAGAGATCTAGAGCAGTTGGATATAGAGGTCATTATGCCCGGAGCAGACGACCAGTTGTCGAGTTTCCAGGTGCAATCGATATTAGTTGAGAGGATCAAGGCTGCCTTGCCAACAGATACCAAATTTTAGAGACTTCGACAGAGGCCAGAGGCCAGAATGCAGACATGATTGCGCATACACGAGGATAAACTTTGAGATATGGAGATCGTCTCTATGTTTCGAACAGAGAATTTTGTCAGGAGCTGATGTCGGAGGCACACAGTTCAGCATGTTCTATTCATACAGGAGGCACAAGATATAGAGAGATTTTAGACAATACTATAGGTGGCATGGAATGAAGATGGAGATAGCCCACTTTGTAGCGAAGTGCCTAGTGTGTCAGCAGGTCGAGGCTGAGCATCAGAGGTCTACAGGTTTACTTAATCCACTCACGATACCTGAGTGAACATGGGATCACATCACTATGCACTTCATTGCGGGCTTTCCGAAGAGTCCCAGTATTCGCAATGTGGTATGGGTGATCGTGGATTGACTCACCAAGACCGCTCACTTTTTTTTTACCTTTCAGAGTTGGACAGTCTACGGAGGTCTTATTTCAAGGAACGAAATACAAGTTTAGATCACACGCGGACTCATTGGTCAATTGATAGAGGATTACCACTATACTCTTAGATTATATATTGACACGTGAGTATGGAGTGTAAATAGAAGATAGAAGTCTGACAGGAAATGGTAGCTGAATATTTTGGATTACACATAAACTACTTAGGGATAGAGATTTAGACTTTTGACTAATAGGACATGAGCTTGCTGAACCTAATCCTTAGTAGTAGGTAGTGTTATGGGAACCTATGTCCAATTTGTCCTAGCCAATAAATTTTAGGAATCGTATCCTTGCTATTGTATTTGTTATAATTTATTCTATGGTATTTAGACGGATTGAATAGATATTTATTACATAATTTCTATATATTCTTATTACTATGCATTGGGTAGAGACTTATGTTGTATTTCATTACATATACTCCTACTAGGAATTGTTTGAGTTGAACTTCTAGACTAGGTATGACTGACCAGCTAGATTAGACTTGTTGATGCTAAGAGCGATTGTAAGAAGTTAGGATACATGATTTCAATATGGATACTATAGGATGATGGCATTATACCTAGGAAAGAATATTGAGATATTAACCGTCCTAGTTGTAGAAGAAGGATAGGACAGTATTCGAGGTACGGATCGAATAAACATCAGGCTCAGGAGTATTCCCAGTATGTCAATAGAGCCCAACAGTTAGTCCAAAGGCCAACTCCACCGGTCATAGGTATGTCCGTAGCATTGCTAGATAATTTATAGTTTATTATATGTTTATTTTAATTTCCAGGACAAAATTCTTATAAGTTGGGTAGATTGTAAAATCTCTCGACCAAATTTAGGTCTACTTGGCTTAGATAGAGAGATTAGGGTTAATTTGGATTTAATTAGAATTAGAACACGGTATTTTTTATTTATTGTGCAATATTTTAAATCACTTAGTGCACTTACCGTTGCTTCGATATTTAGAGTACTACACTAGCTATTACCTACAAACAAATTCCATACACTTTTTCTAGACATGCCCGCCTACCATTCTGATCTTTGTGTAACTTATAACTACTCTATCTTGTACTTTATTTTAGTCGCACAATATTCATTACAAACGTCCATGTTTAAATTAAATTAAATCCAACTTTGCATCCTTATCCGTTCCAATCAAAATTAGAGACACAATCTCAACCCGTTGTGTCCAACCCAAATTATGGCATTATTCTATTCTGAGTCTACTACGTCCATGACACTTGTGTCCCATCCAATTTTAACTCCATGTATTTCCAATTAATTAAAGAGCACCAATTACACTAATTTTAATTAAATTGGTGTAAGGACCCAACCTCACCCAAAACTAGACCCAACTCCAACCCAAACCCCCACTCACACCCTCAAAGTTCATACTAAACACCACACACCATTTTAGCCCACTACATAACACCAAACATGGTTTTTGCCTCATCCAATCCTAAATTCTATTTATTGTGCAATTTCCCAATTGTTAAGGGACTTTTATACAAATAAGCAATGATGTGTCCCCTTCTCATTGGCCCCAATAGATGAAGAACTTCATTCCCCCTCCCTTGACCGGTCCACCCCATTCCCCCCCCCCATTTGTTGTACTTGCTACAACTTCCCATCCTCACATCTCTACCCTACATTTCAAAATTCATAAATCCTAGCCCTCCCTTCATCATGATGAGATTTCCCTACTCCCCACAAATATTTCCTAGCCGGCCCTAATCCCAAGGAGAGCCCCCTCTCTCTCTCCTATATATACTACACTCTTTCTCTCTCTACAAATACCCACACCAGAAGCCATCACCTAAAGAAACCCTAAGAAAATAACTTCACCATCACCATCACTCACCCGACTCCAACCCCGGCCACCTCCCTCTCCCAACTCCGACTGCCACCTCCTCCGAGCACCACCAGCCCGCCCCCCTCCGACCTTCCTCCACCCCGACACCAACCACCGTCGCCGCCAACAGCCGCCTCCACCTCAGCCGGCTACCACAGCAGACTTCCCCCCTCTACTTCTTCTTCCCCGGCCGACCCAACTTCCCCGACCCCCCAGTCACCCCCACAACCACCACAGCCAACCACCACCACCTTGGCCACCATCCTCACCCTCTCCACCACCATCCTCATCATCTCCACCACCATCACCGTCGCTATTACCAACACCACCATCATCAATACCTTGGCCACCCGACTCTCATCATCCCCGACACCCCCACCGTCACCACGACGATCCGGCCACCTCCACCACCGACTTAGCTGTAACCCCGTCCACCCCCTACCACCAGTAACTACCACCATGACCCCCTGCCACCGCCGCTACCGCTGCAGCTGCTGCCGGAGCTGCCTTCATTGCCAGAGCTGCCTCCATTGCCAGAGCTGCTGCTACTGCTGTTTCACTCTGTGACACGCCGGAGCTCCGCCCTCTCTTGCCGGAGAAAGGCCACCGACGAGCCTAAGACCCCCCGGACATGATCGTCGATTAGGTATATTCCTTTTTCATATATGTCGACATATTTGTGTATAGACACACAGTGTAGTGTACGTGTAGTGTATGTGGGTGTATTATGTATTAATGCTTACTATATGTATTATGTATTAATGCTTACTATATGTATTATGTATTAATGCTTATTATATGTATTTATGTATTAATGCTTACCATATGTATTTATGTATTAATGCTTACTACATGTATTTATGTATTAATGCTTATTATATGTATTTGTGTATTAATGCTTATTATATGTATTTTTGTTAATAAATTACATCTTAATAATTTATGACTATTTTAAATAAGGAGATGTTGACCAAGGTTAGACATTGGGTTTTTTTCACACTAATATGTTAGCTTATTAATGTAGTATAATACGTCATTAATTTGTAGCATGTTTTTATAGCATGTTAGCTAGGACCTGTGTTGCGTTATCTGGTATTATAGCGTCTCTTGCTAATTCGTTGTCTTGTTGTACAGGGAAATCGAGGATATGACACGTGTACGTTTTAGCTACGTACACACGTGACCCAGCTAGATGACCAGTTGTGACCCCTGCATCAGTTCATAATTGCAACATAGTGTTTCTTGTGCGTACTATTGTAGTGACTGATGATCATACTTTTATTATATATACAGGGTCGTTGGATCGTCCTGCGAGACTTCGGGAGCAGGTTATTGGCTCGTGGTTTGAGGACCCAGGCAAGTATACCTTGCCTTGTTGTACTGTTTAAATTCAGTTATTATTTAGTCGCATATTTTATTGTTTTAATATTATATAACTGTGCGCGTCCGAAAAAGACTCGGGTGCAGTCAACGAAGGCGTTGATGTTAGGACTTGTGTCTGACCTAGTGTCTAGTGGACCCACCTAAAGTTGTGGAGTTATCAATATGACTCTCCAGGCCTTGACACATATCATTGCACGATATAGAGTAAATTCATATAGGGACGCGTGCTTCATGCTTGACTGGCCATCGGTATGAGCAGCACGTGTGACGATATTTAGCTTAGTTGTATATTTCTTTACTGACTTGCATTATAGTACGAGATGTCCACGTCGTATTCGTGACTTGTACATTGGCATTGGGCGGTGAGGACAACTAGTAGGCGTATGGGACACGCACCTCCTTTATACAGATACCGTGTTCTTCGGAGCGTTACAGACGTATATATTTATGCAGATATCGTGTTCTTTAGAGTGTTGGACGTTACTTGTATTTTTGTAGATACCACACTCTAGAGAATGTTGGACGTTATTACTTATACAGATATCACGCTACTCGAAGCTGGACGTTATTATATTACAGAGTGTCCTTGTTATGGGGGCATATATGGCATATATTAGCCAGTCACGACGATTGGTGAATTACGTCATCATATGTCTAGCCTACACTCTCCATACGCACTAAGTTGTCCCCAAATTGCATTTCACTTAGCTGGTTAGTTCACCCTCGAGTTATCACAGTATTTAATTTAGGGCATGTATTTTTGTATCTTGTTACGTCCCTTTGAGGACCTGTTCCCTTCCAAGTTATTTATACAGTTGCAGGATGCTTGATCTAGCATAGTGTGGATATCGTTGCAGGTATCTTTACATTTTCAGCTATTACAGTCATGTACTACTTTTCATTTCTGATTCTGCTTTTATAGCCTAGTATTTATAGACCTATGTTGTTCTTTTGGTCTATTCGAACAGATGTATTATTGGGCTGCAGACTGATGATGCGTATCGTTCTTTCTTGAGATTATTCACCATGGATTAAGATTTAGCTTTTAGTTGTTGCATGTTAGAAATATATTCTTTATTGGATCACTTGACCATGGACAACGTAAGTACGCTTCGTCGGGTCTATTAAATTGGAAAGCACTACGAAGTTGTACCAGCTGGCCATTACCACGTGTCTGGTCCCACGTGTTTTAGGATTGGGGCATGACAATCGATACTAGCATGGTGCCTACTCAACTAATCCATCCGAGTATTATGTCGTAGCTCAAAAGTGGCATTACGAGTAGATACGCGCTCAACTCTCGGCCTCCCAAGGAAACTCTCTGATCCTTGCAAACATCACTGACCAGGATAATGTCACCCCCGGTCGTGAACTCTCAAGTCCTCGCCAACGGTTCATATATAAGATGATGCTTCAAGGCAAAAGATACAGATACAAAACTATGTGAAGCACCGGATTCTAATAAAAAAAGAACTAAAAATGAATCAAGATAGATTTAACCTGAAATAACATCATCGACTGGATCCTCCTCCTCGACAATCAAGGCAAAAGCTTGCCCCTACGGAGCTCCTCTCTATTACTGCTAGTACTGTACAAACCTCTGCTGCTGTGTCGCCAATGGAGGTCCTCTCTACTGTCCCGCTGGTGCTCTCGCGGGTGCTCTTTGTGCCTGAGCTTCACCCTGAGCGGGGTGAGCTAGAGCTCTAGGACAAGCCCTCAACTGGTGGTCTCCTGATCCGCATAATAAATACTGGCCCAATCTTATCTTGCACGCATCCCATCCATGTCCCGGCTTCTTACAGAATAGGCAAGGAATAGCTGGCCTCTAAATCTGGTGCGTCTGATGCATTAGCACTCTAACTGGTACATGATACTGCTGCCTCGGTTGCTGGAAGTGTCTCTAATGTTGCTGCTAAAAGTGAGGCTGCTTCGTTGGATCCATGCTAGTACTGGATCCTCCTATGTCCCTCTGCCTCTTGGAGCCAAGCTTTAGATCATCCTCTGCCCGTTGTGCCTGCTTCAGATTCTCCTCAAAAGTAGCAGTGGAGTCTCCATTTATATATAATTTGATCTCCTTATTCAGGCCCTTCCTGAACTTCTTGGCCTTCCTTCTGGGGTTCCGTCCCTCCACAAAATGGCCTAATCTGCAATACTCTGTCGCATACTCATCCACTGTCATACCTCCCTGAACGAGGTACTAAAACTGGCTCTCTAGAGATGTCAGAGCCATATCTGGAATTTTTTTTCCCTTGAAGATCTCCTTAAAAGATTTCCAAGTAAGTCCCGGTGCTGAGATCCCGGGGTCCATCTTGAACCAAATTAATGCGATGTCAAACATTATGCTTTCTATGACCTCTACCTGCAACCTCTCTAGAATATGTGCCAGCCACAGGTTTCTCTCAATGTTTTCTATCCAATCATCAGCATAAATAATTCCCTTAGTGCCTTTAAAGTCCTTCGGCCCCATCCTCTTGAAATCTTTGATAGTCTCCAGTCTCGGTTGCTGCAGGGTGAACTGAGGTATTATCGTTTGTGACTAAGGCGACTCTCTCGACTGTGGCGAGCACAATCTGGTAGGCATTCTCAATGCCATGCCTCATAACCTCTGATTGGTGCTGTTATGCCTCCATCATCTGCTGAAAGAGCACAAACATCTGTGTCTGATCGACTATGGGTGGTGGAGGTGAAAGATCCTCTGAGACTGTCGGTATTGTCCTCTGTACCGGAGGTGGAGCACCCCTGAAAGTTGCTGCGAAAAAGCCCACCTGGATCAGTGAAGAGCACCTCTGAACTAAAGCTGCTGGAATGGTGCTTGTTGTCGCTGCCCTTAGAGGTGACAAAGTGACCAACGTCGCTGACACTACACCTGAGCGCTGGGAATGCGTCTTCGATGGCATCCTGAAGATAGATTGAAACAACGAATCAATATTGAGTAAGATACGATTCATCAATGAAAGACAGAATTATTCAAAGTAAATAAAGCATTCAAATAGACAAGGATAGCAAAATAGATATTTGGAAATATTCTCTAGTTGTGATTGAGTATACTCTCAATTTATATCATATATCCTAAAGCATGCTCGTAGCAGTACTCTAGGTGAGCACTATTACGATATCGCTCTAATTGCGATACTAGACCTGCACGGGCCACCACTAAAAATGTGTCATGACCCGCACCCGAAATAAGGACACGAGTAGTGAGCAACGCCCAGCCTACGCCGTAGTATCGGCAGTAGAACGCTGTCTGGGTCAACCATACTATATAAAAATCTCATACAATATATATGGTACTTGTCAATGTCATCTCAACTCCAAACGGAGAAACAATATGGTATATAGTAATAATACTCAATCACAATGTCAAACTAAGAAAGATAAAGCACGATATGGAATAAGAAGATAAAATAGGAATCACAATACAATCACAAGTCCACAATAATATTTACATGCTAAAAGCCTCAATAAAAGTCTAATACAAGTCTAAACAATAAGTCTAAGCCTCCTTACCATCTGGTACTAGGTCCTCCTGCTATAAAGGAGTATCCTCTAATGGTACTCCGTCCTGCAGCCGTAGTAAGTGGGACACTGGTCCACAAGCCATTCATCTGAAAAATATATCCAGTCATGATTGGAGCAAAGTACATACCTCTGAAAGCAGTTCCAAATACATAATCGAGCATATATAACAGATAATAGAAAAGGATACAGGATAACTAGCTATAAGAAATAGAATGAACTAGAGTAAACAGGTAATTTACTGGAATAAAGAACATACAATATGAATAACTGCAGTTTAAATAGAAATAGGTAAAACTAGCTAATGTGCCATAGAGCACAAGTTCATTATGTGATCGGTTTGGATTGAACACAAATTCAATATGGTAACTCGATTACACGTGTGATATGTAATCGACATGTACACGAATACACTTGGGCTTGATCACATATCCAACTTATACTCCCTCGTCCCCAACCAATACACTTAGATCCAATCATGACACGTTACGAACACGAATATAAGCACACTGAACACAAGTAGTATGTGAACACGAAGTACACGATAATCTATACCTGATACACACGATGAAATATATGTGAAAGAGTACCCGCTGAACACGGTAGGGGATAACATCTTATGACAGGATCCATATAGTACTAGTCCGTGTAACCACTGTGTCATAATCAAGTATATAGTTCTAGAACATGCGATATATAAACTATCATGAAATAAAAACTAACAGATAGATGTACTCACCTCTGGTCCTGAGCAAATGGTGTATCTCGATGCCCAAGCTGGTGCCAAACTCCTATTTTGGAAATATTATATTAATATGGTGTAATGAAGAGAAAGCAAGTTAAGAATGCATTAACATGCTTCTAGGTCCACTCTAGGATCAATACTAGCTAATGGGTCTATCTTGGTCATTTACTTAGCTACTACTAGCTTAACTTAGTTAAACTAGGTTGTACTAAGGTTAAAACTAATTATCTAGTTTAATGCTAAGAACACTAGTTATACTGACTAATCACTAAATATCTATCTTATAAATAATTCTAGCTGAAACCCACTGACTGACACTAACTGCTACTGATCTCAGTTGATTATCCAGGTAACTGTTGTCTAAGAACCAATAAAACTACTACTACTAAACATGGGTGCCACACAACACATATCAAAGTATATTACTTGATACACATGCTTGTGTGTATCACTGATACCTATTCAATATGTTTACTAGTACAGTGAACTACACAACTGCCAAAACATACATCAGTCACTGTAATATGGACCAAAACACTGTTTGATACTCTACTTAGAGGTATGCTAACAGATACTCTAATTAACTAGCTATTATAATACTCTAGTTAACTAGCATCACTAACTGGTAGCTATACTAACCTAGCCTTAACTAACCATCTAACCTGGGATATCACTGATACACCTAGTACCAACATCTAACTGATACCAACTCTACCCCCAATTAAGTCAACTGCCCATGTCCATCCAATATTGGAATTACAGTGCACAAGTCTGCACTTTATTTTCCCTTGCCTTACATAGCCTGAGTATCCTTTATACTTCCATATGATGTTCTCATGTTAATGTTTCTCGTAATGAACTTAATTTCCCCCTCCTTCTTCACTTGCCCGAGCCTCCAGCTGTCCATCTGTTTCCAGTTGCTACCCTTGATAGCATTAAGTTGTTGTAGCAACTAATCTGCAGTTGCTCGACCCTTTACTACTGCTAATAGCAGTTAAAACCCTCCAACTAATACCTTAAGTATTAGTTCCCTTATGAAACATCCACTGCCTTACCATATCAATATAGTTGCTGCTAACCTTCATCTATTGCCTGATCCCCTTCAGTTATCAGTCACAATTGATACACAACCACCTTTACATAGCTTGCCAATCCAGATGTCCTGAACACACCCCCATGGCACTCACCACAGTTACTACTTTGCACTTCACACACTCACAGTCACTTGATTCACTCAAATCTACACACACACACACACACACACACACACATACACACAAAAACACCTTCTGTTGTCACAGATGACACAACTCCCCATCCTACCACAAATACACACACACATGTGAGCATATAGCCATACACATAGAGTGCACACTTGAAATATTTATGATACCATCCCATTGAGGTGTCAAAACCTCCAAATACTTCTTGATAATCATTCCTACGTATTAATACACATAATAATAGCTATTAGAACTAGTTACAATATGAATTAAAGAGAATTCACATAAATTACCCAAAATGAGTCTCGTATCATACCGTGTCATAAAATACCATGATACGACATACTCGTATCCAATTATGGACACGTATCTAGTCCCACAACCCCGATCTAAGTATAATTAGATCTAATTGATCTCATGACACATACTTGATGTGTCAATCTTGTAATTCCTTCAAAATATACACCAAAACCTACGTAGAATTCTCAATACACAACCAATTGGCCTAGAACTTGTTCCTATAGGTAGCCCTATGCCATTGGGGCGATCTTAAGAGTCAAATGCATGATTTGAAACCTACAATAAAGGTAAATTCAGATCTATACCTATTGGAAGATGGATTCTCAATGAAAAGTACAACGAACACGATCCGGACATGATCTTTTTGCCAAAGCTCTTTCTCATTGTGCTCCTTGCTTCTCCAAGCTTCAAATATCCTTGAGGAATGAAAATGAGAGGGAATAGAGGTTAATGAGATAGAAATTAATGGTGGAAATGATAAATAATTAAGGATCTAGAATTTGAGAGTGAAAAGAATAAAAATGAGGGAGGAGAGAGGGCGAGAGAGAGAGAGAGAGAAGCCTTTGTTGGCTGGCCCCCCTTTTTCCCTCTTCCAAGTAATTACAAATGTCCAATACACCCCTCTTCATCCAATTATGAATATGATTAAGGATGGACAATTTTGGACGATCTCTAATTAAGTCTAATTAGTCTAATTAATTAGTGAGAATGGGTTATTGGGCTTGGTTCATGTTGAGCTCAATAGTTGTCATGACAAGTCTAATTGGATTTCAAATATCAAATCTAATTAATAGGCTAGCTCACTGTAACCTCCGTGTCCTAAAATTCTAGCTTAAATGTTATTTTTAGGTTAATTTGGGGCTAGTGGGATTTTTTCATAATTTTTAGTTAATTAAAAACTAGTAACACTAATTTTTTAGGACTTTCAAGAACTTATTTTAGGGTCAAACATAATTAAAAATATTCCAAAATTTTAATTTAGGTTCTAAATAATAAAATATATTTTCTAGAATTTTTTGAGTATTTTTAGTATTTATTGGGAGTTATTTAGGCTAATAACTAATTTTTAGGACTTGTAGAATTTATTGTGCAATCCCAGGAATATAGAATGGACCAACGTTATTTTCTAGGGTTTATAATATTATTATATATTTTCTAAAATTATTTTAGAAATTTTAGAATAATTTTAGTATTTATTTTTAGTTATATGGGTAAAACTAATGTTTAGAGCTTCTCCTAATTATAGTAGAAAAACTATGAATATAAAATTGTCCCAAGTATTTTTTTAGGGTTTTTGGGTTCAAAATACATTTTCTGTAATTTTTTTAGATTTTTATGATTAATTTTATTATTTATTTTGAGTTATTTAGATTTAAAATGACTTAAATAATATTTTGATAAAGGCAAATCAAAAATAAATAATATAACCAAAACCATCCAATCAAATCATGACACGTGTCACCCTATCAATTTTTCTTCGACCGCTCAACATATCTATATATATATATATTATAATAACCCTAATTATCCCATTATTTTAGAGAGAGAGAGAGAGATTTTGGAGAATTGCCATCTAGGTTCCTTCATCTTCCAGAAGCCATTGCGCATAGCTCCGGACTCCAAATGAGGCCTAATTTCTTGCGTTAGAACGATATTGAGGTTATCTTTCTGATTATATTTTTTTTTTTACGAAATTATGAGTATTAAATTCTGGAAAATTCGTAGAGCACAACATATCCGAAAATAGACGTGTTTCAATGTTTTCGCGATTCCTGGAGAACCAGGAATCAGAATCATGAACCATTTAAAGTTTTGGAAAGCTAATGTCTAGATCATTGACATATGTTTTTCCCAGAATTAATTCTAAGTATTTATATACTAATAATTCTGTAGAACTTCTAGGTTAGAATTTAACCATCGGTGAACGATACGAAATTTGTATGTGCCATAATTCCCAAACGAATTTGAATTCGGACGAGCCATAAATTTTAGCATATTTTTTATGATGAAATCTACAGGAAATCATGCATGAAAGTTAAGTTTGTGTCGATTGACTTTTCAGTCAACAGATCGCCTTGATTTGCTTGTCATGAGTCCCGAGTCGATATAAATTTAGTTTCTTTTAGGCAAAATTAGGTTTTGACATAAAAATCAAAATAATAAGATTAAAATAAGATTTTAGAGTAATTATTCCAGAATTAAATAAATTATCTTTTGACATGGTAAAATTGTAAGACATAGGTTATTTGGACTGTGACTTGGATTCTGATTCATACCAGCAAAAGACCACAGGCGAGTACATTCTCTGATAGTTTCTTATCTATGATATTCTCTATGTTCATTGTATTTAGTGTAAATATCCATATTTCTTGACACGATGGTTACACGGATTGGTATATCCGGATCTCGTCATGAGATGTTATTCCTTGTATATGGTGTATCTTGTACAAGTCTTGTTTCATTGTTTATCTTGTGCATGTACAGACACTGATTCTCGGGGAGACTTGCTACCTTTCTAGAGAATCCCGTGCCATAGCGTACCATGGTTGGATCTATTATACCAGTCGGGGTGGGAAGCATTTTAGTTGTCACAACCCGCACCCGAAAATCGGGCATGAGCCGTGGGTACGTCCAGCCTACGCCGCAGAATCGGCGGTAGAACGTTGTAAAGGTCCGTTCTAGGTCAACCATATCTATCTATATCTCACTGAAAAATCCGACATGACCTCTCCAAAAGGAGGGCAAAACCACGCAATATATATATAAAATCCTCTCCCAAAGGAGGCAACCACGCAATATATATATATCAATGATCTCAATCACAAAATCTAGAGGAAGAATATAAGCACGATATGATATAAATAAAGAAACAGAACCAAGAGAGCAAGACAATCCAAAATAATACAGTCCAAGTCTACAAAAATAGCTACGACATCACAGCATCAAAAGAATAAGTACAGTCATCCAAAATACAGACCACAAGGAAAAACCCAGGAAACCCACCTAGCTAACTAGGGTGCTATCGGCGTCTCCTCGGCGCACTCCTCCTCGGGGTCACAACAGTCGTCGATACCAGGCCCGTAGAACGTAGGGCAATAGTCCTCAGGATCCTCTGGAAAAAATATGCCCAGTCAGGACTGGAGCGAAGTACATAACTCTGAAAGCAACTCCAAATGCATGGTAAGGTGTATATGACGAGCAATAGAAAAGTAATCAAGATGCACAGGAAATAAATATATGCTGGAGCACAATAAGTAGCTGCAATATAAACTGGAGAACAATACAAGTAGTGGAAAAGTAACTGCAGGTGAGAAACATGAATACTAGCTAAGTGCCTTGAGCACAAGTTCGTTATATGATCGGCTTAGGTTGCACATGAAAGTCACTACGATAACTCCGTTATGCGTGAGTTGTATAACCGACATACACATGAATACTGTTTGGCTTTGATCATATAACCAACTCACTACTCCCCTCCCCCACTAATACCATTGGATCCAACCACAACACGCTACGTACATGATAATAGCTCGCGCACACGAAGGCGAGAGCACAAGAAGCACATGATAGCACATGATAATCAATACCCGAAGCACATGATGAAATACACGTGATAGAGTACCCGCTGAACACGGTAAGGGGGATAGCACCTCATGACGGGATCCACTAGTACCAGCTCGTGTAATAAAGTGTCAGAATCAAGTATTACAGTTCTAGAACAGGTGATATAAATGCTATCATGAAATGGAAACTATCAGAGGTAGGTACTCGCCTGATGTCCTGAGCAACTGATGAGGATCGAGGTCCGAACCGGTATCGCAGGGACCTAATGCGAAAAGCAGAATTAAACAGGGTTCTAAGCATTTAAACTGATATAAAATAATTAAAAACAGGCTTCTAGGACTATTCTAGGTCGAACGGGTCAAACTGGTGAATCGGGTCAAAAAGTCAACCCGGGGTCCAAAAAGTCAACTCTAGGTCAAAATTAGGTCAAACGTTGACTTTTACGGTCAACGGGGACAATTATGGTCAAAGCTAGGTCAAACTAGGGTGCCCCTGAAATTCTAGGTCAAACCGAGCTCATTAAGCCACTAAACTCACAAACTCGCCTAATCGAGATACCGGGATACCCTCGGTATCCGATACCTCGCCCTAGGCCACGCACCCCGCCTAAACCCGCTAAAACCTATGCTAGCACGCGTAATTATATATATATAAACATATAAAAATCACTCCCAAGCATTTCCTAGGCTAATGCTCAAATACCCCGCTCGAAACTCAATACCTTGAATATCTCAAGGTATTGAGATACCTCGGTATCTCAAGGTATTGAGGTTTTGCTCTCGAACCCCTCTAACTCGCTATTAGACTAATAATTATATACCTAGTTATTAATCTAGGCTAGGTAATATAGATATCTACCATATTTATATATATATCTAAGTATGTATATACCTATATATATAGATATCCACACACATACCCAATTACCCATTACCTTACCTATCACATAAATATATATATATATATATATATATATATATATATATATATATATATATATATATATATATATATATATATATATATATATATACTATCTAGATATCTCTAGGTATTCATATAACTATATGTATATAGATATATATACACCTTAGATAGATAACTACCTATCTACCTATGTATCTATCCATAGATAGATCTATCTATAATACTATCTATCTATCTATTCTAGTAACTATCTACCTATCTAATTATCTACATATCTATCTAATATATCTATATCTCTATATATAACACTCTCTCTCTCCCTCACTAGCTACGCCAAACCTCGCTGCTACCTGCTATGCTAGCTGCTGCTGCTGCTGCTTGTGTTGATGCTGCTGCTGCTGCCTCTTGGAGCTGCTGCTGCTGCTCCCTCTTCATACTGCTGCTGCTGCTCTGCCTAGCAGCAGCTAGCTGCTGCTGTTGCAGCTGAACTGCTGCTGCTGCAGTTCAGTTTCTTCACCCCCCTCGCTCTCACAAGCACACACACACACACGCCTATATACTTATATATATATACCACTATATATATATGTATATATATATACACACATACAATTATATATATATACAAATCACTACACACACACACTCTAAGATATATATATATACACATCTATATATATACATATACACACAAGCACAATTATACATATACATATATATATATACATAGACATATACACACACAAGCACATAGATATAAATACACACATATATATATAAATATATATACATAAACACACATACATATAAATATATACATATATATATAGACACACTTATAAATATATATATAAAGACACAAACACACCTACACAACACTACACACAACAACACACGACAACGCGCCCCACTCACGCCCAACGACCCCGACACTCACCAATACCCTAAAATATATAAAATATAACTCGAAACCTCTAGCACACACTCCCCGATACTAACCCAACGCGCGCACAAAGCCGAAACGAGGAAACCAAGTCGAAATGGCCGTTCGGTCATTTCGACGAACACGTGGTGCGCGGCTCAAAAAACCTCCTGAAATGCACACCAAACGAACTCGGAATCGGTCCAAAATTTATCCACGCGCTCTACACGATGTCTAGATCCTAGAAAATGCGCTCCTACGTCGATTCTAGGCCCGTGGCGGAAACGCACACGCACTTAGAATCGGCAACGACGAAAAGCCCCAATTTTGCCCGAAACGCCCGTTTCTCCGCGACACGGCTTCCCGTGTCCGAACGGAGACACGCACTCACCCTCTAGACACCCGACAACGTCTACCTAGGTCCATCTAACCTAGAGCATCACCCAAAATTGGGCCAAATTCGGATTCTACCCGAATTCGATACAAAACCTAATGTCAAAGTTTCTAAACTCACCCAAACTAGTTCCAACTTCCTCCTACGGGTAGGGTTAGGGTCTAGGAAGGTTCTACAACACTAATTACACTACACAAAAATAATTAGGAAGGGGAAAGTTAGGTTTTATCTCTTGGGAGTTGGAATCCCAAGGCCAAAGTCTCACAACCCCTAGAAATCACCTCCCTCAAGCTCCAAGCCACCAAATCTAGCTCTCACACTAGATCTAAGCTCCTCACACCTAGGTTAGAGAAAATATAAGGTTAGGGTTAGCTTAAGGAAGAAGAAATGGAAGAAAGAAAGAAGAAAGATGGAGAAAAGCTTACTTGGAGAAGGAAGGAAGAAGAAAGAAGAAGTGAAGAAGAAGAAGAATGAAGAAGAAGTGGAAAATGGAACAAGGGGGCTGCTGTGTTGCTGGTCTCATGGGTGGGTGTGGAAAATAGGGCCGGCCAAGTGAATTAAAGGGGATTTCCTAAGTTGCAAATTCCCAAAACGCCCCTACTCACTTGGTTTTGGGTTCCGGGTTCCAAAAGTACTCAAACTAGCTCCAAATCTCTCCAACTAACCTCCTAAAAATAAAATAATAAATCTAAGCCCCAAAATAATTCTCACAAGGGTGTGGGCTGGGTCGGACATGGGTCCACTAGGGTCTGACATGGGTCTAGGCTAGCAAAAACCCTAAAACAATCATTAAAAAAAATAATACAATCACTATTTAAATATAAATATAATTAATTAAATATAATTCACAATTTATAAAAAAAAAAAAAAACCCTATTTTCTAGAATTGGGCAGTGACAAGCCTACCCTCCTTAAAATAATTTCGTCCTCGAAATTAAAAGACGAAACTAGGACAGGAATGCAAAGAAAGAACCATACCTCAGGGCTCGAAGAGATAAGGGTACCGCTCGGGCATTTCATCCTCCCTCTCCCAGGTCGACTCTCCTGGAGAGTGATGCCTCCACGCGACGCGAACCAAGGGAATAGTCTGGTTCCTCAACACCTTCTCCCGCCGATCCAGAATCTCCACCGGTTGCTCTGGATAGCTAAGAGTAGGGCCCACCGCGATCTCCGAGTGATCCAATACGTGATTGGGATCCGCCATGTACCGTCTCAACTGCGACACGTGGAACACATCATGAACTCCCTCCAGCGTAGGCGGCAACTCAAGCCTATACGCCACGGCGCCGACCCTCTCGAGGACACGGAAGGGTCCGACGAAACATGGGCTAAGCTTCCCGCCTCCACCGAAGCGAATAGTGTCCCGCGTCGGAGAAATCCTCAGGAACACCAGATCTCCAACCTAGCACAAACAAGGTCTCTGCACTTAGTCTAAAACAAGCAATCACAAACAAACACAAGAACAAAATCTAGATTCTAAGCTATACCTCGAACTCCAAAGGTCTCCGGTGGCTATCGGCCCAATGCCGCTGCCTGTCCTGCGCCACCCGAAGTCTATCTCTAATGAGCTTGACCTTCTCCGCTGCATCAACCACCATCTCCGGGCCAAACAAAGCTCTCTCACCTATATCATCCCATGACAACGGAGTACGACACCTCCGTCCATATAACGTCTCAAAAGGTGACATCTCGATACTGGCTTGGTAGCTATTGTTGTAAGCAAACTCTACCAAGTGCAAGTGATCCTCCCAAGAGCCTCTGAAATCCAAAACACAGGTCCGAAGCATGTCCTCAAGTGTCTGAATGGTCCTCTCTGACTGACCATCTGTCTGCGGGTGATACGCACTACTAAACTTGAGCTGGGTGCCCAAGCTAGCCTGCAGACTCCTCCAGAAATGCGAAGTAAAGCGACTGTCCCGATCTGATACTATGCTCACTGGAACTCCATACAGTCTGACTATCTGGCGCACATACATCTCTGCTAGTCTCTCTGTAGACGTACCCACTTTGAACGGTAGAAAGTGGGCCAATTTGGTCAACCTGTCCACGATGACCCAAATCGCATCCTTCCCGCCTGGAGAACGGGGAAGTCCAGAAACAAAATCCATGGTCACATGCTCCCATTTCCACTCCGGAATGGGTAACGGCTGGAGTAATCCTCCTGGCCTCTGCCTCTCCGCCTTCACCTGCTGGCACACTAAGCATCGGGATACGAAGCGCGCTACCTCTCGCTTCATCCCGTACTACCATATATGCTGTCTCAGATCTCTATACATCTTGTTGGCACCGGGATGCATAGAGTACTGGGATCGATGCGCCTCCTGGAGAACCTTCTCGCGCAATGACCCACTCGGCACACACAACCTGGTACCGTGCCGCAATGAACCATCATCAGCAATGGTGAAGTCGTCTGCTAAACCCATCTGAACCTGCTCCCTGATGCTCCTCAGGGACTCATCCTCAAACTGTGTAGCCCTGATCCGGTCTACCAACTCTGACTGAATCTGCAGTCCCCACATCTGCATCTCCACTCCAGGCACTATCACCTCAATGCCCAAGCTCTCTAGATCTGCCAGAAGATAACGATCTGTAGTCAGGCACATAGCTACCGGATACCTGCTCAATGCATCCGCAACTACGTTCGCCTTCCCTGGATGGTACTGCAAGGATATGTTGAAGTCTTTCATCAACTCCAACCATCTCCTCTGCCTCATGTTCAGCTCTTTTTGGGTAAACACATACTTTAAGCTCTTGTGGTCTATGAAGATCTCCACACGCTCTCCGTATAAATAGTGTTTCCACAACTTCAGAGCAAAAATGACCGCTGCCAACTCCAAATCGTGGGTAGGGTAATTCTTCTCATGAGGACGTAATTGCCTGGAAGCATAGGCAATCACCCTCCCATTCTGCTGCAACACACAACCCAGTCCCTTCCCTGATACATTACTATAGATAGTGAAACCTCCAGAACCTGATGGCAACGTCAATACTGGAGCTGTCGTCAACCTCCTCTTTAGCTCATCAAAGGCGATCTGGCACTCCTCTGACCAAACAAACTCCACGTCCTTCCGGGTCAGCCTGGACAACGGCTCTGCAATCCGGGAAAAATCCTGAACAAATCTCCTATAGTAGCCTGCCAGTCCCAAGAAACTCCTGACCTCGGCTACTGAACTCGGAGCACTCCATGCCTCAACTGCCACGATCTTTCTCGGATCCACCGAGATACCCTCTCCAGTCACCACATGACCAAGGAATTTAACCTTGTCAAGGAAGAACTCACACTTCGAAAGCTTTCCATAAAGCTCCTCCTTCCTGAGAGTCTCCAGCACTATCCTCAGATGCTCCTCGTGCTCCTCTGGGGTCTTCGAATACACCAAGATATCATCTATAAACACCACCACAAACCTGTCCAGATGCTGATGGAATACCTTGTTCATCAGATTCATGAACACTGCCGGGGCATTAGTCAACCCAAACGGCATCACCAAGAACTCATACTGTCCATATCTGGTCTGAAAAGCTGTCTTCGGAATATCCTCTTTCCTGACTTTCACCTGGTGGTAGCCTGTCCTCAGATCAATCCTGGAAAACACCCTCGCTCCGCTCAACTGGTCAAATAGATCATCAATACGCGGCAGCGGATACTTGTTCTTGATTGTGAGGTTATTCAGAGCCCTGTAGTCGATACACATCCGTATCGATCCATCATTCTTCGGCACAAAAAGTACCGGAGCACCCCACGGAGAAGAACTAGATCTGATAAATCCCTTGTCCTGAAGCTCATCCACCTGCTTCTTTAACTCTATCAGCTCACTGTTGCTGACTCTATAGACGTGCTGGGATATCGGCTCCGCGCCTGGCACCAAGTCTATAGAGAACTCCACGTCTCTGTCCGGAGGTAACCCTGGCAACTCCTCAGGAAAGACATCCATATACTCCTCTATCAGTGGATGTAGCGACCTCGGCTCTACCACCAGGGCTCCGCAGAAGACTCCCTCGGTCTGCTCCGCTGCTCCTCTGGCAAACTGAAACTCTGGCTCACCTGGCGGACTGAACAAAACTCTGCCTCCACGACAATCTATACTAGCACAATGCGTACTCAACCAATCCATCCCGAGTACAATATCGTAGCTCGGAAGTGGCATTACGAGTAGACACACACTCAACTCCCGGCCTCCCAAGGTAACTCTCCGGTCTCTGCAGACATCACGGACTAGGATGATACCACCCCCGGTCGTGATCTTGCAGAGTCTAGCTAAAGATTCAGCAACAAGATGGTGTCTAACAGCAAAAGATACAGACACAAAGCTATGGGAAGCACCGGAATCAAATAAAGCAAGTGCTGGAATGGAATCAAGGAGAACAGAACCTGAGATAACGTCACCAACTGGCTCGACCTCGTCCACTGTCAGGGCAAAAGCTCGCCCCTGCTGTCCTCCTCGGTGCTGCTGGTGGTGCTGGGCGAACCTCTGCTGCTGAGTCTGCAAAGGCTGTCCTCTCTGTTGCGCTGCAGGTGCTCTGGCTGGTGCCCTCTGAGCGGCTCCTCCGCCCTGAGCTGTACGGGCAAGCGCTGAAGGACAATCCTTCAGCTGGTGGTCTGCGGCGCCACACAATAAATATTTGCCCAACCTCTTTCTGCATATGTCCCATCCGTGCCCTGGCTTCCTACAGAAAGGGCAAACGATGGGCTGCCTCTGGCCCTGCTGCTGACCCTGCCTCTGCTGCTGAGGCGCCTGCCGGAAGGGCGCCCGACCCTGACCCTGGTGCTGCTGGGTCTGCTGGAATGGCCTCTTGGCCGGGCCTGCACTGCTGCCTGCTCCGGAAGGGTCTCTGCCCCTCTTCGTCTTCAGCTCCAAATCATCCTCAGCCCTCTGAGCATCGCTGACAATCTGCTCGAAGGTCGCCTCACGGTCGCTCCTGGTCAAGGACTTGACCGCCATGACTAAGCCCTTGCGGAACTTCCGCGCCTTCGCTGCCTCTGACAACCCCTCAACAAATCTACCCAGACGGCAGAACTCCGCTGCATACTCATCCACTAGCATACTCCCCTGGACGAGCGCCTCGAACTGACTCTCTAAGGCACTGAGAGCCACGTCCGGGAAGAACTTCTCCTTGAAAAGCTTCTTGAAAGCCTCCCAAGTCAATCCCGGAGCTGCTATCCGCGTATCCGTACGGAACCAAGTAAGGGCAAGGTCGAACATCTGGCTGCCCGCTGCCTCTATCTGCATGCTGGCTGGGATCATCGCCAGCCGAAAGATGCCCTCTATATGCTCGATCCAGTCGTCGGCGTACAGGATCCCCTCTGTGCCGCGGAACTCCTTAGGCCGCATCCTCTGAAAATTGATGATAGTACCCGGCCTAGGATACTGAGCCTGCTCTGGCTGTGGCTGGATCTGAGCCACCCTGTCGACCGCTGTCAAAGCCACCTGATGAGCATTCTCAATGCCCATCCTCAAAACATCTGCCTGGCGGTGCTGCGCATCCATCATCTCTCGGAAGAATGCGAACAACTGCGTAGCATCTACTGGTGCAGGCGGTGGTGGAGGAGGTACCACCGGGACAACTGGGGTGGCTCTCGGATCAATGGGAGTAAGGGGATCTCCGAGAGAAACTGAAGCTCCCTCAACCGCAGGAGTGGCGAGTGGAGCGGTAGCGGCTGCCGGAAGTCGAGCAGGTCGAGAGGTGGCAGACCTCTCGGTGGCAGCTGCTGGGGCGGTGCACTGAGATCTGGTCTTCGGAGGCATCCTGAACACAGATCAAAAGAAGTCAATATAGTGCAAGAAACGATAACATCAATGAAGGACAATAATATTGCAAAAGAAAACAATTTCGGAAAAATTAAAGATAGCAAAAGGAAGTAGGAAGGGTCCTAGTTGTGATTGAGCACACTCTCTCTCAGCCTATCTCCTATATCCTATTGCAGGTAACCCTAAAAGCAGAGACCTGCATGGGCCGCCACCAAAAACGTGTCACAACCCGCACCCGAAAATCGGGCATGAGTCGTGGGTACGTCCAGCCTACGCCGCAGAATCGGCGGTAGAACGCTGTAAAGGTCCGTTCTAGGTCAACCATATCTATCTATATATCACTGAAAAATCCGGCATGACCTCTCCAAAAGGAGGGCAAAACCACGCAATATATATATAAAATCCTCTCCCAAAGGAGGCAACCACGCAATATATATATATCAATGATCTCAATCACAAAATCTAGAGGAAGAATATAAGCACGATATGATATAAACAAAGAAACAGAACCAAGAGAGCAAGACAATCCAAAATAATACAGTCCAAGTCTACAAAAATAGCTACGACATCACAGCATCAAAAGAATAAGTACAGTCATCCAAAATATAGACCACAAGGAAAAATCCAGGAAACCCACCTAGCTAACTAGGGTGCTATCGGCGTCTCCTCGGCGCACTCCTCCTCGGGGTCACAACAGTCGTCGATACCAGGCCCGTAGAACGTAGGGCAATAGTCCTCAGGATCCTCTGGAAAAAATATGCCCAGTCAGGACTGGAGCGAAGTACATAACTCTGAAAGCAACTCCAAATGCATGGTAAGGTGTATATGACGAGCAATAGAAAAGTAATCAAGATGCACAGGAAATAAATATATGCTGGAGCACAATAAGTAGCTGCAATATAAACTGGAGAACAATACAAGTAGTGGAAAAGTAACTGCAGGTGAGAAACATGAATACTAGCTAAGTGCCTTGAGCACAAGTTCGTTATATGATCGGCTTAGGTTGCACATGAAAGTCACTACGATAACTCCGTTATGCGTGAGTTGCATAACCGACATACACATGAATACTGTTTGGCTTTGATCATATAACCAACTCACTACTCCCCTCCCCCACTAATACCATTGGATCCAACCACAATACGCTACGTACATGATAATAGCTCGCGCACACGAAGGCGAGAGCACAAGAAGCACATGATAGCACATGATAATCAATACCCGAAGCACATGATGAAATACACGTGATAGAGTACCCGCTGAACACGGTAAGGGGGATAGCACCTCATGACGGGATCCACTAGTACCAGCTCGTGTAATAAAGTGTCAGAATCAAGTATTACAGTTCTAGAACAGGTGATATAAACGCTATCATGAAATGGAAACTATCAGAGGTAGGTACTCGCCTGATGTCCTGAGCAACTGATGAGGATCGAGGTCCGGACCGGTATCGCAGGGACCTAATGCGAAAAGCAGAATTAAACAGGGTTCTAAGCATTTAAACTGATATAAAATAATTAAAAACAGGCTTCTAGGACTATTCTAGGTCGAACGGATCAAACCGGTGAATCGGGTCAAAAAGTCAACCCGGGGTCCAAAAAGTCAACTCTAGGTCAAAACTAGGTCAAACGTTGACTTTTACGGTCAACGGGGACAATTATGGTCAAAGCTAGGTCAAACTAGGGTGCCCCTGAAATTCTAGGTCAAACCGAGCTCATTAAGCCACTAAACTCACAAACTCGCCTAATCGAGATACCGGGATACCCTCGGTATCCGATACCTCGCCCTAGGCCACGCACCCCGCCTAAACCCGCTAAAACCTATGCTAGCACGCGTAATTATATATATATAAACATATAAAAATCACTCCCAAGCATTTCCTAGGCTAATGCTCAAATACCCCGCTCGAAACTCAATACCTTGAATATCTCAAGGTATTGAGATACCTCGGTATCTCAAGGTATTGAGGTTTCGCTCTCGAACCCCTCTAACTCGCTATTAGACAAATAATTATATACCTAGTTATTAATCTAGGCTAGGTAATATAGATATCTACCATATTTATATATATATCTAAGTATGTATATACCTATATATATAGATATCCACACACATACCCAATTACCCATTACCTTACCTATCACATAAATATATATATATATATATATATATATATATATATATATATATATATATATATATACTATCTAGATATCTCTAGGTATTCATATAACTATATGTATTTAGATATATATACACCTTAGATAGATAACTACCTATCTACCTATGTATCTATCCATAGATAGATCTATCTATAATACTATCTATCTATCTATTCTAGTAACTATCTACCTATCTAATTATCTACATATCTATCTAATATATCTATATCTCTATATATAACACTCTCTCTCTCCCTCACTAGCTACGCCAAACCTCGCTGCTACCAGCTATGCTAGCTGCTGCTGCTGCTTGTGCTGATGCTGCTGCTGCTGCCTCTTGGAGCTGCTGCTGCTCCCTCTTCATACTGCTGCTGCTGTTGCAGCTGAACTGCTGCTGCTGCAGTTCAGTTTCTTCACCCCCCTCGCTCTCACAAGCACACACACACACACGCCTATATACTTATATATATATACCACTATATATATATGTATATATATATACACACATACAATTATATATATATACATATCACTACACACACACACTCTAAGATATATATATATATACACATCTATATATATACATATACACACAAGCACAATTATACATATACATATATATATATACATAGACATATACACACACAAGCACATAGATATAAATACACACATATATATATAAATATATATACATAAACACACATACATATAAATATATACATATATATATAGACACACTTATAAATATATATATAAAGACACAAACACACCTACACAACACTACACACAACAACACACGACAACGCGCCCCACTCACGCCCAACGACCCCGACACTCACCAATACCCTAAAATATATAAAATATAACTCGAAACCTCTAGCACACACTCCCCGATACTAACCCAACGTGCGCACAAAGCCGAAACGAGGAAACCAAGTCGAAATGGCCGTTCGGTCATTTCGACGAACACGTGGTGCGCGGCTCGGAAAATCTCCTGAAACGCACACCAAACGAACTCGGAATCGGCCCAAAATTTACCCACGCGCTCTACACGATGTCTAGATCCTAGAAAATGTGCTCCCACGTCGATTCTAGGCCCGTGGCGGAAACGCACACGCACTTAGAATCGGCGACGACGAAAAGCCCCAATTTCGCCCGAAACGCCCGTTTCTCCGCGACACGGCTTCTCGTGTCCGAACGGAGACACGCACTCACCCTCTAGACACCCGACAACGTCTACCTAGGTCCATCTAACCTAGGGCATCACCCAAAATTGGGCCAAATTCGGATTCCACCCGAATTCGACACAAAACCTAATGTCAAAGTTTCTAAACTCACCCAAACTAGTTCCAACTTCCTCCTACGGGTAGGGTTAGGGTCTAGGAAGGTTCTACAATACTAATTACACTACACAAAAATAATTAGGAAGGGGAAAGTTAGGTTTTACCTCTTGGGAGTTGGAATCCCAAGGCCAAAGTCTCACAACCCCTTGAAATCACCTCCCTCAAGCTCCAAGCCACCAAATCTAGCTCTCACACTAGATCTAAGCTCCTCACACCTAGGTTAGAGAAAATGTAAGGTTAGGGTTAGCTTAAGGAAGAAGAAATGGAAGAAAGAAAGAAGAAAGATGGGGAAAAGCTTACTTGGAGAAGGAAGGAAGAAGAAAGAAGAAGTGGAGAAGAAGAAGAATGAAGAAGAAGTGGAAAATGGAACAAGGGGGCTGCTGTGTTGCTGGTCTCATGGGTGGGTGTGGAAAATAGGGCCGGCCAAGTGAATTAAAGGGGATTTCCTAAGTTGCAAATTCCCAAAACGCCCCTACTCACTTGGTTTTGGGTTCCGGGTTCCAAAAGCACTCAAACTAGCTCCAAATCTCTCCAACTAACCTCCTAAAAATAAAATAATAAATCTAAGCCCCAAAATAATTCTCACAAGGGTGTGGGCTGGGTCGGACATGGGTCCACTAGGGTCTGACATGGGTCCAGGCTAGCCAAAACCCTAAAACAATCATTAAAAAAAATAATACAATCACTATTTAAATATAAATATAATTAATTAAATATAATTCATAATTTATAAAAAAAAAAAAAAAATAACCCTATTTTCTAGAATTGGGCAGTGACATTAGTGTAGATATGTGATCATACCCTTCATGTACAAGTCTTATTCTTATGTTAGTGTTGGTCATACACCGCACGTATGACTAGCCAGGCCCGTACTCGTGTACAAGTTCCCAAACCGATCATATGTTAAAGCTAGTACTCACACACTTAGGCATAGTATTCTTCTTCATTGACATATTGTTCCTTCCGCATTTATTTACAGTATTTTCCAGTATTTCCTTTGTTGTATATCTCTCGTACATGTATATGCATCTTGTATATTTCCATCTATTTACTGCTACATAGTTTATATCATTGATGTAGAACTGCTGTTAGAGATGTACTTTGCTCCAAGCCTCAGCTTTTCTTCCACTGAGAAAGCAGACAGAGTTCCAAGATCCATGTACAGCAGGATGAGGAGTTGTTGTGCCGTCAGTGATCGGACTGACTGAAAATATTTTTCCAGACTATGCCTTAGAGGACGGGTGTCCGACATTTTATGGACCACAGGGAGAGTAGCTGCTGACTTGGACCTTGTAGCCAGGTGTGATTCCGGAAGGTCTAGCCGAGATCAATAGTTATTTAGTTAGTTTCTATTAGCAGTTTATGGTACCGAATTTATCTCCGGCATACTTTGTTGAGACTTGGATATTATTATTGAGTTAGATTATTCTATTTAGACTTGTGTTGCAATTTGGTTTATTTATTTATTCGATATCTTATCGTGCTTTAGCTATGTGATTGAGTATTGTTCATATGATATGGTGCTATCTGTGACTCCTTATGGAGTTGGATGCTCGTGTGAGAATGATTAGATAGCATTGTGACCTAGACAACGTTCTACCGCCGATGCTGCGGCGTAGGCTGGACGTACCCACGCACTCGTGCCCCTATACCGGGTGCGGGTCGTGACACTCACTACACTTAAATAATAATACAAGTCTCTAATTAAATAAATAAATGAATAAATAATACAAGCATCAAATAAATATTTTAGTACACTAATATAAATATTATAACCCTAAAATTAAATACTCATGCCAAATGAAAAAACTACCCTTAGTTAAAAAAGTAGGGGTGACTGTAGTATAAGTTGAATATGAGAAAAATACTACTTATCGCTTATTAGCGATTCTTACCAACAATCCACTCGTCGTATTCCTGCAAAACAAGGATTAGCCATACAATAAGACATATGAATAATTTCTACTTGAGATGTTAAAGATGCACAATATTCTCGTCAATATGCTGCATAACTATATGAGGGCCATTGGTGATATAATTTTGCACCCTGAGTGACATGCCATATAGGACTTCAATGGGCGTACGAAGTACCATTCATGAGGTTGAGATCCCCAATGAATCTCTTGTTTATACCCAATGCTACCAAATCACTATATTTTCTCTTAGGCCGAACGATCCCGGTGTCCTGGTGCATCTCGTTCAAGAAAACTTACCAAACCTGGTGCACAAGTTGTCCATGACCATGCAACGTCTATACAAATAAAATCTTAAGCATAAATTACACGATAAATAAATGTAAGTAAAGCCTCACATTTTCAATTCTTCTTGTTTCCTCATTCTCATACCGGTTGGTGACTCGTAGGTCCCAACTTACAGACCTTTTCGTAGCCTGGTGGTATAAACCACAATTATACTCGCATATAAAGCATTTCCTTCATAGTTACTGTGTACTGATGCACTTATTCCTGTACAGATATTCAATGTTCAATTCTCAGTGTTACAAGAAGGTAAAATATATTGCATAATATTCTTCTTTCTCATGTAAGACTTTTTAGCATTCTTCTTGTGTCGGTAGTACTAGCATTTCATTATTCATGTGTCTCTTTGTTTATAACAACATTGAATATAAGGCATCACTATCTTATTATGGACTAGATCAACATATAGTTATGAAATACAGTAAGTTAGCACTAGCATTCATTTTATTATGGTATGAAGGAGTAGAGGAGAAGGGATAGATCCACTCACTTATACGAATATAGTTTGCATGCCCCAATCCCAAGTATGCCTACACCCACGATTCATCAAAGATGATCTGACAGGATGCACTATCTTCTAACTTGGCATAACCATACATTCGAACCACGCTCCATAAGAATATCCATCCAGCCAAGTTAAGCAATACTGCATCATCTCTTCCAACTATTTCGATTCCCAGCCCAACTTATATCTTACATGTCTGATCCGTCTAGCACTTCAGCGTAATGTCTTTACACGGAGCGGGACATTACATAATATACCACTCAGAAAAAGTTTCGTCCTCGAAACTTAAAAAACTAACTTAATTCACTATATAACTTAAGTCACCCATCTAAGATATCCTATGCCAACTATAGTTTAATATCCCATTTCAATCTCTTGTCAATATTGCTCATTCATGAATTTTTTCCATCATCTCTTTTCTTCCTAATTGATTTGTTTATGTTCCACAGTTCACCAATATTCTCTTGCAGCTCCATGTGAATCTCGTTCACCACTTCGCCTAGATCGTACATATATTTCAGGCATTCCCAAAACATAGTGCACCCAGCCAATGCTAATGGTTAAAGAAATTAAATGACTATAAATGTAACTTCATTCCACAATACTGGTCATTTAATACTTTCGGTCAAGATGTCCTTATCATCAATTTTCCATAACTCCAAGTCCTTGCGATACTTGCTCGGTCAACCCCATCAGTATCTTTCCAACACGTTGCAATCAAGTTTCGATCTAAGCACTTCTTAATATTCACTCCAACATATTTATAAATCTTTTATACCATTTATATTGTTCCTTCATATAACTAGTTGCCATAATCGTTATCTTCAAATTCACTAAATATAAAATTCTCAAGGACTACCCAGGTTAGGCTACTATCCTAAGCATGATACTTTAACCATTCCTAACACAACCGACCGAAACATAAATTTCCATTAATTTGTATTACAATATTCATTCTTCCAATGCCAATTTCGTCATTCCTATCTCTTATGAGTATTTTGACCAGCCGTCATATTATTTCGATCCATCCAACTTTTATTAATCCCATTAAGGATATTATCAGCCATCTCTTCACTATGACCCCAAGTGTATTTATAATCGTTTGAATGGTTCCTCAATATTTTATTTCTTTCTAATCAACTTCCAGCAACTCTTTTCCAATATTAGTGACATCAAATTTCTAATGAATTCAGAGTTCCCTTTGATCGTGTCTCGATCCATGCTACAATTTTTATTATATTTAGTAAACTCAATCCGTCCAGTACAAAGGTCGCATTAGCCATATCATGTATCAAGCTTCTCTTCCCAACGTATTAAATTCCCATCAAATTTCTTGAGCAAAAATTTTCATCTTGTATCCCAATTTATTCCTCATTCGAACTTGATTTCCGAAGAAACTTTTTCAAGATAATCTAGCCAACTGAACCCACTATTTATTTTTTTATTCCAATCGAGGTAATCAAATATGGATAGCAAGGTCATATGATTCGATCTTGTCCAATCATTAAGGTTTTGGCATCGCACCACAACGACAACACTGGTCAGAATGAGAATCATAATCCCGTGTCAGCTGCAGCTAAATCTAATGGACAAATCGATCAGACGTGAAGGGCTAGAGTGTATCAGCTGAATATTGAGAATGATGCGAGCGGGCACGATGTTGGTGAGTCTGATTCCTTTGACCTCTTGATGCCTTGATCTTCGACTCCTTGATCTATTAAGTTTCGAGAACGAAACTTCTTCAAAGTGGGGTATTATATAATGCCCCATTCCTAGCGGGTTACTTATGGAACACTTGTTACTTTGACTCGGCTGAGAATTTGAGTCTCGGGAAAATCTTACTGGCAAATCAACACGGACGAAATGTAATGAACCCTTCAAACTGATGGAACAACTTCTATTGAAATAAGTCCAAGAGTTTTCGTTGGTTGTTTTGCTACTTGGTTTTGTGTTGCTTTGTGTTTTGTGTTGCTTTAGATGACTTGGTTTTCATGATTAGCTTTTCTCGCTTGCGCATTCTTTTTGAATCGTAAGAGAAAGAGATCGAAGGATGCTAACCAAGTATTGTTGCAATTTCAGGACGCATAACCAAGGAATGATCGTTGCATAAGGCTTTCCCATTCTCTCGTTGATTCGTACAGTGAGTGGCTTCGGCCCTTCGATGAATCCTTAGTCTGCACGCCTAATAAATGATCTCTAGTTCACTTGAATTACATACTCAAATATTTTAAATGAAACCTCACTAATAAGATAAGCTAAAAGAAATAAACTACATGCTTGAAGTTTATAATTTTTTCTTCACTATCTAATTATGTTGTATGTCCCTCATTCCTACGTTGTGTAACCTGATCTATAGCAAGTCCTTATATTTTGAACAAGATCCGTGGGATAAGAATAAGAAGATAGAAATTGTGTGCTTGTTGTTCAGAACTGTGCATTATAGTGTCTTATCTGCTAGATGTTTCATGTCATGCATTAGTCTCGGACAACTTGTGCACAAGATTTTATCTCTCGAACGGTTCCTGAGACACTGAAAATCGGTCGGTCTGGAAGAGATTTTTGTTTCACCCTTAGGTACGGTCCTTGTGATCAAGTGGGATAATGTGTCTATTAGTGAAGAGAGGAACCATGATGCCACAGCTGCTAGTATTTATGTGTGTTAGTGAAGAGCTAAACCTTGAGTCACAGCTGCTGACATATGCGGGCACTAGTGCAGAGCTGAACCTTGAGTTACCGCTGTTAATCATGAGGCAACCCATGGACCATCATGTAGTTAGGTCGTATGCTAGGTATACCTTCTTGTATACCTAATATTTCATACCAAGTTTGATTCATAAGTTAGATACATATATGCAAATTGTTGCTAACTTGTGTATCTGCTGCAGGGATAACCATTCAACCGGGGTAAGAAATTAACATAGGCATTGCTCAATCTATCCTTTATGTTTCTTGCATAAATTGTTAAAAAAACTAGACAACTAGAAAGATCACATAATAGAAATGTTGGCTTCACTTGTATACTTAGTATGAATTTTAATGTGAGTTTGGCCACGGTCGATCCCCAGTACATGTAGTACCGACCCACGTTTGTGGGCATGTCTAGATTCTGGTAGCAAGAGCTTGACGAGCATTTTAAACCAATACTAGCGCATCCATCCAGCGGAACCGTGCTCGTGCTGCTTCCTTAGCTTCCCTTCTTCTGTGTGCAAGCTCTTCATCTGCTAGGTGTTTTATTTTGGTCCTACTAAAAGGATATGATGTGTGGGCGTTGTGGCTGGTTTTGGGTTTGTAAAAAGATTTGTGAGCCATCTATGCCATATTTTGTAACTCAGCAAAGCAAGTACTTTGTAATCTAATCTTCAACTATTCAATCAAGTATTTTGTGTTCCTATAAAATGTGTTCAACTTTGGTTCTCTGCATTTTGAATTTCGTGCCTCTATATATGTATATTTTTGTCTAACTTGTGTCTTGTGTAGGTACTATGCCTGGTGCAAGCACAACTTAGACTTGCACGACTTCGTGCCCAAGCACGAACGATTGATTCTGTAGGGACCAAGCGAGGACGATTGGCCCTTACGGGACAGGGGCGTGACACTTCCTGTGGTTCCCAATCGATTCCAACCAATCTCATTCAATATATAACCAACTTATTTATCGATAGTACCATTCAATCGTTGATTCTAACTTTGAAACCTTCTACCCATGCGATTCTAGTCATCGTTTAACCGTATAATCCATCATGTTGTTCCTAGCTAAGACATCCATCTTATACTTCTCATTTCTTTGCTACCCAATGTAACATTAAGCCATCAAGGTCAGTTTTTGATACTCAAAATAAAATACCTGAGGGACACTCGCATTATATTACTACAAAACATCAATCCCTACTAAGTCTCGGCACTATCCAATTCTTACTGGTAGGCTCAATACTATCACTTATGGAAGGGTCATTCACAAGCACCACTAAGAGGGTAGAGGCATACACCACTCAAAGACTAAGCTATTCCCGATAATCATACTGTTCTTACACTGATCCAACATCCATCCCGCACTACCTTCACATGGTAGCATTGCCAGTCACAAACATAATAACCATTTAATTGAATATAGAACATAACACAACCAATGCACACATAATTCAACTCAGATTACGGTTGATTTACACTATTAAAATTACTCATGTCCAATTCTCATTGATTATAACACACATATTGATTTCTCTTTATTCCCACATGCAAATTATTACTCACAAGTTATTCTTCTATGGTATCGAATCATTGTTGGATTCTTGGTATCTTTTATAATTCAAGAATCCCAACGAGGTCATCACAATTTATTGACTTATTGTATGGAACATCCAGTGAGTGTAGCCAAGAGGTTAAATACTCTCGATTGCAGAAACACTTTCGAACAATAGCGAAAAAAACATAGAATGATCACAGATGCAAATTTTAGAATGGCCACCGAAGCAACTTTGAGTATCTACGGAGGCATCTTTGAGTAATCATGGAAGCAACTTTAATTTAGAATTTCCCGAGTCCAATGACGCATAATCGTACTTTGATACCAATTTGTCACGTCCCGATTCCGAAGAATCAAAGGTAGTCACGGACGTGATGCTGTACAAGCCTAGATTATACTTGTACAAGACAAAAAGATAGACAAGTCATGGTATTTCTCAGAAACATCGATTAGCAGCAAAAATAAGCAAACAAATTGAAGTCACAATAGAATATATTGAAAAGCATCTCTTTATTGATTATATTATTTGAGTATATGGCTTACAACAGATTACAAAGCTTCTCAATTATAACTGATACTTGGCCACTTGGCTTATATTGATATTTTCTATCTTGGCTTACAATCTCACCGATATAACTGAATTACAATATTCCATACATTATGTCCTTTATAACAGAAGATGTCTCCAATGGAAGAAGAACTTCTGCGCGCCCCAATAATGCTTCGATGCCTCGGGATAGTTCCAGTCACTCCCCAACCTAAGTACCTGGGGATGTCCACAAATGTTGGTCAGTACATATCGTGTACTAACGAGCCAAACTAGACCACTTACCTAAATCAATACTAAGTAATCATGTGAGCATGCCATTATTAGAATTATGATCTTTTTATTAGGGACTAGGTTCATTTCAGTGTTCAAGATATCCAACAGCATAATGAAAACACATTATAGGATCAGCAGTATAAGTTGAATATGAGAAAAATATTACATATCACTTATTATCGATTCTTACCAACAGCCTACTCGTCATATCTCTGCAAAACAAGGATTAGCCATACAATAAGACATATGAATCATTTCTACTTGAGATGTTAAGCCTACACAATATTCTCGTCAATATGCCGCATAACTATATGAGGGTCATTAGTGATATGATTTTGCACCACGAGGGACATGCCATATAGGACTTCAATGGGCGTATGAAGCGTCATTCATGAGGTTTAGATCCCCAATGAATGTCTCATTTATACCCAGTGCTACCAAAGAATTATGTTTTCTCCTAGGCCGAACGATCCCGGTGCCTCGGTGCATCTCGTTCGAGAAAACTTACCAAACCTTGTGCACAAGTTGTCCATGACCATGCAACGTATATACAAATAAAATATTAAGCATAAATTTCTTGGTAAAGAAATGTAAGTAAAGCCTCGCATTTTTGATCCTTTTTGTTTACTCATTCTCATACGCATTGGTGACCCGTAGGTCCAACTTACAGACCTTCTCGTGGCCCGGTGGTACCAAACCATAGTTATACTCGCATATGAATCAAGCATTTTCTTCATTGTTAATGTGTACTGATACACTTATACCTGTACAGATATTTAATGTTCCATTCTCAGTGTTACAAGCAAGTAAAACAAATTGCACAATATTCTTTTTTCTCATATAAGACTTACTTTTTATCATTCTTCTTGTGCCGATAGTACTAGCATTTCATTATTCATGTGTCTCTTTGTTTACAGCAACATTGAATATAAGGCATCACTATCTTATTGTGGACTAGATAAATATATAGTTATGAAATACAGTAAGGTAGAACTAGAATTTATTTTATTAGGGCATAGAGTAAAGGAGAAGGGACCGATCCACTCACTTATATGAATATAGTCTGCATGCCTCGATCCCAAGTACACCTATGCCCATAATTCATCAAAGATGATCTGACATGATGTACTGTCTTCTAACTTGGCATAACCATACATTCAAACTATGCTCCATAAGAATATCCATCCAGCCAAGTTAAGCAAGGCTGCATCGTCACTTCCAACTATTTCGATTCCTAGCCCAACTTATATCCTACTTGTCTGATCCGTCTAGCACTTCAGCATAATGCATTTATACGGAATGGTGCATTATACTTACATTCCTACTCCCCATGATACTCTCTTACCTACCCTACATCAATATTCACTGTTACACCTAACTAATACTATCACATAAATAATACTCACTGATACTAAATTGATACACTACACATATTACATATTAGTCATCCTAAACTTGATACACGCTAAATACTTGCACTCTCTAGGCACTATGGTACACAGACACTAACTTCACAACTATACATAACACTCACAACAGTGCTCCTCAACACACACCCTATCACCTCCACTTTTGGCACCAACTCACTCACCTCATTACCCTTACTAGCATCCATGCTCACATGCATCTAATAGTTATTCACTTCTATGATACACATGTATTACTTGCACACTCATAGACAGACATAGGATTATATATCCTATTGATATACATCTCTCCCCATACCTACTACACTTAAAACTACCAACTGATACACTAATCAGTGGTACACCAAAATATACCTTCCATGACCAATCTTCACTTTTCTCAACCCATGGCATTGGTATTTCTAATACCCAGACCCCGCTCTTTATAATACTTATACTTCACTTCACCACTCATGCTCAGTCTCACACCACTTACTAACAAATCCACACCCTCAAGTACTAGGTGATACACTCATATTAGACACATACCTGTGAACTCACATCTATCCACACAATGCCCAACACTCAATATATAACACAAGTCCTATTACCTAGCATAACACATTCTAATACTATCACACTCACCTATATACTTATGGGTACCACTCTACCCTGGCACACTCACTAATACATCTCATGGATACACATTCTCCTCATTCTAACAGAACCAAGTATCAAACACTAAAAGAATATCAAAGATCCATTGATACCCGACACAAATTTTATGTTACTTAATTGATACATAGTTCACTTAACTATATGAATCTATATCTATCTAAAACATGCATGATGACATTGATACAACCACCTAGAATCATAAATTAGTACACTGCTTCTCTTCCTAACTCTCTAATTTACTAATACTATTGGTACCAATTACTTAATATACTCTGACAACTACCATAGAACTATTGTTACAAAGAATACTATATTATGAGTGCTTATAGGCTTATAATCTAATACCTAATGCTCATATACCCAACCTGGGACCACACACAGACTCACAAGTTACACCTCTAACAAACAACACTAATACTCAACTTAACACAACATATATGCAAGTTACCAAGCTACTGCACTATCCAAGGAACGTCAAGAACTAATGAATGTGAAGCTCTATAAGGAACTGAATTAGAGGAACTAGAGATATCTCTATCCTAAGTTAGCAGGGATGATGGAACAAAATTCAATGATAACAAGAGTGGAATGATAGAGATGATATGTTAAGAACCAATTTAAGATAAAATATGATAATCATATACGTCTGTCCGAAATTATGTTACCCAGAATACTCGCCATGCCAGTAAGCATAGCTGAGATTAACTATAAAGTCCATAATAAAGTTATGTACAACTAAAATCATGTTATCTAGAATTTCTTCCATGTCAACTAGTTTAGTTGCTCCATGCCAACTAGTATGGCTGCGATAAACTCTAAATTCCATCACTAAGATATGTATATCCAAAATCAGGTCTCTACCTTTTTCCTACGCTAGCTAGTATGGCTACAATAAACTTTAGACTACATAACTAAGACAGACAATTACCTTTCTCACTGTTCTTTTCCAAATACGTCATCAGAATATATCTTAATTTAGTCCATAAAATTTATCTTGATACAAGAATCAAATTCAACAACGAACATGTGAAGGTGAACGAAAACAAGTAGAAACAAATTTTGAAATAAAGTTTATACAAGATTCTCAAGAGTCATCCTAGGAATCTTTCAAAAGTCCTAATCTATAATTGAGTACCATACTTCTTATATTCTATCAATCCTATTTTATTACAGGCTCGCAACAGTACGTCTAAGCCAAAGTACTACCCGATATCACACTACTTGCAAAGATGAGACATGCATGGGCTACCATAAAAATATGTCACGACCCACACCCGAATGATCGGGGCACGATTACATGGTACGTCCAGCCTACGCTACAACATCGACGGTAAAATAATGTCTAGTCCTCAATGTGAATAATACTAAAATACTATATTATTTTATAGATTTTATCATTTTATTGGAACTGCTATTAGAGTTATGCTCGTTCCATCCTGATTGGATAATATTTTTAGGTGGTGTTGTGATCCACGTTCCTGAGTTTAGAGTGATGCTATAATCGAGACTACTTTTGCACTGTGGATCTAGTGGTGACCTCTGGTGAGATATAGGCTAGTATTCCTTTATCTCAGTGCCATGTCTTAGTTTTATTTCTAATACATAATAAAAAAAGTAAGAGCATGAATATGGCATAATAATAATGAAGGTAAGTAAAGCAGGAGAAATAGAACATAAATCATGAATATGAACCAAACAAGAAATAACCATACTAACTAAGTGCTTGAAATACTAGCTTTGATATGCGATCAGCTTGAAAACTTGCACAGAAATTTATGGCCTGGTTAATCATACGTGAAGTATATGATTAACACTCACATGGTTTACTTACACATGGAAGGGTATGATCACACATCTAACTAACATTTCTCCACCCCGACTTATACAATGGATCCAAACTATGACACGTACACCAGAATAACTTGCACATGAATAATATATACATGGATAACATGAAAGCAATATCTTATGACGGGAATCCATGATATACCAATTAATGTGCCATCGTGTCAGGAATCAAGTACAACCCTACTAAAACATGTATCATAGGATTATCAAGTAGAGGAAACTCAAGTCAATACTAGGTTTTCTAGGTCAATACTTGCTAATGCTAAGCTTCTAGGTTATACTAGTTAGTTATAATATACTAATATCATATATACTCTATAGACTCTTATATATCACTAACGTACAGAAACTTAGCCTAATTTAAAATATCTCACTAATACCTCACTAATATCCACTTACCTAGACATAACTCAAGGTAATATCTAATACCTTACCCAAACACCATGATACCTAAATTATCTCTACTCACTAACCCACACTATCCAAAATCTAGTAGCACCCGATGCCAACAACCAAATCCTAGTATCACTTACCTCAAAATCACACTAATACTTACCTCACAGTGGTACATGATACCACACACAAGTATCTCTTTTTGCCCTTATAACACCCAACTTACCTCATACTTAACCCAACCTCCACTAGAGTATCAACATACACCCTCTTGACACTTATCGTATACCTTCACATACTCAATATACATCCAAACACACTCCCTCGCACTCCCTAAATACCTACACTAACTTACCTCACATATCTCAATATACATCCAAACAAACTCCTTTAAACTTCTGCTTGCTTGCTCCTGCACCTATGTAGCAAGCACTTATAGTGCTACTGTAGTGCCCCGCTTACAGTGGTTCACTAACGTAATGCCTACGACTTGACTCGGTTAAAAACTGAGTATCGAGAAAACCTTGCCACATAATCGATCATGGACGAAATGCAATGAACTCTTCCAACTGATGGAACGACTTATATTGAAATGATTCCAAGAGCTTTATTTGGTTAATCTTGCTGCTTGGTTTGAATTGTTTGTGTTGCTTTCGATGATTTGGTTTTCATAGTTTGCTTTTCTCACTTGCGCGTTCATTTTGAATCATAAAAGAAAGTGATCGAATGATGCTAACCAAGTGTTATTGCAATTTTAGGACGCATAACCAAGGAGTGATCGTTGTATGAGGCTTCTCCATTCTCTTACGTTGATTCATTCAGTGAGTGACTTTAGCCCTTCGATGATTTCTTTAGTCTTCATGCCTTAATAAAATAATATCTAGTTCACTTAATTGCATGTCCCTATGCTCAATGTTAACTCATTAGCAAGATAAGCTAAAAGATAGAAATTTGCATGTTAGATATATAGAACTGCTGCATACTAGTTCTATCATGAATGGTATCCTTCCCCTGATTATATACTGCAAACTGAGAAACACCATTGATAGACTGCTTGGTTTACTCCTGCATCGAGATAAAGAGTTAGAATTATTGCTCATCGTTTAACTGCTGCATGATAGAATATGATTTGATATAAACTTGCATTTATGCATTTGGCCTGGATAACTTGTGTAATAGAATAATTTCTCGAATGGTTCCTGGGGCACTAGGGATCGTTCGACCTAGGGGAGAACTGGATACCTTCAGGCAAGAAGTCCTTACGTACATGAGGGTACAAGTCTATTAGTGAACTGGGCATGCAGTTCCAGTCGCTAATCCCAGGGAACCAACACTCGGGGACCATAATATAGTTAGGTCACATGCTAGGATTTTCTTTCTTTCAAGCTTAACCATTTGATGCAAAGTTACATTCATGAGTTTATTAAATATATGCAAATTGTTGCTAACTTGTGTGTCTACTGCAGGGAAAATCACTCAGCCATGGGTAAGATTTATCATATATATGGTTACTCTACTGTTTATGTTTCTTTACATGCATTGCTAAAAAGAACCTAGACAACTAGAAAGATCACATATTACTAATGCTAGCTTCACATATTTACTTAGTATTTTTTTAGATGAGTTTGGCCACGTCCGCTCACTAGTACATGTTGAGTACGGACCCACATTTATGAGAATCTCCAGGTTCTAGTAGCGAGAGTTTGACGAGCATTTTGAAGCTTTATGAGTGCATCCTATCCAGCGGAACCATGCTCGTTGCTTCCTTCGCTTTCCTTCTCAGTTGGCAAGCTCTTTTGTTAGGTGTTTTATTTTCTGCCTTAAGAAAATAATATGATGTATGGGCGTTGTGGCTAGTTTTGGATTTGTAAAAAACAGATATAAGCCAACTATGACATATTTTGTAATCAGCTACTTTTTTACTTTGTAATCCAATTTCAAGTATTCAATAAAGAAAGTATTTGTGTTCCTATTAAATGTGTTCAAATTTGGTTATCTGAATTTTAATTTCTGTGCTTGTATATATGTATATCTTGTCTATTTTAATTTTTGTGGCGGTACTATGCCTTGTGCAAGCACAACTTAGGCCTACACGATATCACATACATGCGATAAAGATCGGTTCAGCAAGGCCCAAAGCGAGGACGATCAGCCCTTGCAGGATCAGGGCATGACAAAGTGGTATCAGAGCACGACTTTACGTCATTGGCCTCTGGAGATATCGTTTTCAAAATGATATAAGTTTTCAAGTGATTTCAAAAGTCCTGATTTACAAATTGTTTTCAAAGATATATAGGTAAATTGATGGCATTATATGCCCCGATCTTGAAAAGTATGAAGAAAATTTTTGAGTTACCCCCCACTTTATTTACCCATATTCAGGGTGCACCCCACATTGTTTCCATAATATGAAATACCTCCCACATTTGATGGATTTCGTCCAGTCATGATGGTCAACGACTTTGACCCAAAATATTTGACGAAAATGCCTCTTTTATTTATTCTTTCTCTTCTCTCTCACCCACTGTCACGCCCCAGTCCCAAAATACGTAGGACCAGGAATACGTGACACGCCAGCTACGCATTCGACCAGACTCTAGTCTGACTCGAATACGTATAAGCTGTATAATATAAAGTACACTATCTAGATATCCCATAAATGTAAACCACTATGTCTCAATCCACAATGTACAGCAGTATACAAGAAAGAGCTATATGTGCTAAAGTCGGCCGCCCAATAACACACAAACTCGAATAGACTCGAGAAGAGATGAGTCTACAAAAACTAGGCTACAACAGCAGATGAATAATCAATAAGAATAATATAACCATAATATCGGTGGAAATGATATGAGTACCTGGTACAATGCCGCAAGACGTACAACTCCATAAGCAACTCCAATGCTCCGTAATCGTCTATGCTGCAAAACTGGCAGGGGACCAGGTCCTCAGAGGGACATAACGAGGTACAAAAATACAGCATGCCAAGTAAACAAAAAGTACAAGTGCAATGATAGGGTACTCTATCATAACCAAACAAGTGTGACACAGTTTAAATACAATGTTCGACGCGTGGGCTATCCAAAATAAAACCGTAGCTCCGGACACGAAAACACAAGGGACGTACCGCAGTTCCGGGCAAAGAGTCACACGGGTGATACCACTACACTTGATACAGGATCACTACATAAATACTACATATATAAGCGCATGCAGAGGAGCCCAAACGTCTAGTAACTTTCTTTCCCTTCCCAAGCGGTCAACGATGGTGCGCTGAACCTGAACCTCTATCTAACAGTCTCGACACACAGAAATAACTCAACAGACGAGACCCTAAGGTCGTCCCAGTCTCTGGTCATGATGTCAGTATCAGGATACAGGAATATGACATGATCACAGTGTATGAGTGTGTCCTAGGGTGTCGACATACTCAGGTACGTACATCGAGGTGTTACGAACATCTAACATTCATTCTAAGACGTTACGACGAATGTCTGCACCCGGTTGTGATCCGGACGTGAAGTATCAATTATAACCAAACATACCCGCACAATGTACATAAAGAAACAATAAATATCTAAAATCTAAAATACAAGGTGGCAAGGTACACTTGCCTGCATGCGGCTGCTGATGACGGGGATCCGGTACCACGTCCAAGTCCTCTGGTCCCGTAGTACCTAGAGATGAGATACAAAACAAAATTAATAATCTATTCCACGTCAAACAGGGATGCGACACACATCTATACCTAAGCTCAGTCTCAGCTATGACTCACAGGGACAAGACGCTAGGGGGGTTGACCACAGTTGACTATCGGTACCATACGTCAAATCATATAGTCATCAGTACACATCATCAAACCATCCTCAAAATACAGTTAACGATTATTAATCCTTCGTTTCATATCTTTGTTATCAATCACAAAGTACGACTCTAAATTAACCACCTTTAATTTCCAGTCCCCAAATTACCGATTAGGGGTTTTACACTACACACTAGTCCTCAATCAATCATGTGCTCCTCGGTGTTCATCAACGTTCAAATAAATCAGAATCTTATTTCTCCTTAATTTAATCCTCATTAAATTAATTAGCCTTTTACCACCATGTAATATATCCCGAATATTTATTTAAAGATCAAAACCTAAATCAGCGGTCAGTTGGCCGGAGGCTTCCCATGAGGAAGAAGAAAGGAAGAAGAAGAAGAAGAAGAAGAAGAAGAAGGAAGAAGAATAAATGAATATGTAGGGGCTCGGTTTTCTAGGTGGAGAAGGGAGGAGAGAGAGAGGAGAGGGTAGTTTCCAATGCCTAGGGATTAGGGTCTGCATTGGGGAGAGGGGGAAAGGATATTTTATAGGGGATTGTGTGGAGGATGGAGGGTTGTGATGCTCCCAATTTAAATGGAGGGTGGGGATTTTACATGAAGGATTATGTTTCTTCATGCAAAGGAAGGGGGAAAGGGTTGACTACGGTCAAAGAAGGGGTAGCCTCTCCATTTGGCCTTGGCCAATGAGGTGAGGACACCTAATTCAATAATTGCAACTAAGCCCCTTAAATTTGGGTAATTGCACAAACACATGAAATAATGCAAAATTTTTGGGGGAATTGGTGTTTGGTGTTTTGTATGGTGAGGTGGTGTTGTGTGTTAGGCATGGGTTTAATTAAATGAGCATTGGGATTAATTGGGGATTAAAATATGATTAGTCAAAAATGGTATCCCCGATTTAATTAGAATAAAAGTGACCCGCACTTTTTAATTAAATGGGGGCACTTGGGGTCAAAATTTGGAAATGACGCAAAGGTCAAAAATGGTGGGGGCTTCGAGTCAGTCTTGGACCCCTTTAGTTGGTCCGGCTTAACGGGTTAAGTTGGTATCTCAAAATTGAGGGTAACGACACAGGAGTCCGACACAGAATTAAATTATGGGATTTAGGATACGGGAAATTGTGCAATTAATTTAAGGCACAACGGATTTAATTTTTGTATGACAGAAAAGTCCAGTGCCTAAATTGGCGAGTCAAGTCAGAAGTACGATAGTCCGATAGAATTTATGGGCTGATATTGGGCTCCGAATAAAATAACAATGGTAGGGCGCGCCAAGGGTCTAATTAATAAATAACAGACATAAGCAACCCTACTCTAAACCTCAAACATCTGCTGCTAAACCAAAATTTTCCAATCCATACCTGACTATCTATAGAATTAATTGAGGGAGTTTACATTCTTCCTAACTTAGAAAAATTTTATCCTCGAAATTAAAAGTAAAGCACGATAATAGCTAAGAGAAATTAAAACAAGCTAGTAATCAAATGCGGTACGTAAATTCGTACCTTGCTCCTCAAATAAATACAGGAACCGCTGTCGAATAGAATCCTCGCGCTCCCAGGTAGACTCGCCTGGCGAATGATGCTTCCATGCAACTCTGACCAGTCGAATAGTTTGCCCTAAGTCTTCTCGCTGTGATCGAGGATCTTAACTGGCTGCTCTACGTAAGATAGAATGGGCCCGACTGTAATCTCCGAATGATCAAGAACGTGGCTAGGGTCTGCGACATATCTCCTCAGCTGCGATACGTGAAATACATCATGCACTCCCTCTAATGATGGACGCAATGCAAGACGGTAAGCCACTTCGCCAACTCGTTCCAAGATGTCAAAATGCCTGATGTACCACCGACTCAGCTTGCCTCTGCCTCTGAATCTGATAGTACCACGAGTAGGCGATATCCTCAAAAATACATGGTCACCCTTCTTGAACTTCAATGGTCTGCGGTGCGCATCTGCCCAATGTTTTTGTCTGTCCTGTGCTGCACGCAGGTGGCCCTGAATCTGCTTGACTTTCTCCACTGTCTGTGTCACCAACTCTGGTCCAAGTATCTGACGTTCTCCTACGTCACTCCAATATACTGGTGACCTACACTTTCTGCCGTACAGTGCCTCATAAGGTGCCATCTGTATGCTAGCCGAATAGCTGTTATTGTAGGAGAATTCCACCAAGTGTAGATGGTCCTCCCAAGATCCTCCAAAATCAATCATGCACGCTCTCAATATATCCTCTAATTGTAAACCCCCAAAAAATTTTAGATTTTTAAAAATGAATTTTCCAGAATTTTTCGGTAATTTTTAACTAATTAAATCAAGGTATTTTGAAATTAAAGTATTTTTAAATGTATTTATTAAATATTAAAATATTATGAAAATAATATTTTCTGGTGTTAAATAAAAAATTAGACATAGGGTAATTTTCCTGGAATTTATTGGACCCCGGAAGCATTTTTAAAGCCCTAAAAACCACGTTTTAAATAAACCAATTTAACCCTAGAAATAAACCCGGTTTATTTTAAAATAAACAAAACCAACCCGAATTAAACTGGGCCGGTTTAATCAAACCAAATCCAATTCCTTAATGGATCGGATCCGGGCCCAAAACCTGAACCCGACCGGAACCCGAACCCGACCCGTTCCTCAGTTACTGCTACAGTAACATCTCTTCCCCCGAACCCGCCGGCCGTTGCGAAATCCGGCCGCCGCACCGGCCGTTTCCGCAGTCAACTCTGCCGTTACGACCGCCCCCTTTCTCCGCCCGTAACCGCCCCGCCTCCCCGCAGCGGTTACGCCTCGACCTCGACCTATAAAACCCGCCCAGCCGCTGCTCCTCCACCACTGCCACCACATATCCCTCGCCGGAACCCTTGCTCCGGCCACCCCCTGAGTTTTCCCATTCCCCTCCGCCTCCGGCGATCCTCTTCCACCCGAAGCCATCCCCGCAGAACCCGAGCCCGCCCCCGCAGACACTCTCCGCCTCAGCCCTCCGCCTGAAGCCGCCTCCACAAGCGCACCCGGCCCTGCTCCGCTGCCCTGTCCCTCGACACCTCCCCGAGCACTCGCCGTCACCCGACTCCTCCGCCTCCCGCAGAACCCGCAGCTGCCCTTTCCTCCTCCGGCAGCTCCGGCCAGCAGTTTTCCCCTCCGGCCAGAGCCCGACTCCAGCATCCCTAACCCCCTTTCTTCTCCGGCCACTCGTTTTCTCCGCCGTCCCTCCTCTCCGACTAGCCAGCCGCCTCCGGTGAAGCTCCAGCCAGCCGCCAGCATCCTCCCTCCTCCAGTGAAGCCCCGGCCAGTCCGACAGTCCTCGACGAGTGACAGAGCCCAAACCCTAACCCTAACCTAGGCGGACACAGGACTCGGACACGTGTCGGACACGAGAAATTCAAATTTTTGGAGCCCTGTTCAGGTATCCATATCTCTCTCCTCGCTGCCCTGTTTTTGATTCCGTCAGTTGTATCGCGAACCCTGCGTGATTCCCTCGGTGCCTGTGCAAACGCTCGGTGCATCGCGTCATGTGGTGATCGTGAACCGCGACCCAAAAACAGGAAAACCAACGCCCTGTTTCACCCGGGAACTGAGTACGCCCTGCCAAACGGGATGACTTGGTCACGTGCGGTCTTTACCGATACGTGTGCGTCGTTGATACGGACGTGCAAGATTTTGCAGAAGTTGATTTGGATGTGCGTGCACACCGGAATCAACACGTATCCGCCGACAACGTCCCGTATCCGCCTATTCTGAATCTCGATGTAACTTTGTGTACACACGTCGGATTAAGACAAAACTTACGCCATCGGACTCGTAGCAATATGCTGATCCTGTGACCCAAGTTTGGTTCGATTCTAAGAACGTTGACAAAATCGTGTATCGTGGGCCCCACAGGCTCCACTTGACGGACGATTTTGTGATCGGCTCATCGGAATCCAATTCTGGAAGTTCCGTTGGGTTCATATCATCGTTCCTGACTTTTTGACACTAAATTGATTGAATTTGGAGACCTTTGACCCTGATACGTTTTTCGGTTCAAAGCGGCCCACATGTGAACCCCGCTTGGACTTAAAAATATTATTTTCGCCCCTGTGTCCAAATTGGACTCAAGGATAGGCGTTTCTAGCTGATTAATATTTTCTGGATCTGATGGTGATGTCTATTACAGCAACCGGAGTACTGCCTGCAAATTTTGCTGAAGTCAGAGCTACAATTAAAGCCGAAACCCCAGGCAAGTGTACCTTGCCAAATCCTGCAGCTTTGCTGCTTATTTCCTTGACTTAGTTATACATCAGTGGGAAAGTATACCTTACCAACTTATAGTTCTTGTTGCATATTTCCTTGCTTTATTTATATTGCTGAGCATGCTTGACCTAGGACCGTGTGACTTACTTAGCGTCCGATTATTAGTCGGGTGCCAACACCGTACGCGATATTGTGTATGTCATCTAGAGATGGACATTCGTGACCCCTTTGCATTCTCGTACTTGCATTATCAAGTACGTTATAACCCAGGACACCTGACACTATTCATGAGATAGAATCTTCCTGAGATATTCATGGTGATTCTGTATAGGATACAGGATTTGGACACATACATTGTACATGCTTAGATTTCATTATGACTTGCTGCATTAGATATGATCTTACGTGACATGGACATGACACATCGTGAACCTGTGACGTGTGATTACATTGGGTGGGGAGAGATTTACCATACAAAAGTCTGATTATATATATATATATTACTTTACTTGAAATGCCTTAGACTCTGACACAGAGCTTTGGTACTTTACTGGCCCTTTGAGAGAATACTGCTATGGGTTTCCCTGACACAGATCCTGTAGTAGTCTCAGCCCGAGTATGACTAAAAATCTCACTTGTATAACACTTAGCTGGTTATTTATTTACCCTATTGTTTCATTTATTGCTGTACTGTATTTATTTTGGCATGAGCTTTCTTGTACCTTGCTATGTCCCCTGAGGACCTGGATCCGGATTTTGTCCCCAGGGTTAGCAGAAGATATCTATCCTGAGGTGTACGGTACAGGAGCACTTCTCGGAGCAGAACCAGGATCCGAGGACGAGATCATACCAGAGGACTTCTCCTGAGTATATGCCCATTCTATACTCAGTTATTTCTATTGTTAGACTCTTTATTTCCAGTTTATTGAGTTGATGTATCAAACTCATTGTCGGGTTGTTCCCCGACTTATGTTTTAATCAAGACTTGTTATTGCTTTATAATTCTGATATTGTTGTATTCATTTCTGTGGATGAGATTAGCAGACCCTGATTGTTGTATTACAGCTTAAGTACATCCTAATGGGTCCATTAAATTGGGTTTGCCTATCGGTGTGTGCTGCTGGCTATTATCACGTGGCCAGTCCCTCGATATTTTGGGACTGGGGTATGACACTAATATTTGTATCGTGCGCTCTGACTGGCCATCAGTCAGTGGATGATATGCAGTGCTGAACTTGAGATGAGTTTCTAGGCTCTCCTACATACTCCGCCAAAAATATGACATGAATCTGGAATCATGATCCGATACGATGCTGACAGGCACTCCATGTAGTCGTACTATCTGCCTCATATACATGTCAGCTAATATCTCCGTGGTCTGCCCATCTCTAAAGAGCAAGAATGTGCAGACTTTGTGAGTCTTATCTATGACAACCCAAACTGCATACTTTCCGTTAGGGCTCTGCGGGAATCCTGTGACGAAGTCCATGGTAATGTGTTCCCACTTCCACTCGAGAATGGGAAGCGGCTGCAATAGTCCTGCAATCCTCTGATGTTCAGCCTTGACTTGCTGACAAACTAAATATTTTGCCACGAATCTTACAATCTCTCTCTTCATCCCATGCCACCAGAAATATTGCCTCAAGTCTCGGAACATCTTCGTACCCCAGGGATGAATCGAATAAATCGAGATATGAGCCTCGGTCATCAACTCTTAGCGTAGCTCGCCACTCGGAAAGTATAGGCGATCTCCACACCTCAATGTTCCATCTGCATGAATCCTATGTCCCGTCTACATGCCGACCTCTGTCCTCTCTCGTAGACGTCGAAATCTCGCATCTGTAGGTAGGACTGCCTTGATCCTCTTAATCAAAGTAGACTGAACCTCAAGACTGGCCATCTGTCCATCCCTTCCTGGCAATACAATCTCTATCCCAAGCTTCTGGAGATCCTCTAGCAATTGCCGCTGAGTAGTCAAAAAGTATGCCATGGGCTTCCTGCTTAAGGCATCTGCTACTACATTCGCCTTGTCAGGGTGGTACTGCAACTCAATGTCATAATCTGTCATCAACTCTAGCCAGCGCCTCTGTCTCATGTTGAGCTCCTTCTGCGTGTAGACGTACTTCAGGCTTTTATGATCTGTGTAAATCTCAACACGCTCACCATAAAGGTAATATCTCCATAGCTTTAGTGCAAATATCACTCCAGCTAGCTCTAGATCGTGTGTCTGATAGTTCTTCTCATGAACCCTTAGTCGTCCTGATGCGTATACTATCTATTCTATCTAATCATAACTCATATTTGCTGAGCTTGGCACACAGTCTCTCCTGTCTCAGCGTCTCCAACACGATCCTGAGATATCTCTCATGCTCCTCCTGACTCTTGGAATATACCAAGATGTTGTCGATAACTATCTCCACGAACTTATCTAAGTACTGGTAGAAAGCACTGTTCATCAGACTCATAAATACTGCTGGTGCGTTGGTTAAACCAAACGACATGACTAGAAACTCATAATGTCCATACTTCGTCCGAAAAGTCAACTTCGGAATGTTCTCTCTCCGTACCTTGATCTGATGATAACCGGATCGAAAATCGGTCTTCGAGAATACATATGCGCCACTTAGCTAATTTAAAAAAATCATCGATGCGCGTCAATGGATTCTTGCTCTTTATCGCTACAACATTTAATGCCCTGTAATTGATACACAAGTATACGGTCTCATCCTTCCTCGGCACTAATAAGATGGTTGCTTCCTATGGAAAATACTAGCCCGACTGAAACCCTTGTCTAAGAGATCCTCTACTATGGACCTTCAACTCAACCAACTCTATCGGTGCTAGTCTGAAGATGAGAAAATAACTGGTTCGGCTCTGGGAGTCAACTCTTTAGCAAATTCTAACTCTCTATCAGGTGGCCGGCCCGGAAGTTTCTCTAGTAACACATCCTCAAACTCGATATAATGCGGGGGTACACTGGTTCACCCTTTTCATTGTGTGTCTCTAAGGTTGGACACCATGCTCTCGGGCTCCCTAAAGAACTCAACTCAGGGTAACCTGGTGGTCAAAAAAATAATACAACCATGTCGACAATCCAGCGTCGCGTGGTATTGGCTCTACCAATCCATGTCTAGGATAAGGTCATAGTCTAGACTAAACCTTATAATAATTTCTCCCATTCTGTTTTCAACGTCAATCCTCAAAAGAAAAGAAAAATCCTTGCCTAAAGTATAATTTCTCTTCTCCTCAAGGTTTTCCCTAAAATTTTATTCCTCGAATTTCTTTTTTTCGTTATTTATCTCTACAAATCACATAGTACAATAATGGTATCTCTCAAGCACATACTAGAATTCCTGGAATCAGATCATTATCTTTCAAGTGAGAGCCTAAAATTTTATCTTCTCTAGTCCATAATATGATTCCTGATATCGCTATCATTTACAACAACTAATTCCTAGCATGCACTTCCATAAATTATTCTAGGTCATGATCAACAATCCTTCCAGCCCCCCATACTTCCAAGATCACTGCTATCTCAAGTACGGGTAGGGTACTACTGGGCCTAATTCTCTTGTTAGTCTTCCACACTAGTTCTAGAATCCAAAAGAACCTATCAATCTATCCTACTCAGGGTAACAATCTTCTTAGGAAAATTATACGAATTCTGTCTTCTGTCGTCTGGGCTACGATCTTCTTCTGGAGGAAACCATCAGGCACAAGCGTCCTTCTTCGCAAATAATAGGGGATAAGAACAATGATAACGATATTGACGGAAATTGAACGAATACAAATTGGAAGTCCAAGGGCGATAATCACATACAAAGTGAGTTTTTTAAAATTGATTATGGATTGCGATCCGATTCAATAATCATAATATCTATTCCTAATTTGCAAGCTCGCTTGGCACAGTCAGGTGACCAAGAAGATTTAATTCTGACCTGCATGGGCCACCACAAAAACATGTCACGCCCCAGTCCCAAATTACGTAGGACCAGGAATACGTGACACGCCATCTACGCATTCGACCGGACTCTGGTCTGACTTGAATACGTATAAGATGTATAATATAAAGGGCACTATCTAGATATCCCATAAATATAAACCTCTATGTCTCAATCCATAATGTACAGCAGTATACAAGAAAGAGCTATATGTGCTAAAGTCGGCCGTCCAATAACACACAAACTCGAATAGACTCGAGAAGAGATGAGTCTACAAAAACTAGGCTACAACAACAGATGAATAATCAATAAGAATAATGTAACCATAATGCCGGTGGAAATGATATGATTACCTGGTACAATGCCGTAAGACGTGCAACTCTATCAGCAACTCCAATGCTCCGTAATCGTCTATGCTGCAAAACTGGTAGGGGACCAGGTCTTCAGAGGGACGTAACAAGGTACAAAAATACAGCATGCCAAGTAAACAGAAAGTACAAGTGCAATGACAGGGTACTCTATCATAACCAAACAAGTGTGACACAGTTTAAAGACAATGTTCGACGCGTGGGCTATCCAAAATAAAACCGTAGCTCCGGACACGGAAATACACGGGACGTACCGCAGCTCCGGGCAAAGAGTCACACAGGTGATACCACTACACTAGATACAGGATCACTACATAAATACTACATATATAAGCGCGTGTAGAGGAGCCCAAACATCTAGTAACTGTCTTCCCCTTCCCAAGCGGTCAACGATGGTGCGCTAAACCTCTATCTAACAGTCTCGACACACAGAAATAACTCAACAGACGCGACCCTAAGGTCGTCCCAGTCTCTGGTCATGATGTCAGTATCAGGATACATGAATCTGGCACGATCTCAGTATATGAGTGTGTCCTGGGGTGTTGACATACTCAGGTACGTATATCGAGGTGTTACGAACATCTAACATTCATTCTAAGACATTACGACGAACGTCTGCACCCGGTTGTGATCCGGACGCGAAGTATCGATCGTAACCAAACATACGCGCACAATGTACATAAATAAACAATAAATATTTGAAATCTAAAATACAGGGTGGTAAGGTACACTTGCCTGCATGCGACTGCTGATGACGGGGATCCGGTACCACGTCCAAGTCCTCTGGTCCCGTAGTACCTAGAGATGAGATACAAACCAAAATCAATAATCTATTCCACGTCAAACAGGGATGCGACACACATCTATACCTAAGCTCAGTCTCAGCTATGACTCACAGGGACAATACGCTAGGGGGGTTGACCACGGTTGACTATAGGTACGATACGTCAAATCATCTAATCATCAGTAACACATCATCAAACCATCCTCAAAACACAGTTAACGATTATTAATCCTTCGTTTTATATCGTTGTTACCAATCACAAAGTATGACTCTAAATTAACCACCTTTAATTTCCAGTCCCCAAATTACCGATTAGGGGTTTTACACTACACACTAGTCCTCAATCAATCATGTGCTCCTCGGTGTTCATCAACGTTCAAATAAATCAAAATCTTATTTCTCCTCAATTTAATCCTCATTAAATTAATTAGCCTTTTACCACCATGTAATATATCCCGAACATTTATTTAAAGATCAAAACCTAAATCTTCATGAAAAATATTTTAAATAAATTATTTTAATTCATGTAGAAGACAAACCCTAACCTACATTAACACATAATCCTCCATCCTTAACACAAGATCAATAATCTACACTACACCTTCATAAACCCTAAAAACATTAACCCTAAAACATTAAACCTCATCATCAACACTACCAAACCAACCAGACATATAGAATCCTAGCTAAAATAACTCACATGAATATATATAAATAAAACTCTAGCTAAACAATAACACAAATCTGAATATAATCAAGAGAGGGGGAGAGAGTCGATCTCGACGAGGTAGCATCGACCGGGGGTTGGCCGAAGAACAGCAGGTCAGCAGGGTGGTGGTCGGCAGGGTGGTGTAATGGTGGTGGTGGAGATCGGATGCAATGGTGGCTCGGGTGGAGTTCGGATGCAATGGTGTCTCGGGTTGAGGAGCTCACCGGACTGTGGAGTCGAGGGCTCAACGCGGGTTAGGCAGCAGCCAGATCTATAGTGGTTGCGCCGAAGAACTACGGGGTGTCTCGGCGAGGGCTGCAGGGACAACAAGGTGGACTACGGGTGCGGTGCTGCTCTGTCCGGCTGGAGTGGCTGTCGGAGAGCAGCGGAGTTGGGGGAGAGCTCGACGCCGGTCTGAGGAGTCAAGGGCTCGACGCTTGACGTGGCTCGTCGGAGTTACAGGTTGCAGCAGGCGGAGCAGTGCCGAGCTGCGGGAAGTCGGGGGGCTCGACGCCGGGACAGCGGGCTGGAGCGGGTTGGAGCGGGTTGGAGAGTGCAGTGGACACCGGAGAACAATGCTGTCGGGCCGCCGGATCTCGCTGGCGTGGCCGGAGGGAGGTCAGCCGCCGGAGCTACGCTGGCCGGGAAGCTGGCCGGAGATCAGCGGTCAGTTGGCCGAAGGCTTCCCATGAAGAAGAAGAAGAAAGGAAGAAGAAGAAGGAAGAATAAATGAATATGTAGGGGCTCGATTTTCTAGGTGGAGGAGGGAGGAGAGAGAGAGAGGAGAGGGTGGTTTCCAATGCCTAGGGATTAGGGTCTGCATTGGGGAGAGGGGAAAGGATATTTTATAGGGGGTTGTGTGGAGGATGGAGGGTTGTAATGCTCCCAATTCAAATGGAGGGTGGGGATTTTACATGAAGGATTAGGTTTCTTCATGCAAAGGAAGGGGGAAAGGGTTAACTATGGTCAAAGAAGGGGTAGCCTCTCAATTTGGCCTTGGCCAATGAGGTGAGGGCACCTAATTCAATAATTGCAACTAAGCCCCTTAAATTTGGATAATTGCACAAACATATGAAATAATGCAAAATTTTTGGGGGAATTGGTGTTTGGTATTTTTTTATGGTGAGGGGGTGTTGTGTGTTAGGCATGGGTTTAATTAAATGAGCATTAGGATCAATTGGGGATTAAAATTGGATTAGTCGAAAATGGTATCCCCAATTTAATTAGAATAAAAGTGACCCGTACTTTTTAATTAAATGGGGGCACTTGGGGTCAAAATTTGGAAATGACGCAAAGGTCAAAAATGGTGGAGGCTTGGAGTCAGTCTTGGACTCCTTTAGTTGGTCTGGCTCAACAGGTTAAGTTGGTATCTCAAAATTGAGGGTAACGACACAGGAGTCCGACACGAAATTAAATTATGGGATTTAGGATACGGAAAATTGTGCAATTAATTTAAGGCACAACGGATTTAATTTTTGTGTGACGAAAAAGTCCAGTGCCTAAATTGGCGAGTCAAGTCAGAAGTACAATAGTCCGATGGAATTTATGGGCTAATATTGGGCCCCGAATAAAACAACAATGGTAGGGCGCGCCAAGGGTCTAATTAATAAATAACAGACATAAGCAACCCTACTCTAAACCTCAAACATCTGCTGTTAAACTAAAATTTTCTAATCCATACCTGACTATCTGTAGAATTAATTGAGGGGGTTTACACCCACCCTCCTTCTCCCCCCTCGGTCAACCCGCTGCAGCCGCTCGCCCCTGCTCTCCCCTCCCCACCATCGCCACCGCTCCCTATCCCCACCCATTATTCCCCCTCCCCGCCACTGCCTGCCCCCCTCACTACCCCCGCTCTGCCCCTCCCCACCCTCGCAGCAGCAACAGCAACAGGTGGCCGCGCTCGCCACCGTTGGAAGCATTCGCCGCCGTTCGAAGACTGCTGCTGCTGGCGCTATGGGGGTGGGAAGGGGGAGCGTGGGTAGGGAGGGGAAAGGTGTGGGGAGGTGATGGAGAAGGAGGGAGTGGGGTCGGGGAGGGGGCTGTGGCTGTGGCATGGTGGGAGAGGGGTCGACGACGGCGGTCATGGGGGGAGGGGAGGTGGACTGGTGCGGTAGCGGGAAGGGGGGAGTTATAGTGCCCCGCTCTACGTAGGCACTATAAACAAGTGATATCGCTTTGCTTGCTCCAGCAAAAGTCTCAATCCACAAGGGATTTAAAGGCCCTATAATTTTGACATCTTAGCACAATTAGCCCATACTTCGACGAAATTGTCACTCTTTGAGATTTTACGGCTCTTTAAAGACACGCGGGCTGCCCTGAGTGAGGCACTACAGAATGTCGATGTCTACCTGGCGCAAGTCAAGCCGCTAACCGAAGATCCTGCTGTTTATCCATATTGCAACAACGCCATGGATGCGCTACCCAATATCACCTTCTCTCAACAGGACATGTTGCTCAAGAACAATAGGCACGATCGGCCCATGTACTACACAGGATATATCAGCGATATCAAGGTGGACCAAATGCATATTGACCTAGGATATTCGATCAGCATTATTCTGAGAAGTTTGCTTCTAACCCTGGAGATCCGGATGTATCGTATGATGGCCAACAATATCGCCATCAGCATCTTCAACGAGGGAAGGAGCTACCCTCTGGGTAAAATATGCCTAAAATGTCAGATCAACGACTTAAAAACAGAAGTCACCTGCTACATCATAGATGTAGATACGTCCTACAACATCTTTTTAGGGCGTCCGTGGATACATGAACACAGGATCGTGCCATCCACCCTCCACCAGTGCCTAAAATATGTAGACGAGCACGGTTTTGTCAAAACGGAGTTCGCTGACGTTGATCCGTTTAAGGGTATCTAGATTTACTACTTTGACTCGATCCTCTACAAGAAAGTCTGCCAAGATGAAGGTGGAAACGAGGCCTATAATAAAGCCGAGGCCACAACAGCACCCGAGGAGCCTATGAAAATCCACCTCAAGGCTCGCACTCCCGATGCGGTTGCACCCCTCATCGTCAAAAAGTGCAGGAAGGCCTGAATCTCCGGTACATTCGGTGTCGCCAGAACTAATGGTCGTCCACCTTTGTAGACCGAATCGACTTCCAAAAGGAGATTTTGCCCTATATATGCCCTCAAAAATAATGGTCGTTCGACTTCACAGGACGAGTCGACCACCAAAGGAAGACCCGATCGCGGCTGCAACTTCCGGACCTTTGGTGGTAAAATTATACAGAATACCACCAAAGCCTTCGCTTACACTGGGGTAGCTGAGGAGAAGGATGAGGTGGAGGAATATATATCCGCCAATGTCAACATCCCTTCCTCTGATGATGCAATCCCGCCGGAAGAGATATCGTATTTCCTCAATAAAGGACTATCTTTGAACTACAGGGAGCGTATGCATATAAGTATAATTTATTCCTTGGAGCATGGTCTGGGCCACCATCTGCACACACATGTGACCACTACCTGCACCGTGCACTGGCTTCACTCTAGTCAGGATTTTTATTTGTTAGTCCCACCCAGGAAGAATGGAGATAAGATCATCATCTTCGATAGAGTGGAATGCCCTCGGTCCTTCATCCCAAAGGAAGTAGAACCAAAATTTGAGGTAGGTAGAACATCACTCTACCGGTATAGCTCACAAGCCCTACATCTTATCCAAAAGATGGGATACAACCTGGAGGTCACTGAAGAATTAAACTACGGCAAAGGCCGAAGGTCGCCTTTACGACTTTCCTCCCCCGCGGGAAAGCCCGATCATTACTATCATAAGACTAAGCATGGCTTAGGATATGTAATGCCTCCTACTACCCCCGAGGGCTCAGATAAAGAAGACAAAGAACGCTCGCACTCTTCAGAATCATCAACCTATGACTCCGACGTCAGCATCGGAAACATGCTCAGACAAATGATGTCCTCCAATATGGTGTATGTCGACCTTGAGAAAGACAACAAGGATCCACCCGAGCTCTTTGAGATGGAACATTGGTCCCAACACCTGGGTTCACAATGAGAGATGCAATTTGAGCAGCAAGAACCTCCTACCGAGAATGAAGTTGTTCAAATCGATCTAGGTGAGGAGACCTCCCCAAATTCTATCTTCATCAGCAAAAGTCTGCTAGATGAAGATCGGGAATCCCTATTACAACTCGTCAGGTCAACAAACTCAATATTCAGCCAGACGCCAAACTAGTCAAGCAACAGCAACGACGGTTCTAGACAGACGTGATGGATTCCATCGAAGCTGAAGTCAACTAGATGATAGCTAGTGGCTTCATGAACGAGGAACAACACCCCGACTGGGTAGCCAATATCGTGTCTGTCGTTAAGAATAATTAGAAGATCCGAGTCTGTATCAACTTCCGTGATCTAAATGCGGCATATCCCAAAGACGAATTCCCTCTTCCAATCACCAATGTAATGATCGACAATACTTATGGCTTTGAATGTATTTCCTTCATGGATGGCTTCTCAGGCTACAACCAAATCAAGATATTTTGGCCTGAAGATAAGATGACAAACATACATTATTCCCGACCCTGATAGGCGTATATTATTATACGGTCATGCCTTTCGGCCTGAAGAATACAGGTGCTACATATCAGCGAGCTATGAGCACCATTTTTCATGAACATCTGTGCAAGACGGTAGAATGTTATGTCGAAGACATCGTCGTCAAGAGTTCGCTCCAAGGACGATCACCTCCAAGATCTGAGGACCGTGTTTGACTTAAAGCACGCACATTGCCTCAAGATGAACCCTACCAAGTCCTCTGGAAGTCTCCAGCGGCAAATTCTTAGGTTTCGTAATCACTTCCCAGGGTATTCACATAGACCCCGACAAGACCAGGGCCATCCTGGAGATGCACCCGTCAAAGAACCTCCGGGAACTCCACGGCCTTCAAGGGTGGTTGGCATACATCAGGAGGTTCATATCAAACATCTCTGGACATTACCGATCGTTCATACAGCTCATGAAGAAAGGTGTCTACTTTGTTTGGAATAAAAAGTGTCAAAAACATCAAAGAATACCTATCAAACCCTCATGTGCCGGTGGCCCCGGTCATGGGAAAGCCATTCCTGATCTATGTACGCATAATGGATCACTCTCGTGGTGCCCTGTTAGCCCAAAATAGTTATTCAGGTCATGAGCAGGCCATATACTACTTTAGCCGAATGATGGTCGGCCCAGAGCATAGATATACCGCCGTTGAGAAAGAGTGCCTTACGCTGGTATTCGCCACCATAAAAACTCGACACTACGTGACTGGACAGACCATGCACGTAATCTCACGAGTCACCCCCTCAGGGTCCTCATGACCAAACCTGGGGCACTCAGCTCCTGTTTGGCTAACTGGACAATACTATTATTGCCATATGATTATCGCTATATGATAAGGTATTTATCCCACAGAAGGCCTTCAAGGGTCAAGTATTAGCCGACTTTCTGGCAGCCCACCCGGGTCAGAAACCTCAATGCTCTATGAAAAGATTCCAGACGAAGTGGCAGATGCCAACGTCATGTCACACGAAATAATTTATCAAATGTTCTTTGACGGTGCTTCAAGAGCAGGGCCCAAAGGCAACATCATCGCTGGGGTCGGGATAGTATTAATCTTCCCATACAGCCTCGTCATTAATCGTGCATACTCTCTCACGGAGACATGCTCCAATAATATGGCAGAGCATAACGCCCTAATCATCAGACTCCAACTCGCCAAACAAGTCAGAGTAGAGTACTTGGAAGCCTACGACAATTCTCAACTTATCGTCAATCAAGTCCGGGGATTATATGAAGTCTAAAACGAAGACTTGATCCCCTACCACCAAGCTGCACTTAGCATCATCGCAACCTTCGAGATTTTCTTTATTGAGCATGTCCCTCGGTTGAAAAATATTGAGGCGGACGCTTTAAACGGCCTCGATGCTTCCTTGGCAATCCCAGACAACACCCAACAGCTAATCACGGTAATCGGTCAAGAGCTAGTATGTCCCAAAAGAAACCTATGCTTATGCCTTAGCTATGTAGCAGAGGTCGATACTAATACTCAATATTGGAGGCTTCCATTCATCCACTACGCGGTCTATGGAATTCTCCTTGAAAACCCAAAGGAAGCTACTTCAATCAGAAAATGCTTCCTCCGTTTCTATTACGACACGGAGACCAAAATATTGTACCGTCGGTCCTACGACGGCCTCCTTCTCCGATGCTTGTCAAACGCAGAGGCAAAACAAGCCCTCCGTGAAGCTCACGACGGCGTTTATGGGGTGCATCAACCCGGTCCAAAGCTATAGGACCGTCTTCGGAGAATGGGCAACTATTGGCCGACGATGGTAGCAGACATTGTCGATTAAACAAGGAAGTACCAAGCTTGCCAAATCTATGCGGACTTCATCCACCAGCCATCTGAGTTCCTATACCGAACGGTAGCATCTTGGTTATTTGAGGCATGGGAAATAGACATCATCGAGCCAATCAGTCCACCTTCATCAAAAGGACATCGGTTAATCCTGGCGATCACTGACTATTTCTCCAAATGGACGAAAGCCATTCCACTCGCTAAAGTCAAAACAGCAAACGTGATTAACTTTTTCAAGCATCACGTCATATATCGCTTCGGCTTGCCGCGTAGGATCGTCCATGACAATGGTCCACAGTTCATAAGTCACGCCTTCTATCAATTTTGTGACAATAACCGAATCCAAAATATAGCCTCTACGGCATACAATCCCGCAGCAAACGGTCTAGCAGAAGCGTTCAACAAAACCATCATCAAGCTCCTCAAAAAATTTATGTCTTCCAACAAACGTGACTGAAATGAGAAGGTGGGTGATTGTCTCTGGGCCTACCGGATAATAGCTCAGACTGCTACTGGGAATACGCTATTCTCTTTGGTGTATGAAAGTGAGGCGGTACTCCCGCTCGAGGTCAAAATCCCTTCACTACGAGTAGCTCTCTCCAACCAACTAACCACGGATGACAACTACCGCCGACGGTTACAGGAGTTAGAAGCGCTCGACGAGAAACGACTCTTAGCTCAACAACGCATAGAGTTGTATCAAGCGCGTCTCTCTGGATCCTTCAACAAACGGATAAAATAGAGAATATTTCAAGTGGGTTACCTAATCTTAACAGTAAGAAGACCGATGGTTATAACTCATAGACGGTCGATAAATTCTAACCTAAATGGGAGGGCCCGTTCATTATGGAAACCGTATTTACTAACGGCGTATACCGGCTAGAAAAACCCAAAGACGACTTGCTCCTAATGCCTATCAACGGCAAGTTCCTCAAAAATTCCTACATCTAAATTAGACTGGTACTCTTCTATTACCAAACTATATCGTATCTTCCTGGACGCTGGTTCGTGTCCACCTTACCTTTGGACTGTCGCTCTAATACATTACTCCGGCGGAGTCTGCCATGTCCACATTGCCTCTGAGAAAACTTTTCAGCCTTGACCATCGATGATCACGTCCATATTACCTCTAATATCGATTGTCTTCCAACTTATCTTCGTACCCGCTCCAGAGTACGCCAGGTGATAAGTTCACAAAAACTGTCATGTCCATATTACCTTTGGCAGGGCTTGTCTCAAACCTATTACTTGCATTAATGTGCACAAAATTTAGTGGGTCCACAAAACCTATCACGTCCATATTACCTCTAATAGGGTATTTTTGAATATATTACTCGCTCCCCAAAGTGCGTAAAAGGATAATAAGTCCACCAAAACCCCCCAGCAGAATGTCCTTAAAATCCACAAAACCTATCGCGTCCATATTACCTCTGATAGGGTTTATTTCGAATCTATTACTCATACCCCAAAGTGCACAAAAGGGTAATAGGTCCATCAAAATTCTCCAGCGGGATGTCCTTAAAATCTACAAAATCTATCACGTCCATATTACTTCTGATAGGGTTTGTTTCGAATCTATTACTCGTACCCCAAAGTGCACAAAAGGGTAATAGGTCCACCAAAATCCCCAAGTGGGATATCCTTAAAAAGCTACGATATTAGTACTACATTCATATTACCTCTAGCACTAGCACCGCAAAGTAACAATAGCAATGAAAGTAATTTCTTCTTTCATTAAAAAAAAAAGAGAGAAGGGGAGAATACAAACATCAAATAGAAGAGGAGTCGGAGTCCTCCAAATTATTGATGTATATTGCCAGAAAATAGAAGAAACAAGCGTCTAAGGATGCAAATAATGGACGAGAAGTATCTACAAAAGCCCGCTCCTCCGAGTTGGCAGGGGACTCAAGGAGTTCTGGGAAGATATCCGTCTTCTGCACTCGGGAGATAGACGTTTCTCCAGCAGGTAGTAGATTTTGCTCGCTATAGTAGGAGTCAGAGGCCACCAGAGCCGTGGAAAAGATATGTTGTTTTCCTTCAGAGCATTTCCAGAAGCCATCATGCCCAAAAACATGAACTAATGCAAGAAGCCTACATATCGTTCGCTATTTATAGGCAAAGAATCAGTGGCTCATCTGGTGTATCGTAACGATCTCAATAGGGAGACACGATGAATCATCCCTACGCAACGGAAACTATGATTGTAGAGATTTGTCGTGGTCCTCTCAAAGACTCGGACTGACATAGCAGTATGAACATGTCAGGCGCACAACAGCACGTGAAGCGTAAGAAGTGGTCATTTCTCTTTCAGGGTACAAATCAAGTCAGTCAGACAATCGCAACAGAAAAAACTTTTATTTTATAGAAGTAAAAGGAACGAACTACAAGAATAAAAAAAGCAGTCTCAGAAAAGAAAATATAAACTACTGCTACTCATCATTGGAGAACAACTCCAAGATCCGTCCATGGAGACGGGCAATCTGACTTTCTCGGCATCTAGTGACCCGACGCTGGACCTCTTTTGCCAGGACCTCGGGATCCTCGAAGCGACATAGGCCTCATACCAGTCATCTAGCTTCTACACCATGACCTCAACGGTGGAGGTATTTTTCGCAGCCCTGCTCGCCTTAGCCCGGATAGTCTCATCTTCCTGTTGGACCTCCCGAAGATTATTTCCCAGCATGTCAAGCTTGGCCTGGAGCTGCCTGGTCTCCTCAGTTAAGTACCCTTGCCTGGTAAGGCAATCCTCCCTAAGATTGCCCAACCGATCACGCTCTTGTCACAGCTTCTGGAGGTCATTCAGCAAGCCTTTCCTAGACGAAGTTATGAGGTCCTTCTCTGCACCTAGCCCAGCCGAGAACTCCTCGTATTAATGGGCTATCAGTACCCCCATATCGGCTGGCTGATGCTGCCGTAGCTCCATCAGGCATCGCCCCACATCCATATGTTTAGGTCTAGAAGGGTAATCGTCTCTACCGGGAATACCCCTTAAAGAGTTGGCCTGGCCTTCGGCAAAGCATCTCGCCCAGTCGAAGGATATATTTTGGTCTAATACACCCTGTATGCCTTGCTTCAAAAATATGTAAAAAGTTCGAATGGAGATCTAGACATGTTTATTAATCTCCTCCGACGTTGTCGGAGTCCAAGGCGGCTGACAGGAGGAATAAGCCACGGGCGCAACAGGCCATGGAGCAATAGCACCCGAAGGCCTTGAGGGTGAAGCGATAGCAGAGGGGCAACCAATTGTGAGACTCATATTTCAGTCCTTCATAGCCTTCTCAAAATCCCGGACACCTGGCAGCTGAGCAAGAGAGAGTGGGTTGAAGAGGCGACCGAGGGCGGGAGTGCCAAAGCACCCTGTTGCTGCAACACCTGCCTGCACACCATCCCCAGGCTGCTGCACACCTGCCCCAGATGTCGATTTAGCCACCACTACACAGGGAACATCGGGAGCGGCTTCCCCAAAACCTCTTGTCAACCCGTTAGCCAGAGAGGCCACAGCTGTAGAATCCCCGGCGTCAACAGTTGGGTGAAGAGTCATCGCACTGGAAGAACCCACAACAACTGCAGGAGAGGGGGCTATTACCCGAGTGGGATCAACATTAGGCTCTGCAGATGGGTTATTTCCCCCGGATGTGCTGGGAAAGAGAGTAGACGTCCTCGCGACAAGCCCGCCGACTTCCTCTTCCACGTCCACCTCAGCCACCACGTTCACCCTTACCAAGGGAGGGGCCGACCCTGTAGACCTAGAACAACTAGTGATCAGCTTCACCCTAAGAATATAAATTTGAAGCCAGAATACCCCTTCATGAGTAAACAGACGAAAGAACGTACTAGAAGGAGGCGGAGGGGGTTGCGGCTCACCCAGTCTGTTTGCAACCCTTCCGACAGCCTCCATATCATCCATAGAGACGTGCTCAGATGGCGTGAAGGGATCCACCATGCCTGAACCCATCTTTTGGACCCTCGATGCTCCAAAGGCAGGTTCTAACACGCTTGTATTCACCTCCTGGAACCCCGAAGTCTCAGGTGCAGGCTCCGAGACATCCGCGTCACACCCAGGAAAAGTCTTCCCCTCGGGCTCCTGGTAAAAGACTGCTAGGACAGTCGTCCACTACAGACGATCCCTCTCCTCATGCATCTACACATTGTGAAACATATCAGTACTGAGATATCTGTATAAGGGAGCAGGAGGAATTAAACTGAGAGGGTCTATAAATACCATCTCAGCATCCAAAATGGGGACAGCTTCAGAATCCACCGTGGAGGGTCTCACCCCCTCTTCTTCTTCCTCTCTTTCTTCTTCTTCTTCTTCCCCAGTCTGCTTCGAGGACTTTCTAGCAATTTGCTTCCTATATCCCTGGTGTCTCCTCTTAGGCGGAGGGCTTCGTATTGGGGAATCCCCGTGCTTCGTCGGATAGTTCGTGGGAGGTAAAGGGTTGTCAGAAGCTTTCTCTTCTGACGGGACAGAGTCAGAGTCGGCAGCAATAGCCTTTCCTTTGACTTTCCCTCGACTTTTCTGCGATTTCCTCCTCCGGGTATCTAGCTTAGTTCCAACAATAAAGCTGATATCCCGATCGAAGCCAGGGGGAGGTGTATTCATGGCCACATGGAAAATAGCTGCTACATGACCGATACGACCCGGAACTTTGTTATACGGTAGAGTAAACTAGACCTGGGTGCTGGTCGCAAAGAAATAGTCCCAGGATCGGGCTCCATCGAGAACGTACCCTCGAAACTGAGACATGTTCTTGGGTTGCCAAAAAAGAGCTGGTCGTATCCAAATTATCAGGAAAACCTACTCTATAGGTAGGGTTCCAGGAAGATGATGTTACAGTTCCGATATGCCAAATGGGAAGGCCGAATAGAGAACAACCAGTAGAAGAGCTTCGGGGATAAAATTTGGTTATTTTTACCACCAACACAGTGGACCCAGTTCACCTCATCGTCCGTGAACTTCGGAACTGTAACAAAGAAGGAATAGTCAGCCACACGAGCGAGCGCATGCCGACAAGAGAAAACCTTAGTATGAGCCTAGGATATCCTACCATATCGGTAAATAAATGCGTAAGCCTCCATCGTAGTCCCCTCAGCACCAGTACGCATCAAAGATGGGTAATGCATCAACAGCCAACCCATTAGGTAGTGATAATGTAAACCCCCTCGACCAATTCAGGGTTTAATTTGAATTAAATCGAGAGACTAGGATTTATTTGAATTTAATTAGAATTCATGTGCGACAATTATATGTACCCCTCTGACCATTGTGTAATCTTAGGCACCGTTATTGTGTCGCACCTTAGCTACGCGATATTAAGTTAAAAAGAACGTCTAGTGCACTGCATTTAACCTATTTAAATTGAGGCCAATTTCATCTCAAGCAGAACTTAACCTATCCCACATACACTCTTTCACATGGACCAACCCTACCCCGACAAGGTTGAACAGGCCCAAGTCCCTAGGCCAGCCCATCAACCCCCATATAAATATACATGTTCCCTGCATTAAACCCTAAAAACTCACTATTCATCACCCTTCCTTCAAACCCTAGCCGACCCTTTTTTTCTACCCGAGCACCCTTCTCTCCACGACCGGACGACACCTCAGCCACCTCGTCGCAGACCCTGCCCCTCCACGACCGGACCACCCTGCCAACCGCCTACAACCGCTGGCACCGGCGACAACCACCACTATCACAAACTTCCATCTAACCCGACACCATCACCAAACCCGACTGTTCCGGCCGGACATCGCCTCCAGCATTCCAGACCACAACCATCCGGCGGAGAGTCACCTCCCACACGACCTGACCCTCACCCCAAGCGTCGTCCCACACCGGATAGGCCGTTGCCACCGCTGCACGGCTGTTGCGACAACATCAGTTGTCGTGACTGTCGTTGCTGTCTTGCCGTCGTGCGACACCGGAGCTTCGCTACGCCGGAGAACACGTCGATGAGACCCCCCTAGTTCCGGCGATCAGGTACTCGTCCACCAACCCTTCCTCCCTTATAGCCTATCGTCGTTTCTTTGTGACATCGTGTCGCTTATGGACACAAATTAAATAACAGTAACCTATAGTTGAGGATACATGATGGTTGATTAAATTAAATACATTAGTAATTGCCCTAAGGTTATGACTTGTTATCAAAGAGTAGAATTTATCGGAAAACCTGGTCATAAACCAAGTATGATAGGAAACCAAGGACGTATTCGTACAAATCAGAAATAGTTGGTAACCCCTTAACTTTAGTAGATTACTGTCTCAAGGCGCACGTTAACCGAGGATAGAACATGTGTGCACCCTAGCTACGTGCTCACGTGACGCTGTATTCGATCAACCGTGAACTTGCGACGGTATCCAAAAGTAGCGCCGTAGTCGTGTGTATATATTGCTTAGTGTCTGATGCCAGCAATTGCTATATTGTATTATATGTTTAGGGTCACTGGATCAGTCATGAGATACTGCAGGAACCGACTTCTGGCATTCACAGCTTGAGGACTCAGGCAAGATACCTTGCCATATTTACTGTCTAATTTAAATTATGTATATGTTGTACTGTTATCTTGTTGCTTTCTTTTATACAACTGTGTGCGTCCGAGACTTACTCGGGTGCAGTCAACGGATGCGTCGATGTTTAGAGTACTTGACCTAGTCTCTAGCAGACTAACCCCATTAGAGGATATTCTGATATCTTTCGTGACCTGACACTCTTACACGTTACACAGTGACAAATTTATATTGGGATGCGGGTTCTCGTACTCGACTAGCTATCGGTGCGTGTGACATGCATCACGGTTAGTACGTAATTCAGGTTATATTTTATTGGTAGAGACTTGGCATATAGATACGTGGTACGTACGTCGAGTATTCGACTTGCGTATCTATATTGGGTGGAGAGGACATTAGTAAGCGTATGGGATACACCCATTGGAGTCCGTAGTATCCAGAGGAGCCACAGATCCAATGACTCCCTTTATACTGCTGCCACGTTCTTCGGAGCGATATGGACGATATACTGTACTGCTGCCACGTTCTTCGGAGTGTTATGGATGATATACTGCACTGCTACCATGCTCTTCGGGGTGTTGGACGTTATGCCTACGCCTACCCATACGTACCAAAGTTGTCGTCATATTGCATTCACTTAGATGGTTAGCACACCCTTTATTGTATTTATTTTATTCAGTATTTATATATGGCATGCTTCTATGTATCTTGTTACGTCCCTCTGAGGACCTGGTACCTTTCCAAATTTGGACGAGGCATATTATCCCACAGTGTACGGCCCAGGACAGGAGACGAGGTACGCTACCGAGGAGGGGCTAAATGTGCTACCGTCAGAGTTTCTGTGATCACTTGGTGTAGGTCTTCTGCCTAGGATTGGAAGCATCATTATCTAGTCAGCCGATGCCCAATCATTATCTTTTATCTACCATTTCAGTATTTTATTTCGTCATAGTAGTGGGTTTGTTCCCACCAGATATTATTGGCTGTACTATGATATTTTGAGACTGGCGTTTATCTTCCAGCTTTTATTATTAGTACATTCTTGCTGTTTATATTGTGGATGAGATTAGATTACCTGCTTGATGCTGATATTGACATGTTAGTATTTAGGACAGCGTAGCACTCTTCGTTAGGATCCATTAAATTAGGATATCCTCGAAGACGTATCAGCTGGCTATTGCCACGTGGCCTGGTCCCTTGTATTTTTGGGACTGAGGAGTGACAGTTTTAGTGGTGGCCCATGCAGGTCTTCCTTATCACTTGTGGTATGGTAACATGCCCAGCGAGCCTGCAATAGGATAGAAATTACTAGGTCTCATCCACTTTGATTACGTCTTTAAAACTTCCTTCGTATTACTTCTACATATCTGCATCCTGTTTGATTGATTCCGTACTCTTTTAACGAAGTCCTATCTCTTGCAGCAAGATGAACTTGCGCAGTGGACGAGGAGCACCCAGTGCCATGGTGCCAGACGACACCACCCGAAGAGAGGAGGTACCCCAGGGACTACCTGGAGGGCAACCACCGCTACAGGCCCCGCTGATACATTGGCATGAGACTTCTCAGGATGATCCTATACCGCAGCCCGAGGGACAGACTTCCCAGACGATCCCTATGCAGCATTTTGAGGGACAGACTTCAGGAGCTACACCGATGCCAAAGACCGAGAGGCCAACATCTGAGGAGACACCTACCGCACAGCCAGAGATTCTATTACCACCACCTCAGATGCCATAATCAGATGGACAGCCACAGATGCTACAGTTCTTTCAGACTATGATGCAAGCACAGTGGCATCAGGCCGAGACGTTGAGACAGAGTTTGATGGCAGTACTAGAGAGGACACCTGTCTCAGCAACTGTACCAGCACCTGTACCAGCCCAGACAGGTGGCACTGTAAGATGGTTCCGATAGATGGGACCAGATACTTTCTCAGGCAACGAGACTATAGAGCAGATCTCCGATTGGGTCACCAACACGGAGATGCTACTAGAGGCTTCACAACTGCATCCAGACCTTTGGATGACCACCGTGAGGGCCCAACTAAAAGGCAATACCCATCACTGGTGGGATTCTATTGAGCGCAGTGTAGGCAAGAACCAGACTTGGAAACAGTTCCTAGAATACTTTAATGCAAAGTATTTCCCAGCTACAGTCAGAAATGCCTTGTACTCCCAGTTCCTACATCTAGAACAGGGGAATATGACTGTTGACGCATATAACGTAGAATTTAGCTGTCTTAGTAGATTTGGTGTCGTTCTGATACCCAATGACCTAGAAAAGGCTCAGAGATTCCATCATGGCCTCACCTTCGAGCTACAGAGGTATACCACCGCACAGGCAAGGATTTCTTATGAAGAGGTTCTTTCAGAGGCGAGGGTCCAGGAGGCCATCGACAGAAGAGCAAGATGTTCCAGCACAACCACACCAGCCAGAGCCCAGCCCGGAGTAGGAGAACCAATCTGTCATCCCGGAGCACAGACACAGCGGAGGACAACGCCATACCAGCAAAAGGAGCTTCCGACTTGCTACCACTGTGGTAAGAGAGGACATTACGAGAAGGTCTGCAGAAAGAGACTGAGGACATATCTGATTTATGGATCAGACCAGCACCAAGTCCGAGACTGCCCACAGCGCAGAGAGGCAGCACCGCAGACAGGACAGAGGGCAGCAGCACCAGTCCCGAGGACACTACCCCCGCCAGGAGGCCATCGTCCACCAGCGCCCAGAGGATTTCAGAGGGGACCACCCTTGGCCCCACAGGAGGCACAGTTTGATAGAGGCCGACAGCAGACCAGAGGACGGAGGCACGGACAGGCATTTTTACTAGCAGCTACTGAGGAGAAAATATAAGGGGAAGCTATTACAGGTACCATTTTAGTTGCATCATTACCTGCAACTGCATTATTTGATTCTGGAGCTACATTATTGTTCATATCTAGTAGATTTGTAGCAATGCATAGAGTAGCTATTTCCCCCTTACCTAAGAGTTGGAAGATTCTTACCGGAGGAGGTATCGTGTCGGTTACCAGTACTATCAGAACGTGCTCGGTAGTCGTATCTGGTAGAGAGATGAGAGCGCGATTCTTGGTATTGCCCATGCCATACTTTGATGTTGTGATAGGCATGGACTGGTTAAGTTAGTATAATGTCGTACTAAACTGCCGAAAGGTAGTGTCACTTTTAGACCGCCAGATCAACCGGAGTTCGAGTACATGCGAGGGACCGTCGAACAAGGAGTAGGGCAGATAGCTGGAGCTTACATGGCTATGGAGATGGTACCCCCACCAATAGTTACAGAATTCGAGGATGTTTTTCCTGAAGAATTGCCAGGCTTACCGCCAGATAAAGACGTAGAGTTCACTATTGAGCTAGTACCCGGAGCAGCACCGGTATCTTCTAATGTATACCGATTGGCAAAAAAGGAACTCGATGAGCTGAGGCTACAATTAGAGGAGTTACAGAGCAAGGGATTTATCCATCCAAGTGCATCACCATGGGGAGCACCAGTGTTGTTTGTACCTAAGAAGGATGGAACAGTACGTATGTGCATTGATTATAGAGCCCTTAATGCTTTGACTATCAAGAACAAGTACCCTCTGCCGCGGATTGATGATCTGTTCGACCAGCTGACAAGAGCAGTGGTATTCACAAAGATCGACTTGAGATCGGGTTACCACCAAGTAAAAGTGCGAAGAGAAGACATTCAAAACACAACATTCAGGACTCGTTATGGTCACTATGAGTTCTTAGTGATGCATTTTGGACTGACGAATGCACCTGTTGTATTTATGAACTTGATGAACAGAGTCTTCCACCAATACTTAGACCGATTCATGGTAGTCTTCATCGACGACATCTTGGTGTATTCGAAGAGCCATGAGGAGCACGAAGAGCACTTAAGACTAGTGTTAGAGATGCTGAGGAGAGAGAGGCTTTATGCCAAGCTGAGCAAGTGCGAGTTTCTTCTAGATCGTATCTCTTTCTTGGATACGTTATCTCAGGAGATGGTATTTCAGTAGATCCGACGAAAATTTCATCGGTAAAGACATGGCCAACCCCTACCAATGTCTCAGAAGTAAGGAGTTTCCTAGGACTTGTCGGGTATTACCGGAGGTTCGTGGAGAACTTTGCGAAGATCGCAGAGTCGATGACCCGCTTGACCCGTAAGGAGCATGAGTTCACTTGGACAGAGGTGTGTCAGAAGGCATTCGATGAGCTGAAGAAGCGTTTGATTACGGTACCTATCTTGACCATACCATCGGGACCCGGTGTCACGCCCCGATCTCCCGCAGGCTAATCGGCCGTTCCCGCTAGGCGGGAATCACCCTCGCCAGTGCTCCCGCGGAACGATCGCTTGACCCATCCGGGCGTGATGCCGCACGAGCGTGAGCCACGCCCGTGCAAGGCCATGGTTCATTGGCTGGCGGCAAGAGTTCTAAGCCACAGAGTCGCACAGATTGTCCGAGTGTAGCGGAGTTCAGGAACGCATAGCGATCGGTAACAGGTTCACTGAGTCGACAATATAGCGGAAGCATCGAAACAAGTAAAGTAATCTCTTTAATGATATGAAACATGTATTACAGGCGACGTATAGCCGAGATTACAAGTCGCTCAAGCCTCTCTCTCTAAAACAGTAAAAGCGTGCCAAATGGCTACAACTATGGAATGAATGTACAGGCGATGGTCAGGCGATGTTCAGGCGATGTTCACAACTTATGTCTTGTATATGTGCTTCAGTCCCGGACGCACCGTTGCAAGGCTTCAGAGGGAACTCCTGGCCTTAGCACGCACGAAGGAGGCGTCCGCACCGCACGAGGTTCTCCCGTACCCTGCATATCAAACTGGTGGATTATCAGTACATTGAATGCACTGGTGGGGAAGCTACTCGCCCGCTCGACAAATCCAAACACGTAATACAGGTTCCGTGCACAACTATTAAGTTGTCTTTCTAGTTGCCTTAGGATCAGTTTCATGCAGATACTGAATAGCTTATCGTGTCGGGTAGTGCGCCGTGCGATGTTTGAGGAAACACGGCGAGACTTACCAACTTACCATTTCTCCTTCCCTGTCCAAGGCAAACATGATTAATTCAAGCAGGAACATGTATAAGCATTCAGGAGGCAAGCATATGCAAACAGGAGGGTCGTTTTAACATGATCGTTCAGGTGTTTAGTTGTTCTTGATGCGATGCAGTGACTCACACGCGGATAGCCGCTAAGCGAGGATGACTTATCTATATGAACACGGTCACTGGCAAAGCCATTATGGACACTAGTCTTAAGCGAGAGTAGTTTGCAACGAAAGTACAGTGGTGCTACAAGCTATCTCGTTTAGTACAGTAGACTATACAGTATATTCAGCCATGGAGCAGATGGTATGCAGCGAAAGAACGGTAGGTGCTGCACACTATCTCGTCCAGTACAGTTGGCTGAAACAGTGGAGTTCCATCCGGATCGGAGCAGCCCCAGTGCCCCGGAGACCGTCCGTGGAACTATGCCTCATTTTCGAGTTGTCCGCGATATGCAGGTCAGGGTCAGGGTCAGTTTTCCCTTCACTAGATACTCGAGTACTGAAGAACAGGAGTATAGTGGTACAGTGGTACAGTGGTACAGTAGAATAGTATAACAGTAGTACAGTAGTGCACGATTACAGGAGGTGCTTGAATCATGATTCTGTACAGCGATTAACTTGTCTTGATGCATTCCCCTGGTTCGGGGCTGCCTGGTGACCTAACGGTCTCGGATACTTGCAGGAACATTCAGGCACGGAACGACTACGTAGTAGTCTCCCGGGGTTTGGATGAAAACACGGTAACAATCAAGCAGACAAGCATACGTTTCTAGGAACATAAGCAGGCACGTTGCTCGGGCCCGAAGGTAGTCCGAGAGATGAAACCGTTAAGGGACTTAGCATGCGAGGGTCTGAGTATAAGCAGTATTTCATTTCCATGTTCTAGCAAGCAATATGAGTTGGGATTATTCCCTTAGCTAGGTGTATTGGATTTATTAGCATGCAGGGGTGATTCACCTAGCGACTAGCATATATGATTCCAGGTTTTATGTGTGCTGGCTAAGCAAGGACAAGTTCACCGTAGCCACCCACCTTAGCGATGATTCGCCTCGGTAGAGCGATACGTCTGAGCGAGCCTCTGAAAGTCCAAGCCAGATTCTTGTAGGGACAAGTCTGGATATCCTTTGCTTCTTGATCGAGGCAAAGCAGGTCGGGACAGCTGCACGATTGCCGATTGAGATGGCAGTCCGCTTGAGCGGAACGGGGTGTTACATCCTACCCAACTTAGAAAAAGTCTCGTCCTCGAGACTTAGTAAGGACAAGCAGTGATCTAGGGTTTGAGGCAATCCTAGACAAGTCGTTTGTACTTGTTCATTTGGATCTTCACTTGCACAAGCTTCAAAATCAGCATATCGCTTAGACTGGATCGTGCGCACTTTCGAAGTGCACTTCTAGCGTGAACACGTCAACCAGCTCAGTGATAGCGAAGTCTTAGCACTCGAGTTTCACCTTTTCTTAAGTCTTGGATGGTGCACTAGTTCAAGGCGTCCCTCGAATAGATGCATTCAGCCAAACTTAGGGTTAGTGAAAATCGGACAAGCTACTAGCGATACTCTCAGGGGTTCGCACAGGTTGGCACAAAGGCCACTCGCAGCATACAACCAGACAGGCAAGCATATCATTCAAAACGTATTTTAAAAGTATTTAGACTTATTATTGGAACATCCCATCGAGGCATTGAGAGAGAGCGTGCACATAACCCATGAACGAGCTTTCGAAACAGAGATATCGAATCGAAGTCCAAAGGCGTAGAAGCCAGGCTCTGATACCAACATGTCATGCCCCGATCTCCCGCAGGCTAATCGGCCATTCCCGCTAGGCGGGAATCACCCTCGCCAGCGCTCCCGCGGAACGATCGCTTGACCCATCCGGGCGTGATGTCGCACGAGCGTGAGCCACGCCCGTGCAAGGCCATGGTTCATTGGCTGGCGGCAAGAGTTATAAGCCACAGAGTCGCACAGATTGTCCGAGTGCAGCGGAGTTCAGGAACGCATAGCGATCGATAACAGGTTCACTGAGTCGACAATATAGCAGAAGCATCGAAACAAGTAAAGTAATCTCTTTAATGATATGAAACATGTATTACAGGCGGCGTATAGCCGAGATTACAAGTCGCTCAAGCCTCTCTCTCTAAAACAGTAAAAGCGTGCCAAATGGCTACAACTGTGGAATGAATGTACAGGCGATGGTCAGGCGATGTTCAGGCGATGTTCACAACTTATGTCTTGTATATGTGCTTCAGTCCCGGATGCACCATTGCAAGGCTTCAGAGGGAACTCCTGGCCTTAGCACGCACGAAGGAGGCGTCCGCACCGTACGAGGTTCTCCCGTACCCTGCATATCAAACTGGTGGATTATCAGTACATTGAATGCACTGGTGGGGAAGCTACTCGCCCGCTCGACAAATCCAAACACGTAATACAGGTTCCGTGCACAACTATTAAGTTGTCTTTCTAGTTGCCTTAGGATCAGTTTCATGCAGATACTGAATAGCTTATCGTGTCGGGCAGTGCGCCGTGCGATGTTTGAGAAAATACGGCGAGACTTACCAACTTACCATTTCTCCTTCCCTGTCCAAGGCAAACATGATTAATTCAAGCAGGAACATGTATAAGCATTCAGGAGGCAAGCATATGCAAACAGGAGGGTCGTTTTAACATGATCGTTCAGGTGTTTAGTTGTTCTTGATGCGATGCAGTGACTCGCACGCGGATAGCCGCTAAGCGAGGATGACTTATCTATATGAACACGGTCGCTGGCAAAGCCATTATAGACACTAGTCTTAAGCGAGAGTAGTTTGCAACGAAAGTACAGTGGTGCTACAAGCTATCTCGTTTAGTACAGTAGACTATACAGTATGTTCAGCCATGGAGCGGATGGTATGCAGCGAAAGAACGGTAGGTGCTGCACACTATCTCGTCCAGTACAGTTGGCTGAAACAGTGGAGTTCCATCCAGATCGGAGCGGCCCTAGTGCCCCGGAGACCGTCCGTGGAACTATGCCTCGTTTCCGAGTTGTCCGCGACATGCAGGTCAGGGTCAGGGTCAGTTTCCCCTTCACTAGATACTCGAGTACTGTAGAACAGGAGTACAGTGGTATAGTGGTATAGTGGTACAGTGGTACAGTAGAACAGTATAACAGTAGTACAGTAGTGCACGATTACAGGAGGTGCTTGAATCATGATTCTGTACAGCGATTAACTTGTCTTGATGCATTTCCCTGGTTCGGGGCTGCCTGGTGACCTAACGATCCCGGATACTTGCAGAAACATTCAGACACGAAACGACTACGTAGTAGTCTCCCGGGGTTTGGATGAAAACACGGTAACAATCAAGCAGACAAGCATGCGTTTCTAGGAACATAAGCAGGCACGTTGCTCGGGCCCGAAGGTAGTCCGAGAGATGAAACCGTTAAGGGACTTAGCATGCGAGGGTCTGAGTATAAGCAGTATTTCATTTCCATGTTCTAGCAAGCAATATGAGTTGGGATTATTCCCTTAGCTAGGTGCGTTGGATTTATTAGCATGCAGGGGTGATTCACCTAGCGACTAGCATATATGATTCCAGGTTTTATGTGTGCTGGCTAAGCAAGGACAAGTTTACCGTAGCCACCCACCTTAGCGATGATTCGCCTCGGTAGAGCGATACGTCTGAGCGAGCCTCTGAAAGTCCAAGCCGGATTCTTGTAGGGACAAGTCTGGATATCCTTTGCTTCTTGATCGAGGCAAAGCAGGTCGGGACAGCTGCACGATTGCCGATTGAGACGGCAGTTCGCTTGAGCGGAATGGGGTGTTACACCCGGAGGATTCGTAATCTATAGTGATACATCCGGAAAAGGATTAGGATGTGTCTTGATGCAGCATGGGAAGGTTGTGGCCTATGCCTCTAGACAGTTGAGGACCCATGAGAAGAACTATCCCACCTATGACTTGGAGCTTGCCGCAGTGATCTTTGCCTTAAAGCTTTGGAGGCACTACCTATATGGAGAAAGACTAGAGATATTCACTGATCACAAAAGCCTAAAGTACGTCTACACTCAGAAGGATCTGAACCAGAGACAGAGACGTTGGCTCGAGGTGATGACGGACTTTGAGATTGAGCTGCAGTACCATCCGAGAAAGGCCAACGTAGTAGCTGACGCGTTGAACAGAAGGCCAATGGCATTCTTCTTGACTATACAACAACATCTATTGAGAGATCTAGAGCAGATGGGCATAGAAGTCGTTATGACCGGAGTATATGGACAGTTGTCAAGTTTTCAGTTGCAATCGACATTAGTAGAGAGAATCAAGGCTGCTTTGCCAACAGATGCCAAATTTCAGAGACTTAGATAGAGGACAGAGGCTGGAATACAGACAGGACTGCGTATACATAAAGACGGAACCTTGAGATGTGGAGACCGTCTCTATGTTCCAAATGGAGAGCTTCGGCAGGAGTTGATGACAGAAGCACACAGTTCAACCTACTCTATTCATCCAGGAGGCACGAAGATGAATAGAGACTTGAGGCAGTACTACTGGTGGCATGGAATGAAGAGAGAGATAGCACGCTTTGTGGCAAAGTGCCTGGTGTATTAGCAAGTCAAGGCTGAGCATCAGAAATCTGCAGGATTACTTCAACTGTTCCCCATACCGGAATGGAAATGGGAGGATATCACTATGGACTTTGTTACGGGCTTTCCGAGGAGTCCTAGTGGTCGCAATGCAGTTTGGGTAATCATAGATAGACTCACCAAGTCCGCACACTTTTTACCCTTCAGAGTTGGGCAATCTACTGAGGTCCTAGCAGATATGTATATGAGGGAGATTTTGCGACTGCATGGAGTACCAGTTAGTATAGTGTCTGACAGGGATACGAGGTTTACATCTTACTTTTGGCGGAGTATGCAAGAGAGTCTCGGTACTCGCCTGAAGTTTAGCACAGCGTATCACCCACAGACAGATGGCTAGTCGGAGTGCACTATTCAGACCTTGGAAGATATGTTAAGAGCGTGCATGCCAGATTTCGGAGGATCATGGGAGGACCATTTGTATCTGGTCGACTTTTCCTACAACAACAGTTATCAAGCGATGAAAGAAAGTATTGTTCCCCAGTATGCTGGAGCGATATAGGCGAGCGACAGATTCTCGGGCCAGAGTTGGTTGTTCGTACAGTAGAAAAAGTGAAGAAGATCCATAGACACCTACGAGCAGCACAGGACAGACAGAAGCATTGGACGAATGCGCATCGACGACCCTTAGAGTTCTAGGTTGGAGATTACGTATTTCTAAAGATCTCGCCTACTCGAGGGACTATCAGATTCGGAGGCAGAGGGAAGCTGAGTCTGAGGTACATCGGACCATTCGATGTGTTAGAACGCGTCGGAGAGGTTGCTTACAGGTTAGCCTTGCCGCAGACTTTGGAAGGAGTCCATGACGTCTTCTATGTATCTCAGCTAAGGAAGTACATACCAGATCCGGGTTATGTACTTGACCATTCAGAGATCACAGTCGGCCCGAGTTTATCATACCAAGAGGAGCCTGTTGAGATTCAGGACAGGAATGAGAAGGTACTGCGAGGTCAGACTATCCCTCTAGTTCGTGTCGCATGGAGGCATCATGCACCAGGAGAGTCGACTTGGGAACGCGAGAAGGATATTAGACAGCGCTATCCCCACCTCTTCGGATGACTAGGTACGTATTAGCATTTTAAATTCAGTCAGTAATTCTCAACCTACGTATGTGTTCAATTTCGAGGATGAAATGCTCTAAGAAGGGTAGATTGTAAACCCCCTCGACCAATTCAGGGTTTAATTTGAATTAAATCGAGAGACTATGATTTATTTAAATTTAATTAGAATTCATGTACGGAAATTATATGTACCCCTCTGACCATTGTGTAATCTTAGACACCGTTATTGCGTCGCACCTTAGCTACGCGATATTCGGTTAAAAAGAACGTCTAGCGCACTGCATTTAACCTATTTAAATTGAGGCCAATTTCACCTTAAGCAGAACTTAACCTAGCCCACATACACTCTTTCACATGGACCAACCCCACCCCAACAAGGTCGGACAGGCCCAAGTCCCTAGGCCAGTCCATCAACCCCCATATAAATATACATGTTCCCTGCATTAAACCCTAAAAACTCACTATTCATCACCCTTCCCTCAGACCCTAGCCGACCCCTTTTTTCCACCCGAGCACCCTTCTTTCCATGAACGGACAACACCTCAGCCACCTCACCGCAGACCCTGCCCCTCCACGATCGGACCACCCTGCCAACCGCCTGCAACCGCTGGTACCGGCGACAACCACCACCATCATAAACTTCCATCTAAACCGACACCATCACCAAACCCGACTGTTCCGGCCGGACATCGCCTCCAGCATTCCCGACCACTACCATCCGGCGGAGAGCCACCTCCCACACGACCTGACCCTCACCCCAAGCGTCGTCCCCCACCGGATAGGCCGTTGCGACTACTTCAGTTGTCGTGACTGCCGCTGCCACTGCTGTCTTGCCGCCGTGCGACACCAGAGCTCCGCCACTCCGGAGAACACGTCGACGAGACCCCCCTAGTTCCGACGATCAGGTACTCGTCCACCAACCCTTCCTCGCTTGTAGCCTATCGTCGTTTCTTTGTGTCATCGTGTCGCTTATGGACACAAATTAAATAACAGTAACCTATAGTTGAGGATACATGAAGGTTGATTAAATTAAATAAATTAGTAATTGCCCTAAGGTTATGACCTGTTATCAAAGACTAGAATTTATCGAAAAACCTGGCCATAAACCAAGTATGATAGGAAACCAAGGACGTATTCGTACAAATCAGAAATAGTTGGTAACCCCTTAACTTTAGTATATTACTGTCTCAAGGCTCACGTTAACCGAGGACAGAACATGTGTGCACCCTAGCTACGTGCTCACGTGACGATGTATTCGATCAACCGTGAACTTGCGACAGTATCCAAAAGTAGCACCGTAGTCGTGTGTATATATTGCTTAGTGTCTGATGCCATCAATTGCTATATTGTATTATGTGTTTAGGGTCACTGGATCAGTCAGGAGATGTCACTACCACATTTTCTAGGAAAGGGTATTTTAGTCTTTTTCTATTTAATTAAATATTGTGCATGGTAAATAATTAATTATTGTATTATTTAATTATTGTTAGATATTATTTAATTATTTTAGACTTGTATTAGTGGATCTAACTAGTTTAGTTTGGACCCATGGACCAACATGAATTAATTAGTTAGACTTGGCCCATTTAGAAAGCCAATTGTTAAGGAGATAGATTAAATTAATTAAAGCATTAGACTAGAAGCTTCCTTCCTTAATTATTTCTTCATGAGAGGCCCCAAGGGGTATATTGGATATTTCATAAATGCTTGAGGAAGGGGTAAGGGCCGGCCTATTAAAGAGGGGGGGGGGGAATTCTCTCTCCTCTCATTTTCATTCCAATTCTAGATCTAGAATTTCCCACTACCAAATTTCCTTTATTCCCATTTCATTTCCCTACCAAATTCATTCCAATTCCTTCCCAATTCACCATTAGAAAGTTGAGAAGCAAGGATCTAGAAGGAGGAAGCAAGGATCTACAAAGAGGAGCAATGATCTACAATTTGGAAGCAATTTCATCTCAATTGGAGGTTTCATTGGGAATCCATCTCCCAATAGGTATAATTTAGTTTTTTCCTTTAAAATAGCTTCTAAATCTGAGATTTAATCATGTAAAATCAACCCATATGTATGTACTACCCATAGGACTTGGTTTTGTGTTCATAGGAGACCCATAGAGAAAGTTTTGGTGCTTTTTGTGTCAATTTTGGGGAAAATTCGAATTGACATTTTGTTGTGTGTGTCAATTGATCCTATAGATCAATTGGGCATGTGCTTATGTGTTTGGGGCTAGTGTCGTGTCCACAATTGGGTACATGTAGGTCGTATCCCAATAATTTGGTGATACGTATTATTTTGGGGGTTTTCCCTCCGACACGGAACTTTGTACATGTCGTATTTTGACACGGACACATAGATCTACATTTGACACTTTGATTTGTTCATAAATAATATTTGTAATTTGTGTCCTTCGGGGTGCAATTGGTTGTGTGTTGGACTCGTGTCGCATGCGTATCCTAGATCTAGTGGGATACGGTGTGATACTCTCCATTTTGTGTATTTATGTGTAGATCTAATTATTTGTGCTTTAATTCTTGAATTATAAATTAGTAAATATATATATATATATATGTTATATATTTATTATAGTGTATTTATTATGGTATTTATTGTAGCATAGATCTATGTATTATATGAGTACTAATATAATGTATAAATATATATGTAGCTTTCTTTTACATGCATTTTTATATGTTGCAAATTATGTTAGTAATATAAATTATATAAAAATGTTTTATAATATATATGTGTGTTTAAATAAGTAATTATATTAATTATAATTATTATATGATTATTTATATATAAATGGATGTATTTTTATTAAACATATATATGTATGTGTACTTTTAACCATGTTGAAATATGTACATTAGTACATAGGATGTGTATTATAGCTATTAGTATTTATATATATATATATATATGTGTAGGATTATATATATATAGAAGTATATAGTTATTTAATTGATTTATATATATATATATATTAATATATATATAGATTATATATATTATTTATCTTTTGGCGACAACGGCATTTAATGACAGTTTCTGTCATTAAATTCCCAACAGCAGCAGCAGCCGCTGTAGCATTAACAGCGGCTATTAATGACAGTTCTGTCATTAATTGCACATCAGCGACGGGCGGGAATTTAAGCAGCAGCGGCGACAGTTGGTTCGGTGACAGTTGAGAACTGTCACCAATAGGGTGACAGCAGTGCTTTTATACAGCAGAATTGGCGATGGCGTTTCAGTGACAGTTTGAACTGTCGCTGAAAGTTTTTTTACTGAAAAATTAGTGTTTTTCCACAGTGTTTTCAGTAACAGTTAGGCAGTTTTAGTATATAGTTTATATATATATTATATATATATATATATATATATATATATATATATATATATATATATATATATATATGTATTTATTGTGAGATATAATACTAGTATTGTTATATTCTTAATTGTATAATATTAGTTTTTATATATTATATTGTATAAGGGTAAATACTATATCAAGGTATCTTGAGCATTACCTTGTGGAAACCAAGGTAAGTGGGATACTCAAGATACGGGATTTGGGTATCAAGTTTGTGACTTTGTGTGGATACCAAGTTGGTTCAAAATCATGGTTCATATTTGTTTGTAATTAATATTCTATATTATTATACTTTATTGTTGATATATAGGTATTGTGAGGTTTACCTTGGATTCACGTATCCGAAGATACGGTATCCTAATATTTTAGGTTGTGGTTCCTATGACTTAGATTTTAGTATTTTTATCCAAGATTTTGGTGCTAGACTTGTGCAACCTAGAAATAGATAGTTGACCTTGGTTTGACCATAGTCGACCATAGTTGACTTTAGTTGACTTTAGAGTTGACCATAGTTGACTTTTGACTTAGAATTAACTTATTGACCTAGAAGTTGACTAGTTTAACTTATTCTCTTTTCGGGACCTTGTATTGATGTTGTATTCCATATCTAGGTCTTCGAGACACCGAGTCAGACATCTGTGAGAAATTTTATTGGACTTCAGGCGAGTACATTCTCTGATAGTTTCTCATTTATGATATCCTCTATGTTCACTGTATCTAGTATAGATATCCATATTCTCTTGATACTATGGTTACACGGATTGGTATATCCGGATCTCGTCATGAGATGTTATTCCTTGGTATATGGTGTATATGGTGCAAGTATTGTTTCATTGGTTATCTTGTACATGTACAGACACTGATTCTCGGGAAGAGTCACGATCTTCTTGGAGAATCTCGTGCCATAACATACCGTGGTTGGATCTATTATACCAGTCGGGGGTGGGGAGTATTAGTATAGATATGTGATCAATATCCCTATTGAATAAAGTACTGATTACTGAATAGTGTTGATCATGCACCGCACGTATGATTAGCCAGGCCGCATTGCATCTTGCCCAAGCCGATCACATGTTAAGCTAGTACTCACACACTTAGTCATTAGCATTATTGTTTCATTGGCATATTGTTCATTATTGTATTTATTTCCAGTATTTTCTTATTGTATATATATCTCTTGTATCTATTGTGCATCTTGTTTATCCACAGCTATTTACTGTTACATAGTTTTTATCATTAATTAGAACTGCTGTTAGAGATGTACTCTGCTCCTTTCCTGACTGGATATATTTTTTCAGATGACACTGAGGAGTGGTACCCTACCTATTATGGACCCCAGGATGTTGTGGGTTTAGATTTTGATACCCTGGCTCAAGAGGGACTTATCCTAAATGAGACAGTTGACCCTGGAGTTGTAGCCTCGTAGTATTCTTTGTACTGGATTTGTCTCCAGCTTATTTTGTTATTTCTTCAGATTCATTGATGTATTATTTTAGACTCATGAGTTGTATTGTGACTATTCTATTCTTATCTGATTCGTACTCATTTCTATCTTAGTTCTGTGATTGATTATACTATTATTATTGGTGGTTCATTATATTGTTAGATAGATTATCTAGACAGCGTTCTACCGCCGATTCTGCGGCGTAGGCTAGGCGTTGTTTCCGACTAGTACCCTTACACCGGGTGCGGGTCGTGACACATTTTTGGTGGTATCCCATGCAGGTCTAGCTTCACAAAGTATGTTATATCGTGGTAGTGCGACAACTTAGTTGTACTTCTGCGAGCCTGCGATAGGATATAGAAAATAGGCTGAGATACTCAATCACATCTAGGAAAATTCTTTTGATTAAACTATTCTCCTTTGATATTGATACTTGATCCCTTAAATTGTCCTTTCCTTGATGTCTTACATCTTGTGCCATATTGATTCTTTCTTTTGCTTTATCTCAGGATGCCGCCTAAGACTAGATCACAGCAGGGGAGAGCAGTTTCTGAGAGATCTGTGACATCCCGAGGGCCTGTACCAGTCACTTCTCCGGTGATTGGAGTGTCAGCTGCTTTCGGAGGTCCACCACCTACTCAGAGGACTGTGCCAACTGTATCTGAGGGGCTTCCACCTCCACCTCCTGTGCCAGCAGAGGCGTCACAGATGTTTACACTATTTCGTGAGATGCTCGAGGCACAGAGGGCTCAGTCAGAGGCACATCAGAGGAAGACAGACGTTCTACGGCAGGGCATCGAGAGTGCTCATCAGCTTCCTCGTGCTGTAGTTGAGAGAGGAGTTTTGGTCCAGCAGCAGGTTGTTCCTCAGGTTGCTCAGCTTCGGCCAGGCAACATTCAGGACTTCAAGAAACTGGAGCCTAGGGTTTTCAAAGGGACGGAGGGCATCGTCTATGCTGATGAATGGCTCGAGGACATTGAGCGTCTTATGAGGATGTCCCGTCTTTCTGAGGATCTGAGGGTTGAGGTGGTAGGACTTCAACTGTTCAACGTCGCTCACACTTGGTTCAGGAATGAGCCAGTTCTGGTTGACGTAGGACAATCTTGGGAGGTATTCAAGGACCTTTTCAAGAAGAAGTTTTTTGCCCGGATAGACAGGCTTGACTTGGGGAGACAATTTGAGAGTCTCATTCAGGGGAGCATGTCTGTGGAGGAATACGCTGCGGAGTTCGGTAGGTTGAGCCAATTTGCAGAGTATCTGGTGAGGGAGCCGGAGGTTCGAGCTATTCATTTCCGTGAGGGTCTAAACTGGGAAGTGAAGATTCTTATTCCGTCTTTTTATGAGACATACTCGGAGATACTTGCGGAGGCACGCAAGGTTGAGCGGGATTTGGGTTTGAAGCCCAAGAGAGACCGTAATTCTTTTCTGGGGGCCAATGGCAGTGCATTATCTGCCAAACGTCCTTATTTTCAGTCCAGACCTTTCTAGCAGCCACAGCAGAACCAGACTCCAGCTAAAGCGCCTTTTCACCAGGCACCTCAATAGCAGAGACAGTTACAGCAAGCTCCATGCAACTACTGCAAGAAGCCCGGCCACATCTGGGAAGTTTGCAGGAGGAGGCTAGGAGTTTGTTTGTATTGTGGTACTGAAGGGCATCAATCGAGGGAGTGTCCTCGTCGTGCAGTTCAGGGAGCAGCTCCCGCTCCGAGGGCACAGACGAGACCACCTGCAGCAAAGCCGAGGGGACCGCTTCCGACACAGCAGCAGCGTTTTGTCCAGCATCAGCAGCAGGGAGGTGCTCGGCAGGGACGAGCGTTTGCTATGACCGTCGAAGAGGAGGAACCCACCGGAGATGTTATCGCAGGTTCTATTCTTCTTGATTCCATTCCAGCTTTAGCTTTGTTTGATAGTGGTACTTCCCATAGTTTTGTATCTGTTTCTTTTGCTCTAAAGCATGGTTTGGTAGCTGAGTCTTTGCTTAGGACTTACAAGATCATGACCGGGGGAGGCATTATCCTGGTTAATGATATTTGCAAGGATCGGAGAGTTACTTTGGGAGGCCGAGAGTTGAGTGCGTGTCTACTTGTAATACCACTTCCGAGCTACGATATTGTACTCGGGATGGATTGGTTGAGTAGGCACCGTGCTAGCATAGATTATAGAGGAGGTAGAGTTTTGTTTGGTCCGCCAGGAGAGCCAGAGTTCGAGTTTGCTAGAGGAGCTGTAGAGCAGGAAGAAGGCATTATTTGTGGAGCTATGGTGGAAGACAAGGAGTTGCCGCATCCGTTGATAGCAGATTTCTTGGATGTGTTTCCTGAGGAATTGCCAGGATTACCGCCAGATCGAGATATTGAATTTTCTATAGACTTGGTGCTAGGTGCAGAACCAATTTCGCAGTATGTCTATAGAGTAAACAACAGCGAGCTGGACGAGTTGAAGAAGCAGGTGGACGAATTGCAGGATAAGGGGTTTATCAGATCGAGTTCTTCACCATGGGGAGCCCCGATATTGTTTGTGCTGAAGAAGGATGGATCGGTGCGCATGTGCATTGATTACAGGGCTTTGAATAATCTTACTATCAAGAATAAGTATCCTTTTCCATGGATTGATGATCTGTTTGATCAGTTGAGTGAAGCCAAGATATTTTCTAAGATAGATTTGAGATCAGGCTACCATCAAGTGAAGGTGAAGCCGGAGGACATACCGAAGACTGCTTTTAGAACGCGGTATGGTCAGTACGAGTTTATGGTGATGCCGTTTGGTTTGACTAATGCACCAGCGGTATTTATGAACTTGATGAACAAGGTGTTCCACCAGTACCTTGACAAGTTCGTGGTGGTGTTCATCGACGACATACTCATATACTCGAGGACACCGGAGGAACATGAGGAGCATTTGAGGATTGTGTTGGATGTGCTGAGGAAGGAGAAGTTGTATGGAAAGTTGTCCAAGTGTGAGTTTTTCTTGGACAAGGTGGAGTTCTTGGGGCATGTTGTGACTGGTGATGGTATTTCAGTAGATCCGAAGAAGATTTCAGCAGTGGAATCTTGGAAAACTCCGAGTTCGGTAGTAGAGATCAGGAGTTTCTTGGGATTGGCAGGCTATTACAGGAAGTTTGTGCAAGATTTTTCAAGGATTGCCGAACCGATGACCAGACTCACAAGGAAGGATATAGAGTTTGTTTGGACGGAGGATTGCCAGGTTGCTTTTGAGGAGTTGAAGAAGAGGTTGACGCCTGCTCCTATTTTGACGTTGCCATCAGGGTCCGGAGGTTTCACTATTTATAGTGATGCATCGGGGAAGGGTTTGGGTTGTGTTCTTCAGCAGCATGGAAAAGTGAGTGCCTATGCATCCAGGCAATTGCGTCCTCATGAAAAAAACTATCCTATCCATGATTTGGAGTTGGCAGCCGTCATATTCGCTCTGAAGTTGTGGAAACATTATTTGTATGGAGAGCATGTGAAGATCTTTACAGACCACAAAAGCTTGAAGTACATTTTTACGCAAAAGGAGTTGAACATGAGGCAGCGTCGGTGGTTGGAACTGATGAAGGATTTTGATATCTCTTTGCAATATCATCCTGGAAAAGCCAATGTAGTTGCCGATGCTTTGAGCAGGTATCCGGTAGCTATGTTCTTGACGCAGGATCGATATTTGTTGGAGGACTTGGAGAGCTTGGGCATTGAGGTGATTGTTCCTGGGTGTGCTATACAGATGTAGGGATTGCAGATACACTTAGATTTGATGGACAGGATCAAGGCGGCACAGTATGATAATGTATCTCTGAGGAGTATCAGAGCTCAGGTGAGAGCAGGATTGGAGGATGATTTCACTATTGCAGAGGATGGATCTTTGAGGCATGGAGTTAGATTGTGTGTGTCTAGTGGGGAGTTGCGAGAGGAGGTGTTGCAGGAAGCACATCGCTCTCAGTATTCCATGCATCCAGGTGCTAACAAGATGTATCGGGATATGCGAGAGAGTATGTGGTGGTATGGCATGAAGAGGGAAGTGGCACAGTTTGTATCCAGATGCTTAGTGTGCCAGCAGGTGAAAGCCGAGAGGCAGAGGCCAGGAGGTTTACTTCAGCCATTACCCATTCCAGAGTGGAAGTGGGAACACATTACTATGGATTTTGTGTCCGGACTTCCACGATCTCCAGGAGGAAAAGACGCGATTTGGGTCATTATTGATAGGTTGACCAAGTCGGCCCACTTTTTGCCTTTCAAGGTGGGTTTGTCTACGGAGAAGCTGGCAGAGATGTATGTGAGACAGATCGTTAGGATACATGGAGTTCCCGTCAGCATAGTCTCAGATCGAGATAGTCGTTTCACTTCTTATTTCTGGAGGAGTTTGCAGGAGAGTTTGGGCACTCAGCTCAAGTTCAGTACTGCATATCATCCACAGACAGATGGGCAGTCAGAGAGGACTATCCAGACTCTCGAGGATATATTGCGCACTTGTGTACTAGATTTTGGGGGTTCTTGGGAGGACCATCTCCATTTGGTAGAGTTTGCTTACAACAACAGTTACCAGGCCAGTATAGAGATGTCACCTTTTGAAGCTCTATATGGTCGGAGGTGTCGTACTCCTTTGTCTTGGGACGATGTTGGAGAGAGAGTTTTGCTTGGGCCAGAGATGGTTGTGGATGCAGCAGAGAAGGTTCAGTTGATCAGAGACAAACTTCGAGTGGCGCAGGACAGACAGCGGCATTGGGCCGATAGCCATCGGAGACCTTTGGAGTTTGAGGTATAGTTAGATTTTGTTGTGCTTGTTTTTGGTTGTTTGTTATAGATTAAGTTCTTAAGGTGGTATTTTGTTCTAGGTGGGTGGTTTGGTGTTTCTGAGGATTTCTCCGACACGAGGCACGATTCGCTTCGGTGGAGGCGGAAAGTTTAGTCCGCGATTCATCGGACCTTTCACTATTCTAGAGAGGGTCGGTGCAGTTGCTTATAGACTAGACTTGCCACCTGCATTGGAGGGAGTGCACAACGTGTTTCATGTGTCGCATACGTGGCAGATCCTAGTCATGTATTGGATCACTCAGAGATAGAGGTGGGCCCTACTCTTAGCTATCCAGAGCAGCTAGTTGAGATTCTGGATCGGAGAAAGAAGGTGCTGAGGAACCAGACTATTCCTTTGGTGCACGTCGCATGGAGATATCACTCTCCGGGGGAGTCTACCTGGGAGAGAGAGGATGAAATGCGAGAGCGTTATCTATATTTGTTTGTACCTTGAGGTATGTTATTTTCTAGTTATGTTCTGTTCATTAGTTAGTTGTGATTCTTTAGTTCTGTTTGTGATTTCTGGGGGTAGTTTTTGTCTTTGAATTTCGATGACGAAATTATTTTAAGGAGGGTTGACTTGTCACTACCATATTTTCTAGGAAAGGGTATTTTAGTCTTTTCCTATTTAATTAAATATTGTGCATGGTAAATAATTAATTGTTGTATTATTTAATTGTTGTTAGATGTTATTTAATTATTTTGGACTTGTATTAGTGGACCCAACTAGTTTAGTTTGGACCCATGGACCAACATGAATTAATTAGTTAGACTTGGCCTATTTAAAAAGTCCATTGTTAAGGAGATGGATTAAATTAATTAAATTATTAGACTAGAAGCTTTCTTCCTTAATTATTTCTTCATGAGAGGCCCCAAGGGGTATATTGGACATTTCATAATTGCTTGAGGAAGGGGTAAGGGCCGGCCAATTAAAGAGGGGGGAAAATTCTCTCTTCTCTCATTTTCATTCCAAATCTAGATCTAGAATTTTCCACTACCAAATTTCCTTCATTCCCATTTCATTTCCCTACCAAATGCATTCCAATTCCTTCCTAATTCACCATTAGAAAGTTGAGAAGCAAGGATCTAGAAGGAGAAAGCAAGGATCTACAAAGAGGAGCAATGATCTACAATTTAGAAGCAATTTCATCTCAATTGGAGGTTTCATTGGGAATCCATCTCCCAATAGGTATAATTCAGTTTTCCTCCTTAAAATAGCTTCTAAATCTGAGATTTAATCATGTAAAATTAACCCATATGTATATACTACCCATAGGACTTGGTTTTGTGTTCATAGGAGACCCATGGAGAAAATTATGGTGCTTTTTGTGTCAATTTTGGGGGAATTCCGAATTGACATTTTGTTGTGTGTGTCAATTGATCCTATAGATCAAGGCATGTGCTTATGTGTTTGGGGCTAGTATCGTGTCCACAATTGGGTACTTGTAGGTCGTATTCTAACAATTTGGTGATACGTGTTGTTTTGGGGGTTTTTCCTCCGACACGGGACTTTGTACATGTCGTATTTTGACACGGACACATAGATCTATATTTGACACTTTGATTTGTTTATAAATAATATTTGTAACTTGTTTGTGTCCTTCGGGGTACAATTGGTTGTGTGTTGGACTCGTGTCGCATGCGTATCCTAGATCTAGTGGGATACGGTGTGATACTCTCCATTTTGTGTGTTTATGTGTAAATCTAATTATTTGTGCTTTAATTCTTGAATTATAAATTAGTAAATATATATAGATGTTATATATTTATTATGGTATTTATTGTAGCATAGATCTATGTATTATATGGTACTAATATAATGTATAAATATATATGTAGCTTTCTTTTACATGCATTTTTATATGTTGCAAATTATGTTAGTAATATAAATTATATAAAAATATTTTATAATATATATATATATATATGTGTTTAAATAAGTAATTATATTAATTATAATTATTATATGATTATTTATATATAAATGGATGTATTTTTATTAAACATATATATGTATGTGTACTTTTAACCATGTTGAAATATATACATTAGTACATAGGATGTGTATTATAGCTATTAGTATTTATTTATATATATGTGTAGGATTATATATATATAGAAGTATATAGTTATTTAATTGATTTATATATATATATATATATTAATATATATATAGATTATATATATTATTTATCTTTTGGCGACAGCGGCATTTAATGACAGTTTCTGTCATTAAATTCCCAACAGCAGCAGCAGCCGTTGTAGCATTAACAACGGCTATTAATGATAGTTCTGTCATTAATTGCACAGCAACGGCGAACGAAAATTTAAGCAGCAGCGGCGATAGTTGGTTCAGTGACAGTTGAGAACTATCACCAATAGGGTGACAGCAGTGATTTTACACAGCAGAATTGGCGACGGCGTTTCAGTGACAGTTTGAACTGTCGCTGAAAGTCTGTTTACTGAAAAATTAGTATTTTTCCACACTATTTTCAGTGACAGTTAGGCAGTTTTAGTATATAGTTTATATATTATATTTATATATATATATATATATATATATATATATATATGTATATATATATATATATGTATATATATATATATGTATTTATTGTGAGATATAATACTAGTATTATTATATTCTTAATTATAAAATATTAGTTTATATATATTATATTGTATAAGGGTAAATACTATATCAAGGTATCTTGAGCATTACCTTATGGAAACCAAGGTAAGTGGGATACTCAAGATACGGGTTTGGGTATCAAGTTTGTGACTTTGTGTGGATACCAAGTTGGTTCAAAACCATGGTTCCTATTTATTTATAATTAATATTCTATATTATTATACTTTATTGTTGATATATAGGTATTGTGAGGTTTACCTTGGATTCACGTATCCGAAGATACGGTATCCTAATATTTTAGGTTGTGGTTCCTATGATTTAGATTTTAGTATTTTGATCCAAGATTTTGGTACTAGACTTGTGCAACCTAGAAATACATAGTTGACCTTGGTTTGACCATAGTTGACCATAGTTGACTTTAGTTGACTTTAGAGTTGACCATAGTTGACTTTTGACTTAGAATTGACTTATTGACCTAGAAGTTGACTAGTTTAACTTATTCTCTTTTCGGGACCTTGTATTGATGTTGTATTCTATATATAGGTCTTTGAGGCACCGAGTCAGACATCTATAAGACTGTTCATTAGACTTCAAGCGAGTACATTCTCTGATAGTTTCTCATTTATGATATCCTCTATGTTCACTGTATCTAGTGTAGATATCCATATTCTCTTGACACTATGGTTACACGGATTGGTATATCCGGATCTTGTCATGAGATGTTATTCCTTGGTATATGGTGTATATGGTGCAAGTATTGTTTTATTGGTTATCTTGTACATGTACAGACACCGATTCTCGGGAAGTGTCACGATCTTCTTGGGGAATCTCGTGCCATAACATACCGTGGTTGTATCTATTATACCAGTCGGGTGGGGAGTATTAATATAGATATGTGATCAATATCCCTATTGAATAAAGTACTGATTACTGAATAGTGTTGATCATGCACCGCACATATGATTAGCCAGGCCGCATTGCATCTTGCCCGAGCCGATCACATGTTAAGCTAGTACTCACACACTTAGTCATTAGCATTATTATTTCATTGGCATATTGTTCATTATTGTATTTATTTTCAGTATTTCCTTATTGTATATATATCTCTTGTATCTATTGTGCATCTTGTTTATCCACAGCTATTTACTGTTACATAGTTTTTATCATTAATTAGAACTGCTGTTAGAGATGTACTATGCTCCTTTCCTGACTGGATATATTTTTCCAGATGACACTGAGGAGTGGTACCCTACCTATTATGGACCCCAGGATGTTGTGGGTTTAGATTCTGATACCCTGGCTCAAGAGAGACTTATCCCAAATAAGACAGTTGACCCTGGAGTTGTAGCCTCGTAGTATTCTTTGTACTGGATTTGTCTCCAGCTTATTTTGTTATTTCTTCAGACTTATTGATGTATTATTTTAGACTCATGAGTTGTATTGTGACTATTCTATTCTTATCTGATTCGTGCTCATTTCTATCTTAGTTCTGTGATTGAGTATACTATCATTATTGGTGGTTCATTATATTGTTAGATAGATTATCTAGACAGCGTTCTACCATCGATTCTGCGGCGTAGGCTGGGCGTTGTTTCCGACTAGTACCCTTATACCGGGTGCGGGTCATGACAGGAGACACTGCAGGAACCGGCTTATGGCATTCACAGCTTGAGGACTCAGTCAAGATACCTTGCCATATTTACTGTCTAATTTAAATTATGCATATGTTGTACTATTATCTTGTTGCTTTCTTTTATACAACTGTGCGCGTTCGAGACTTACTCGGGTGCAGTCAACGGATACGTCGATGTTTAGAGTACTTGACCTAGTCTCTAGCAGACTAACCCTATTGGAGGATATTCTGATATCTTCCGTGACCTGACACTCTTACATGTTACACAGTGACAAATTCATATTGGGATGCGGGTTCGCGTACTCGACTAGCTATCGGTGCGTGTGACATGCATCACGGTTAGTACATAATTCAGGTTATATTTTATAGGTAGAGACTTGGCATATAGATACGTGGTACGCACGTCGAGTATTCGACTTGCGTATCAACATTGGGCGGGGAGGACATTAGTAGGCGTATGGGATACACCCATTGGAGTCCGTAGTATCCAGAGGAGCCACGGATCCAATTACTCCCTTTACACTACTGCCACATTCTTCGGAGCGATATAGACGATATACTGTACTGCTGCCACGTTCTTCGGAGCGTTATGGACGATATACTGCACTGCTGCCATGCTCTTCGGGGTGTTGGACGTTATGCCTACGCCTATCCATATGTACCAAAGTTGTCCTCATATTGCATTCACTTAGATGGTTAGCACACCCTTTATTATATTTATTTTATTTAGTATTTATATATGGCATGCTTCTATGTATCTTGTTACGTCCCTCTGAGGACATGGTACCTTTCCAGATTTGGACGAGATATATTACCCTACAGTGTACGGCCCAGGACAGGAGACGAGATACGCTACCGAGGAGGAGCTAGAGGTGCTACCGTCAGAGTTTCCGTGATCACTTGGTAGGCCTTCTGTCTAGGATTGGGTGCATCATTATCTAGTCAGCCGATGCCCAGTCATTATCTTTTATCTACCATTTTAGTATTTTATTTCGTCATAGTAGTAGGTTTGTTCCCACCAGACATTATTGGCTGTACTATGATATTTTAAGACTGGCGTTTATCTTTCAGTATTTATTATTAGTACATTCTTGCTGTTTATATTATGGATGAGATTAAATTACATGCTTGATGCTGATATTGGACATGTTAGTATTTAGGACAGCGTAGCACTCTTCGTTAGGATCTATTAAATTGGGATATCCTCGAAGACGTGTCAGCTGGCTATTGCCACGTGGCCTGGTCCCGTGTATTTTTGGGACTGGGGCATGACAGATAAGGCATCTCGACCTGGTTAAAATCCCCTTCGGGGTCACGGGCCATCACCTTGCTTGTGAAAGCACGAAGCCCACGATGGATGTTGCATACCATCGCTGAGAGTAAGGTGAATTTATGTCCAAAGACCAGCTTCACAGCATGGAGGATGAGGTTGCGGCTAACCCTCTCAATCGACCCGAAGCCTCCCGAGACTACACAAGTTTGCAACCATATCATCAAGAATCCAACCAAGGTGGCTTTCTCGGACAATGGTTGGATATCCTGATAAGAATAACTGAAACTGTCACCAGAACTACCGAATCCCTCACCAGTGGCGACAGTCCTCTTAGTGCTGCGTACTTTGTCATCAACACCTCTTCGAGTGTGAGGGCTCCGAATGGTGACATAACCCAAAGTATCAATAGCGAAGAGGTGACTGGTCCAGGCTTTAATGTGGGGTAGATTCCCCTCCGAGCTCATGTATTTCTTCTTCGAAACTTGCTGGCAAGTACTATGGTGACATAACACCTCTCGGTACACAGCAAGAAATCCTAGATGTTGTTGTTCCAACTCCTCAAATTCTTCATTAGTGGGGATATACTCCTCGTATAGTTCATCACCCCAAGGCAACCGTGAGACATCATACATCTCATGGAGAGCAAGCCCCATCTCTCCGCCTGGAGCAAAGAAGGTCCCGGTGCGACGGTTATACATTTTAGCCAAAGCCACAAACAGCGGCGGGTTCTTATCCAAACCATAATAAGAACCTCGTACGACGTAATAGAGGTCGACCGCCTTCAGGGTCTTCTTATATCTCTTTAATACCCACTACGGCAAACCAACCCAAGAGGGCCAGTGATGCATCCAGTTAAGCAAATACAATTTTCCCTTGGGATAAGTTTCCTTGGTTACAAGCTGGTTCAAGAAGGTGTACGCTTCGTAATATCAGACATTCGGCCTCATCTCGCTAGAGAAAGTGCTAGGTGCTAGTCCACGAATGGAGTAAGAAAATGATTCCTTGCTCGCCGCTTCTCCCTTCAGTTCTGAGTTAAAACGGATATGGCCGACCTAGGTTCCGTTCTGGTCCGGGGTTCGGTTGCCCGGCATCTTCCTTCAAAGGGGTACCACGTTGAAAGCTGATAAGGGCCAATGGCGCTCCATCGCAGGAATATTCACCTTCATCCCACCAGAGGAGAAATGTCAGGTCTTTTTGATTCTCACTACATTGGGATCCGAGATGGTGAGGGCATCCTAAAATTGGAAGATTAGCTTCAAATGAGAGTCGTCGATCCTCCCGTAGTTCAGTTTGCTAAGCAAGTAGAACCAAGACTGGATAGCTACCAACTTTAGCCTCGCCTCAGGCTGATCCTTATTGTTCTGAGCTTGAACATCGACCACTATATGATCGAGCCTAACGTCCAAGGCAGCCTGAGCCCACTCAATCAGCATATCTCCCGACGGAGCCACGGACAAAGTCACTAAAAAATAAAAAGTAAGAATTAGAGACATCAAGATGGCATACAGTCGAGTCATGAAAGTTGTATGCAACTAAGTCATGACAGGATTTCCATGTGGCATAGTCACGAAAGGAGACATGCGGCCCAAAACGCCCGTTTCTCCGCGACACGACTTCACGTATCCGAACGAAGACACGCACTAACCCTCAAGACACCCGAAAACGTCTACTTAGGTCCTTCTAACCTAGGGTATCACCCAAAATTGGGCTAATTTCGATTTCCATCCAAAATTGACACAAAACCTAGTGTCAAAGTCTCCAAACACAACCAAACTTGTTCCAACTTCCTCCCATGGGTAGGCTTAGGGTCTAGAAAGGTTCTAAACCACTAATTATACTACATTAGAGCAATTAGTAAGGGAAAAGTTAGGGTTTACCTCTTGGGAGTTGGAATCCCAAGGCCAAAGTCTCCAATCCACTTGAAATCACCTCCCTCAAGCTCCAAGCCTCCAAATCTAGCCTCTACACTAAGTCTAGGCTCTAAACACCTAGGATAGAGAAGAATGTAGGGTTAGTATTCACACAAAAGTAAGAAATGGGAGAGGAAAGAGGAGGAAATAGGGTACTTACTTGAAGTAGAAAATTGGAAGAAGAAAGGAAGAAGAAGGAGTGCAGAAGAAGAAGAAGAAGAAGAAGAAGAAGAAGTGATGAAGAAGAGGGGGGCTGTGTGTTCGGTCGGGTCTGGGAAGGGAGGCTGGCTACAAGCAAAGAAGTAGGTTACATACTCTCCAAAAGACCAAAATGCCCTCCCCTTTAGGATTCAACTTGAATTTTGGGTTTCGGGTTCCAAAAGCACTCAAACTAACTCTCAATCTCTCCAACTAACCCACTAAAAATATAATAAATATTCTAAACCCAAAAATAAGTCTCACAAGGGTGTGGGTTGGGTCGGACATGGGTCCACTAGGGTCTGACACGGGTCCAGACTTGCCAAAACCCTAAAACAATCAATAAAAAATAATACAATCACTAATTAAATATAATTATAATTAATTATATACAATGCACAATTTATAAAATAAAAATAAAAAAATAACCCTATTTTCTAGAATTGGGTAGTGACAGCTAACACTGGAGAATGAGCCCATTGTTATTGACCTTTATCGTTACAAGCAATCAACATCAGTTAATCAACCCCTAGTCATCAATCTTGCCAAGCCTCTTATCAAGGCTGAAGATTCTGCCGACTATGTAGAAGTTAAAGAAATATTGTATTTCATGAATAAAGAAGACACTACTTCGCACAACATTAATGTTGAACCATTTACTGAAAAATTCTTAGAGTCTATTCACCTCTACGAACCTTTCTCCATACCCGTGGCATCTCTATTCCAATATAGTTTCTCATATTAATCATATGAGGAGGCATACTGAATAGTTCCGGCACCGGAGGACAAGCAACGTCAGATAATTTTTAGCAAAGCTAGAAACAAAAGAGTCACAGAGACTAATGGTCCTGACGAGGATTTGGGAAAGATACAACCGTATCGTTACAGCCAACCAGTCAAAAATATTATGAAAGGGATGGGCTACAACTTAAAATCTGGTTTGGAACTAAATTATGATAAAGGCAGACGAACTCCTATACGTCACCTCTCTCTAAAAGGCAAGCCGGAAATATACTACCAACGGAATGGTCGTAGTTTGGGATATGTTACACCACCAACAAGTCCTGAAAGTTCAGAATCGAATGAAGAGACGCATTCTTATTCCTCTGACTCATCATTGTGGGATTCTGACGAAAGCATGGGTGACGTATTCAAACAGGTTTTCTCTGTAAATATGGTGTTAACTACCCCAAATGATAATGACGTTGACCTATTGGAACCATTCGAGAATGATCCATGGGTACAATAAATGGATACTCAATGGGAACTTTGATTTCAGCAATGTGAACCACCTACAGAGGATGAAATAGTCCAAATTAATGTAGGAGAAGAATCTTCTCCAAGACCAATCTTCTTTAGCAAGAATCTTCCTGAAGAAGATCAATCCGCTTTACTCCAGCTAATAAAGGAGTATATCGATGTCTTCACTTGGAGTTACGAGGATATGCTTGGCCTAGATCCTCAAATAGCTACACACAAGCTCAATATTCTTCTGAATGCTAAACCGGTGAAACAACAACAATGGTGATTCCGTCCGGATATGATGAATACAATTGAAGCAGAAGTCAAGAAACTCATAGCATGTGGCTTCGTTCGAGAAGAGCAACATCTCGACTGGGTAGCCAATGTCGTTCTAGTCATGAAAAAAAATAAAAAAGTTCGGGTCTGCGTAGATTATCGAGATCTGAACTCGGACTGTCCAAAAGATGAATTTTCTCTTCCCATCACAGATGTCATGATCGACAATACATGTAGATTTGAACTTATGTCCTTCATGGAAAAATTCTCAAGGTACAATCAAATTAAGATGTCGCCTAATAACGAGAAATATACCTCTTTCTGTACACTATTGGGAGTTTACTATTATACAGTCATGCCCTTTGGCTTGAAGAATGTGGGTGCAACGTATCAACGAGCCATAAGTACAATTTTCCAAAAGTATTTACAAAAAATGGTAGAATATTATATGGATGACACCGATGTCAAGAGTCGCTACAAAGATGATCACCTTCAAGATTTGAAGACTGTGTTCGAATTAATGTGCCACCACCAGTTGAAGATGAAACCAACTAAATCCTTTCTGGGAGTCTCCAGTGGCAAGTTCTTTGGATTTGTTATAACTTTCAAAGGTATTCACATTGACCCCGATAAAATTAAAACTATCCTTGAAATGCAGCCTCCGCGTAATCTCAAAGAACTTCGTGGTCTGCAAGGCCATCTAGCATACATTAGGAGATTCATCTCCAGTCTTTCGGGACGATGTCGACCCTTCTCTCAGTTAATAAAGAAAGGTGTATCATTTGTCTGGAACGAAGTATGTCAACAAGCATTCAACAATATCAAACGATATTTAACAAATCCGTCAGTTCTGGTAACTCCGATGATAAGGGAACCCTTTTTGCTATATGTTCGAGCAATGGATCACTCCCTAGGAGCTCTTCTTGCACAGAAGAGTAACGAAGGCCATAAACAGGCAATCTATTATCTCAGTTGCATAATGGTCGGTGTTGAACATCGATACAATCCGGTAGAAAAAGAATGTCTCGCCTTGATGTTTGCTATTCAGAAGATACAATATTACGTGTCAGGTCAAACCATTCATGTCAAATCCAGAGTACATCTCCTTTGGGTACTGATGACCAAGCCGAGCATACTCAATTTTTGGTTAGCTACATGAACAATGCTACTATTGCCTTATGACATAGTATATATCCTACAAAAGGCAGTGAAGGGTCAAGCGCTAGCTGATTTCCTGGTAGCTCATCATGTACCGAAAACTTCTAAACTATAGGATGACATCCCAGATGAAGTCTGAAAGTCTAATATAACAATGGAAGATGACACCTGGCAACTATTCTTTGACGATGCATCAAGAATATGACCCAAAGGCAACATAGTAGCTAGAGTTGGCATAATCCTAGTATCTCCTGATAAACTACTCATTCATCGAGCATATTCTCTTAGTGAACCATGTTTTAATAATATGGCAGAATATAATGTTTTACTCATAGGTTTCCAATTAGCTAAAGAATTGGACATAAAATATCTTGAAGCCTACGGAGATTCCAAACTAATAGTCAATCAGATCAAGGGAGACTATGAGGTTCGGCATGAAGACCCCATCCCTTATCATCAAGCGGCAATAGAACTAGCTTTTACTTTTAAAGGATTCTTCATCGAGCATGTGCCTCGGTTACATAATATGGAAGCGGATCCTTTGGCCGGCCTAGCAGCATCATTGGTCATTCTCCTAAAGAGACGATACTTAATTATGATAACAAGACAAGAGTTGTTATGTACAAAAAATAACTTACACATTGAACAGAGTTACGTCATAACTTTAATCTCTATGGATAAAGATTGGAGAGACCTTTTTATAGACTATGCTGCTTACGGGATTCTTCCAGAAGATCTGAAAGAAGCAACTTCTATTAAAACACACTTACTCTGATTCTACTATGACGTCTCGTCCAAAATATTATATCGTGTTCTTATGAGGGATTGCTGCTACGTTGTCTTTCCAACCCTGAAGTGAGACAATCACTCCGTAAAGCTTATAATGGCATCTGTGGAGCACATCAGCCAGGTCCTAAATTATAAGACTGCCTCAGGAGAATAGATTATTATTGGCCCACCATGGTGGCAGATGTCGTAGATTACGTCCGTAAATAAAAGTCATGCCAAATCTATACTAATTTTATCCACCATCCAGTAGAGTTCTTATATTCTACAGCTGCCTCATGGCCTTTTGAAGCTTGGGAAATAGATATTATTGGTCCGATCAGCCCATCTTCTTCTAGATGACATCGGTTTATACATGTAATAATCGATTACTTCTCCAAATGGGCACAAGCAGTCCCGCTCATCGAAGTTAAGATGTCCAACATAATTAACCTCGTCAACTACCGTGTTATCTATCATTTCGGTATTCTCCGGAGGATAATACATGATAATGGGCCGCAATTTGCTAGTCAAGCATTTTGTCGGTTCTGTGACAAGAATTGAATCCATAATATAGCATCTACGGCCTACAATCCAGTAGCCAACGTCTTAGCAGAAGCCTTCAACAAGACCATAATCAAACTCTTTAAAAAGTTTGTCTCATTCAATAAACACGATTGGAATGAGAAACTTGGAGAGTGTTTATGGGCTTATCACACGATAGTTAAAACTCCAACTGGATGTATACCATTCTCTCTGGTCTATGGGTGTGAAGCGGTCCTACTACTCAAAATCCAGATACCTTCTCTCAGAATAAATATTGCTAATGATCTAACAGTAGAGAATAATGATCGATTATGCCTGTAATAACTAGAAGCATTAGATGAAAAGCGCATGCACGTTCAATAGTGCATTGAACTATACCAAGCACGCCTTTTCAGAGCTTTTAATCGAAAGGTCAAGGAAAGAATATTCTAGGTCGGTGAATTGGTTCTTTCAGTGAGGAGACCTATGATCACAACCCATAAGAGCAAAGACAAATTCCAAGCTAATAGGAAGGTCCTTATGTGGTAGAGACAGTATTCTCCAACGGAGCCTACAGGTCACTAAGCCTAATGGAGATTTAATAATGATGCCTATCAATGGCAAATTTCTCAAGAAGTATTGTGTCTAAGCACGACATATTCTTCTCCTTCTTCAGCAGATTAAAATAAGATGTATAGTAAATAATTTTGTTTAATCACCAGCAACTCATAGCCTACACGGCCTCTCGAAATATTACCTATATTCATTTTTAAATAATACATGGGTAATGGGTCCTCAAAGTTTTCCAGCGGGACAATATTCAAATCCAACGGAACACTCTTGTTGAGATCATTTAAACGATTACAATAATATTACATTCTTAAAGCCCAGTTGTTTTAAGGATATCTTATTCTTGATCCCCGGTTTGGTTGGGAATAATTTTATATGTTTATTCATCAGTCAATAAGTGTAATGTGATTCATTTCCATATTACCTCTAAATCATATCCTATTTATTATCCCTTAAAGAGAAGATAATAGTTTGCCCCTAACTACTCTTTCTTCTCTTCCCGGGTGAAGTAAACTAGTGCGCTATCATGTCTATATTATCTTTGATAGTATTGTAACATATAAAAATTTATCATTTGTAATCAGCATGAGTATGCCTTGAGTGATAAATCTACTAAATTCTCCCACAAAGTTATTCTGCCATGTCCATAATACCTCTGAGCCGATATATATTCAATGGGTTTCGATTTGAAAGTATCACTAAGGTAAAACAAAATTTCTATATTGATATAAAATAAGGAAAGGACAATACAAAAGCTTAAGAAGATGATGGGTTAGAATCTTCCGATTTGTTCATAAACATCGTAAGAGCATGCAGAATACAAACGTTTGACGATGCAAACAGTCAACGTAGGACGTCTGTTTCAGCTGGTTCTTCTTATTTTCCTGAATCAACAAAAGGAAGGAGAGAATCGGAGATCTCATTCTAGAGCGAGGAAAGGCCATCCGGAGGCGGTGCGGGAGTAGTAGAGGCGCAACCAGAATTAGTCGTAATGGATGAGAGAATAATCAATTCATCAGATTTTTTTTCTTCTTCAGAGACTCTTTCTGGGAAGCCATCAGCATATTCGAAAAAAGAATGTTAAATTTAGTAGTCGACTCTTATTGATAAGAAATAGGATAATGGTTCAAATTTCTCCACATGATTCATTAACAATAAGGGTTGTCACGACCCGCACCCGAAAAATCAGGCATGAGTCGTGGGTACGTCCAGCCTACGCCGCAGAATCGGCGGTAGAACGCTGTAAAGGTCCATTCTAGGTCAACCATATCTATATATCTCACAAAAAAATCTGTCAATATCCCCTCCAAAAGGAGGGCAACCACGCAATATATATAATCTCTCAATCACAATAACTAGGAGAAGAATAAAAGCATGATATGATATCAAAAGGAAACCAGAACCAAAGAGAGCAAGACATTATCCAAAATACAGTCCAAGACTATAATAGTCTACAATATCTCACAGCATCAAAAGAATAAGTACAATCATCCAAAAAATAGCTGGGAACAACCCAGGAAACCCACCTAGCTAACTAGGGCGCTAACGGCGTCTCCTCGCAGGGCTCCTCCTCAGTCTCGGGATCACAGCACTCGTCAACCCGGCCCGTAGAACGTCGGGCAGTAATCCTCAGGATCCTCTGGAAAAAATATGCTCAGTCAGGACTGGAGCGAAGTACATAACTCTGAAAGCAACTCCAAATACATGGTAAGGTATATATGATGAGCAATAAAAAAGTATACAAGATGTACAGGAAATAAATATATGCTGGAGCACAATAAGTAGCTGCAATATAAACTGGAGAACAATACAAGTAAAAAAGTAACTGCAGGTGAGAAAACATGAATACTAGCTAAGTGCCTTGAGCACAAGTTCGTTATGTGATCGGCTTAGGTTGCACATGAAAAACACTACGATAACTCCGTTATGCGTGAGTTGCATAACCGACATATACATGAATACTGTTTGGCTTTGATCACATAACCAACTCCTACTCCCCTCCCCCACTAATACTCTTGGATCCAACCACAACACGCTACGTACATGATAAGTAGCTCGCGCACATGAATGCGAGAGCACAAAAAGCACATGAGAATCAATACCCGAAGCACATGATGAAATACACGTGATAGAGTACCCGCTGAACACGGTAAGGGGGATAGCATCTCATGACGGGATCCACTAGTACCAGCTCATGTAACAATGTGTCAGAATCAAGTATTACAGTTCTAGAATAGGTGATATAAACGCTATCATAAAATGGAAACTATCAGAGGTAGGTACTCGCCTGATGTCCTGAGCAATTGATGAGGATCGAGATCCGGACCGGTGTCGCGAGAACCTATTACGAAAAGTAGAATTAAACAGGGTTCTATGGATTTAAACTGATATAAAATAATTAAAAACAGGCTTCTAGGGCTATTCTAGGTCGAACGGGTCAAACCGGTAAAATTCGGGTCAAAAAGTCAACCCGGGGTCCAAAAGTCAACTCTAGGTCAAAACTAGGTCAAACATTGACTTTTACGGTCAACGAGGACAATTATGGTCAAAGCTAGGTCAAACTAGGGTGCCCCTGAAATTCTAGGTCAAACCGAGCTCACTAAGCTAGAAAACTCTCAAACTCGCCTCCTCGAGATACCGGGATACCCTCGGTATCCGATACCTCGCCCTAGGCCACGCACCCGCCTAAACCCGCTAAAACCTATGCTAGCACGCATAAATATATACACATAAGCATATAAGAATCACTCTAATACTATTCCTAGGCTATTGCTCAAATACCTCGCTCGAAACTCAATACCTTGGATATCTCAAGGTACTGAGATACCTCGGTATCTCAAGGTATTGAGATACCGCTCTCATACCCCTCTAACTAGCTATTAGTTAGCTATTTAAGCTTATAAATATATACCTAGTTATTAATCTAGGCTAAAAAATATATATCTATCATATATTATACATATCTAAGTATCTATGTATATATATATAGGTATCCACAACCACAACATATACATACCTTACCTAAACTCATATATATGTATATATATATATATATATATATATATATATATATATATATATATATATATATATATATATATATATATATATATATATATATATCTATTTAGATATATATAGATATATATAGCTATAGGTTTATATATATATCTATACCTTAGATAGATATAACTATCAATCTATTAACTATCTACCTATTAATCTACATATCTATCTAACTATCTATCCACGTATCTAGCTAACTATCTATTCAACTACTTATCCATCTATCTAATAAACTATCTATCAATCCATCTATCTAGCTATCTATTTATAAATCTATCTATCTATCTATCTATCTATCTATCTCTGTTATCTATCTATCAATCTACCTCTATATAACTCACTCACCCTCGCTACTTGCCTCGCTGCTACTGCTCCCTTGCCATTACTGCTGCTGCTGCTCCCTGGCATTGCTGCTGCTGCTAGCTAACATTGCTGCTAAGCTGCTGCTGCTTCATAAAACTGTTGTTGCATAGTGCTGTTGCTGTGCACAGCTGCCTCCCCGCTGCGCTGCATGCTGCTGTCTACCTCCCCCTTCTCACAATCACACACAGACACACACACACGCTTAAACACACACACTAACATATATAAATACACACACACACTTATGCATAAATACGCACATAGCTATATATATATATAAACACACCTATTTATATATATATATATATATATATATATATATATATATATATATATATATATATATATATATATATATATATATTCATATACACACACACTTATACATATATATATATACACCAACACATAGACATATACATACAGAAGCACATATATATAAATACACACACACACACACACACACACACACACACACATATATATATATATATATATATATATATATATATATATATATATAGACACACACACATAAATATATATATATAAAGACACAAATACACAACACAACACTACACACAACCACGCACACAACACTCTCCAACGCTCGCCCAACGGCCCCGACACGCACAAACACCTATATATATAAAATATAACCCAAGAATTCTAGCACACACTCTCCGATGCTAACCCAACGCGCGCACAAGCCCGAAACTAGAAAACCAAGTCGAAATGGTCGTTCGGTCATTTCGACGAACACGCGGTGTGCGGTTCGGAAAACCTCCTGAAACGCACACCAAACCAACTCGGAATCGGCCCAAAATTTACCCACGGGTTCTAAACGATGTCTAGATCCTAGAAAAAATTCTACCTCATCGATTCTAGGCCCATGGCAAAAATGCGCACGCACTCAGAACCGGCGACGACGAAAACCCCAAAAATGCCCGAAACGCCCGTTTCTCCGCGACACGACTTCCCGTGTCCGAACGGAGACATGCACTCACCCTCAAGACACCCGACAACGTCTACCTAGGTCCGTCTAACATAGGACATCACCCAAAATTGGGCCAATTTCGGATTCCACCCGAAATCGACACAAAACCTAGTGTCAAAGTCTCTAAACTCAACCAAACTAGTTCCAACTTCCACGGATAGGCTTAGGGTCTAGAAAGGTTCTAAACTACTAATTACACTACATAAAAGTAATTAGCAAGGGAAAAGTTAGGGTTTACCTCTTGGGAGTTGGAATCCCAAGACCAAAGTCTCCGATCTACTTGAAATTACCTCCCTCAAGCTCCAAGCCACCAAATCTAGCCTCCACACAAAGTCTAGGCTCTACACACCTAGGTTAGAAAAAATGTAGGGTTATGGTTTACATAAAGAAGAAGGAATGGAAGAAGGAAGGAAGAAAAATGGAAACACTTACTTGGAAGAAGGAAGGAAGGAAGGAAGAAGAAAGAAGAAGTGGAGAAGAAGAAGAAGTGAAGAAGAAGAAGAAAAGGGGATGGGGGCTGCTGGAATGCACGGGTGTGGGAAGGGTTTGGGGCCGGCCAAGGTGTAATAAAGGGGTTTCACAAATTCTCCAATGCCCAAAATGCCCCCCTCTCACTTGGTTGGGGTTTCGGGTTCCAAAAGCACTCAAACTAATTCCAAATCTCTCCAACTAACCCACTAAAAATATAATAATAATTCTAAGCCCCAAAATAATCCTCACAAGGGTGTTGGTCGGGTCGGACATGGGTCCACTAGGGTCTGACATGGGTCCAGGCTAGCCAAAACCCTAAAACAATCAATTAAAAATAATACAATCACTATTTAAATATAAATATAATTAATTAAATACAATACACAATTTACCAAATAAAAATAAAAATAAACCTATTTTCTAGAATCGGGTAGTGACAAAGGGTAACGATTCAGAACCCAACTATTCATGAAGGAACACGACGGTCCAGGTCCCCATGCATAAATCATTAAGGGTGCAACCGTTTATTCTCCAAGCGAGGAGCAGAATACGAAACATAAAACCATTTTGTATGTTGGTCCGAGCATTCCCATGTGTGCGTATTTATCTGATTGACAGAAAATATTGCATAGTGAGCATGACCAGACAAGTTGCAAAATGTGCGTGACAAACTGCATAGTGCACATAAAATCTAGTTTTCTCTGAATGCATATTTGTGCACGTATCAGTGGGATGGCAAGGGAAAGGCAACATGTTCAGTCTTTTCTAGTGCACATCGACCAAAGTCTTCAGTCAGCAACACAAATACAGCACAATAAAGTCAAAGCTAAAATTTTATTGAAGCTTAATTATGATTACATATAATGGAGATCTATCACACCTAGATTTTTATTCTAAAAATTATAATTTTACATATGGAAATCTATTACACCCGGATTTTCATATGATCGGGATTTATCATAGAGCCATCCCCATCTCTGCGTCTCGTCTGCTCCCGGTGCAGATGAATTAAGGCGCAAAAGAAATGGGATCCTTAGTGCAAACTATAGTACATGGAAAAGAAATCCATGTTTTGGACGAAGATGCTATATAGGACTGGGTTTGTTTAAATTAGCACGGTCCCATTTCTGTCGGACTCGATGGAGGACATGGCGATCCAAAAGAAAGTTGTTTCGCTATCGTCATCCAGCACCGCCGCTAGAAGTCCCGATTGGGATTCCAATCCCAACCCTGTAATCAGCACATGGGCCATGTTAAGAGAGTAATTCTAATGAGCTGGGTTTGAAGACAACGAACAATCTTCTGGGTAATTCGTTAGTTCAATACGAATGATGAAGCCTATGATATCATTCCATGCTCTATCACACAAAGAGCTCGGCAGCAATGATCTCCAGACGAGCCACTCACCCATCGTTGAGAAGCGTCTCCTTTTACGTCTTCTCGACGGATAGCAAAGCTGATGGAGCCATCTTGCTACGATCATCTTCATAGACTCACACTTAACAGTGGTCGTGCTCAAGCCTCACGGCAAGAAAGAGATAAGTTTGGGAATTTTGGTAAAGTTTTACTCCTATTTATAGGAGAAGACGTGCCAAAGTCAGCATAGTTCTCAAAAATTGCTCCTGAAAAGTCGCCTGCGTCTCATTAAAGATTGCGTCAAAACCAAAAAGCAAGTCAAAGATACATGCATGTCAGCCACGTCAGCAAATCTTTTGGGTTTCTGCCCAGAGTGCGCACAAACATCTCAAAAAAATTATGCTTCTAATTCAAAGTATTTTGAATTCATCTGAAAGAATTCAAAAACTTTGAAGGGGGTCTTGTAGAAGCATAAAAAGTATGCCTCATATGGATGGCACAGTTTTCTATAAATATACCCAACATTAGAAGAACGGCGCACTTTCTACTTATTTCAGAAGAAAGATGCATATTTTTTTAATACTTAACACTTTGGCGCACTTTCCATTAAATTCAGAGGATGGCGCACTATTCAGAGAACATAAAAGTGGCACACTTTCTTAGAGTTACGAAAGCTGTTGCACAAATGATCTTCCCTCTCTCAGCATTTAATACAATAGACTGACACCTAACAGACTGACAGGTTTTGTGAGATAGATATTGTGACCTAGAACGAACCTTTACAGCGTTCTACCGCCGATTCTGCGGCTTAGGCTGGACGTACCCACGACTCATGCCCGATTTTTTGGGTGTGGGTCATGACACATTTTTGGTGGTGGCCCATGCATGGTCTAGTATGCAGGTCATAGTTTGCAGGTCTAGTTTTTAGGTTTACCTGCAATAGGATATAGGATATAGGCTGAGAGAGTTTGCTCAATCACAACTAGGACCCTTCCTGATTTCTTTTGCTATCTTTAATTTTCCTGAAATTATTTTCTTTTGCAATATTACTGTCCTTCTTTGATGCTATCATTTCTTGCACCGTATTGACTTCTTTGATCTGTATTTAGGATGCCTCCGAAGACACGGTCTCAGCGCACCGTTCCAGCAGCTGCCACCGAGAGGTCTGCCACCTCTCGTCCTGCTCAACTTCCGGTAGCCGCTACCGCTCCACTCGCCACTCCTGCGGTCGAGGGAGCATTCGTTTCTCTCGGAGATCCTCTTACTCCTATCGATCCGAGAGCTACACCAGTTGTTCCGGTGGTACCTCCTCCACCACCGCCTACACCAGTTGATGCCACGCAGTTGTTCGCATTCTTTCGAGAGATGATGGACGCGCAGCACCGCCTGGCAGATGTTATGAGGATGGGCATTGAGAATGCTCATCAGGTGGCTATGACAGCGGTGGACAGAGTGGCCCAGATCCAACCACAGGCAAAGCAGGCTCAGCATCCGAGGCCGGGCACCATTATCGACTTTCAGAGGATGCGGTCCAAGGAGTTCCGGGGTACGGAGGGGATCCTGTACGCGGACGACTGGATCGAGCACATTGAGGGTATCTTCAGGCTGGCACTGATCTCGGCCAGTATGCAGATCGAGGCAGCGGGCAGCCAGATGTTCGATCTTGCCCTTACTTGGTACCGCACAGATACGCGGATAGCAGTACCGGGACTGACTTGGGAGGCTTTCAAGAAGCTTTTCAAGAAGCTTTTCAAGGAGATGTTTTTCTCGGATGTGGCTCTCAGTGCTTTAGAGAGCCAGCTTGAGGCGCTCATCCAGGGGAGCATGCTGATGGACGAGTATGCAGCAGAGTTCTGCCGTCTGGGCAGATTTGTTGAGGGTTTGACTGAGGCAGCAAAGGCGCAGAAGTTTCGCAAGGGTTTGGTCATGGCAGTCAAGTCCTTGACTAGGAGTGACCACGAGGCGACCTTCGAGCAGATTGTAAGCGACGCTCAGAGGGCTGAGGATGACTTGGAGCTGAAGACCAAGAGGAGCAGAGACGCTTCCGGAGCAGGCAACAGTGCAGGCCCAGCTAAGAGGTCGTTCCAGCAGACTCAGCAGCACCATGGTCAGGGTCGTGCGCCCTTCCGGCAGGCGCCCCAGCAGCAGAGGCAGGGACAGCAGCAGGGCCAGAGGCAGTCCATCATTTGCCCTTTCTGTAGAAAGCCAGGACACGGATGGGACATTTACAGAAAGAGGCTGGGAAGATGTTTGTTATGTGGAATAGCAGATCACCAGCTGAAGGATTGTCCTTCAGCACTTGCTCGTACAGCTCAGGGCGGAGGAGCCGCTCAGAGGGGACCAACCAGAGCACCTGCAACACAGCAGAGAGGATAGACTTTGCCGACTCAGTAGCAGAGGTTTGTTCAGCACCAGCAGCAGCACCGAGGAGGACAGCAAGGGCGAGCTTTTGCCCTGACTGTAAACGAGGCCGAGCCCGTTGGTGATGTGATCTCAGGTTATGTTCTTCTTGATTCTATTCCAGCACTTGCTTTATTTGATTCCGGGGCTTTCCATAGCTTTGTGTCTGTATCTTTTGCTGTTAGACATCATCTTGTCGCTGAACCTTTAGCTAGAATCTGCAAGATCACGACCGGGGGTGGTATCATCCTAGTCAGTGATATCTACAGAGACCGAAGAGTTACCTTGGGAGGCCGGGAGTTGATTGTGTGCCTACTCGTAATGCCACTTCTGAGCTACGACATTGTACTCAGGATGGATAGGTTGAGTATGCATTATGCTAGTATAGATTATCGTGGAGGCAGAGTGTTGTTTAGTCCGCCGGGTGAGCCAGAGTTTCAGTTTGCCAGAGGAGCAGCGGAGCAAAGCGAGGGAGTCTTCTGCGGAGCCCTGGTGGTAGAGCCGAGGTTTCTACATCCACTGATAGAGGAGTACATGGATGTCTTTCCGGAGGAGTTGCCAGGGTTACCTCTGGACAGAGATGTGGAGTTCTCTATAGACTTGGTGCCAGACGCGGAGCCGATATCCCAGCACGTCTATAGAGTCAGCAACAGTGAGCTAATAGAGTTGAAGAAGCAGGTGGATGAGCTTTAGGACAAAGGATTTATCAGATCTAGTTCTTCTCCGTGGGGTGCTCCGGTACTTTTTGTGCCAAAGAAGGATGGGTCGATACGGATGTGTATCGACTACAGGGCTCTGAACAACCTCACAATCAAGAACAAGTATCCGCTGTCGCGTATTGATGATCTTTTTGACCAGTTGAGCGGAGCGAGAGTGTTTTCCAGGATTGATCTGAGGACAGGCTACCACCAGGTGAAGGTCAGGCGGAAGGATATTTCGAAGATAGCTTTTCGGACCAGATATGGACAGTATGAGTTCATGGTGATGTCATTTGGGTTGACTAATGCCCCAATAATGTTTATGAATCTGATGAACAAGGTGTTCCATCAGCATCTGGATAGGTTTGTGGTGGTGTTTATAGATGATATCTTGGTGTATTCGAAGACCCTTGAGGAACATGAGGAGCATCTGAGGATAGTGCTGGAGACTCTCAGGAAGGAGAAGCTTTATGGAAAGCTTTCGAAGTGTGAGTTCTTCCTTGACAAGGTTGAATTCCTTGGTCATGTGGTGACTGGAGAGGGGATCTCGGTGGATCCGAGAAAGATCATGGCAGTTGAGGCATGGAGTGCTCCGAGTTCAGTAGCCGAGGTCAGGAGTTTCCTGGGACTGGCAGGCTACTACAGGAGATTTGTTCAGGATTTTTCCCGGATTGCAGAGCCGTTGTCTAGGCTGACCCGGAAGGACGTGGAGTTTGTTTGGTCAGAGGAGTGCCAGATCGCCTTTGATGAGCTAAAGAGGAGGTTGACGACAGCTCCAGTGTTGACGTTGCCATCAGGATATAGAGGATTCACTATCTATAGTGATGCATCGGAAAAGGGACTGGGTTGTGTGTTGCAGCAGAATAGGAGGGTGATTTCCTATGCTTCCAGGCAATTACATCCTCATGAGAAGAACTATCCTACCCACGATTTGGAGTTGGCAGCGATCATCTTTGCTCTGAAGTTATGGAAATACTATTTATACGGAGAGCGTGTAGAGATCTTTACAGACCACAGGAGCTTGAAGTATGTATTTACCCAAAAAGAGCTGAACACGAGGCAGAGGAGATGGTTGGAGTTGATGAAAGACTTTGACATATTGTTGCAGTACCATCCAGGGAAGCCGAACGTAGTTGCGGATGCGCTGAGCAGGTATCCTGTAGCTATATGCCTGACTATAGATCGTTATCTTCTGGTAGATCTAGAGAGCTTGGGCATTGAGGTGATAGTGCCTGGAGTTGAGATACAGATATGGGGACTGCAAATTCAGTCAGAGTTGGTAGACCGGATCAGGGCTACACCATTTGAGGATGAGTCCCTGAGGAGCATCAGGGCGCAGGTTCAGATTGGACTATCAGATGACTTCACCATTGCTGATGATGGTTCATTGCGGCACGGTACCATATTGTGTGTGCTGAGTGGGTCATTGCGCGAGGAGGTTCTTCAGGAGGTGCATCGATCCCAGTACTCTATGCATCCAGGTGCCAATAAGATGTATAGAGATCTGAGAGAGCATGTATGGTGGTACGGGATGAAGCGGGAGGTAGCGCACTTTATATCCCGATGCTTAGTGTGCCAGCAGATAAAGGCGGAGAGGCAGAGGCCAGGAGGTTTGCTCCAGACGTTACCCATTTCGGAGTAGAAATGGAAGCATGTGACCATGGATTTTGTTTTTGGACTTCCCCGTTCTCCAGGCGGAAAGGATGCGATTTGGGTCATCGTAGACAGGTTGACCAAATTGGCCCACTTTCTACCATTCAAAGTGGGTACGTCTACAGAGAGACTAGCAGAGATGTATGTACGCCAGATAGTCAGACTACATGGAGTCCCTGTGAGCATAGTATTAGATCGGGACAGTCGCTTTACTTCGCATTTCTAGAGGAGTCTGCAGGCTAGCTTGGGCACCTAGCTCAAGTTTAGTACTGCATATCACCCATAGACAGATGGTCAGTCAGAGAGGACCATCCAGACACTTGAGGATATACTTCGTACTTGTGTTCTGGATTTCAGAGGTCTTGGGAGGATCATTTGCATTTGGTAGAGTTTGCTTACAACAACAGCTACCAAGCCAGTATCAAGATGTCACCTTTTGAGGCGTTGTATGGACGGAGGTATCGCACTCTGTTATCATGGGATGAGGTAGGCGAGAGAGCTTTGCTTGGCCCGAAGATAATGGTTGATGCAGCGGAGAAGGTCAAGCTCATTAGAGATAGACTTCGGGTGGCGCAGGACAGACAGCGACATTGGGCCGATAGCCACCGGAGACCTTTGGAGTTCGAGGTATAGCTTAGAATCTAGATTTTGTTCTTGTGTTTGCTTGTGATTGCTTGTTTTAGACTAAGTGCAGAGACCTTATTTGTGCTAGGTTGGAGATCTGGTGTTCCTGAGGATTTCTCCAACGCAGGGCACTATTCGCTTCGGTGGAGGAGGGAAGCTTAGCCCACGTTTTGTCGGACCCTTCCGCATCCTTGAGAGGATCGGCGCCGTGGTGTATAGGCTTGAGTTGCCGCCTACGCTAGAGGGATTTTATGATGTGTTCCACGTGTCGCAGTTGAGACGGTACATGGTGGATCCCAGTCACGTATTGGATCACTCAAAGATCGTGGTGGACCCTACTCTTAGCTATCCAGAGCAGCCGGTGGAGATTCTGGATCGGCGGAAGAAGGTGTTGAGGAACCAGACTATTCCCTTGGTTTGCGTTGCATGGAGGCATCACTCTCCAGGTGAGTCGACCTGGGAGAGGGAGGATGAAATATGCGAGCGATACCCCTATCTTTTCGAGCCTTGAGGTATGGTTCTTTTCTTTTCTTTGCATTCCTGTCCTAGTTTCGTCTTTTTAATTTTGAGGACGAAATTATTTTAAGGAGGGTAGGCTTGTCACTACCCAATTCTAGAAAATAGGGTTTTTTTATTTTTATTTGGTAAAATGTGTATTGTATATAATTAATTATATTTATATTTAATTAGTGATTGTATTATTTTTAATTGATTGTTTTAAGATTTTGGCTAGCCTGGACCCATGTCAGACCCTAGTAGACCCATGTCCGACCCAACCCACACCCTTGTAAGACCTATTTTTGGTTTAGAATATTTATTATATTTTTAATAGGTTAGTTGGAGAGATTAGGAGTTAGTTTGAGTGCTTTTGGAATCCGAAATCCAAACCCAAGTTAGGGGAGGGCATTTTGGTCATTTGAACATTAGGGAAATCTTATTTCTTGCATGTGGCTGGCCCCTATACCCTATTCTAGAACCGTGCACACAGTAACCCCCTTCTCTTCATCACTTATTTATCACTTCTTCTTCTTCTCCACTCTTCCTTTTTCTTCCTTTCTTTTTCCACTACCAAGTAAGTCTTTTCTCCTCTTTCTTCTTCTATTCTCTATGAATATTAACCCTAACCCTAATTTTTCCCCAACCTAGGTGTTTAGAGCCTAGACTTAGTGTGGAAGCTAGATTTGGAGGCTTGGAGCTTGAGGGAGGTAATTTCAAGTGGATTGGAGACTTTGGCCTTGGGATTCCAACTCCCAAGAGGTAAACCCTAACTTTTCTCTTACTAATTACTCTTATGTAGTGTAATTAGTGGTTTAGAACCTTCCTAGACCCTAAGTCTACCCGTGGGAGGAAGTTGGAACAAGTTTGGTTGTGTTTGGAGACTTTGACACTAGGTTTTATCTCAATTTCGGGTAGAATCCAAAATTTGCCCAATTTTGGGTGATGCCCTAGGTTAGAAGGACCTAGATAGACTTTGTCGGGTGTCTAGAGGGTTATTGCGTGTCTCCGTTCGGACACGTGAAGTCGTGTCGCGGAGAAACGGGCGTTTCGGGCATTTTTGGGGTTTTCATCGTCGCCGGTTCTAAGTGCATGCCTATTTTCGTCACGGGCCTAGAATCGACGAGTTAACATTTTTTCTAGGATCTAGATATCGTTTAGAACCCGTGGGTAAATTTTGGGCCGATTCTGAGTTGGTTTGGTGTACGTTTCAGGAGGTTTTCCGAACCGCACACCGCGTGTTCGTCGAAATGATCGAACGGCCATTTCGACTTGGTTTCGTAGTTTCGGGCTT